>JBAMAV010001296.1:0-433930 GCA_037043315.1 Amiota communis
ACCTCCTATACATACTCCACTTAAAATAATGTTCTTATGCGAAAAAGTTTATGGTTTTTTGACTTGTCAAACTGAAATGTTGACCATATAAGTTTCTAATATATATTCATCAACCATGTAAATTTCATGATCCTACGAATACCAGGATACCTCCCATACCAACCGCCATTTAAATTAATGTTCTTATTAGAAAATGTTTTTGTTTTTAATGTATCGAACTGAAATTTGGACACAATAAGTTCTTGCATCATATCCATCAACCATGTAAATTTTATGATCCTAGGATTACCATGGAGGGTACCTCCCATACAAACCCCACTTAAAATAATGTTCTTAAGCGAAAAGGTTTATCGCTTTTTGACTTGTCAAACTGAAATTTTGACAATATAAGATTTTAATATATATTCAGTAAACGTGTAAATTTCATAAGCCTACGAATACCAGAGAGATGCCTTTTTCCCATACAAAGACCCATTTAAATTAATGTTTTTATTTGAAAAAGTTTTTTTACGCAGTTAAAATATTCAACTGAAATTTAGACATAATAAGTTTCTGCATATTATCCACCAACCGCGTAAATTTTATGATCCTAGGATTACCAGGGAGGGTACCTCCCATACAAAACCCACTTAAAATAATGTTCTTATGCGAAAAAGTTTATTGCTTTCTGATTTGTCAAACTGAAATTTTGACAATATAAGTTTCTAATATATATTCATCAACCATGTAAATTTCATGATCCTACGAATACCAGGATACCTCCCATACAAACCCCCATTTAAATTAATGTTCTTATTAGAAAACGTTTTTTGTTTTTTAATGTATCGAAATGAAATTTGGACACAATAAGTTTTTGCATCATATCCATCAACCATGTAAATTTTATGATCCTAGGATTACCAGGGTGGGTACCTCCCATACATACTCCACTTAAAATAATGTTCTTATGCGAAAAAGTTTATAGCTTTTTGACTTGTCAAACTGAAATTTTGACAATATAAGATTCTAATATATATTCATCAACCATGTAAATTTCATGATCCTATGATTACCAGGATACCTCCCATACAAACCCCCATTTAAATTAATGTTCTTATTAGAAAACGTTTTTTGTGTTTTAATGTATCGAAATGAAATTTGGACACAATAAGTTTCTGCATCATATCCATCAACCATGTAAATTTTATGATCCTAGGATTATCAGGGAGGGTACCTCCCATACATACTCCACTTAAAATAATGTTCTTATGCGAAAAAGTTTATAGCTTTTTGACGTGTCAAACTGAAATTTTGACAATATAAGTTTCTAATATATATTCATCAACCATGTAAATTTCATGATCCTATGATTACCAGAATACCTCCCATACAAACCCCCATTTAAATTAATTTTCTTATTAGAAAACGTTTTTTGTGTTTTAATGTATCGAAATGAAATTTGGACACAATAAGTTTCTGCATCATATCCATCAACCATGTATATTTCATAAGCCTACGAATACCAGGAGAGATATCTCCCATACAAACACCCATTTAAATTAATGTTTTTATTTGAAAAAGTTTTTGGGTTTTTAAAGTATCGAACTGAAATTCAGACACTTAATGTTGCTAAGATATACCCATCAACCATGTAAATTTTATGATCCCAGGATTACCAGGGAGGGCACCTCCCATACAAACCACACTTAAAATAATGTTCTTATACGAAAAGTTTTTTGATTTTGACTTGTGAAACTGAAATTTTCACAATATAAGTTTCCGATCTATATTCATCAACCATGTAAATTTCAGGAAGGGTACCTCCCATAGAAACCATCATTTAAATTAATGTTCTCATTAGGAAAAGTTTTTTGTTTTTTAACGTACCAAACTGAAATTTAGACACTATCAGTTTCTGATCTTTATCCATCAACCATGTAAATTTCATGATCCTAGGATTACCAGGGAGGGTACCCCCTATACAAACCACACTTAAAATAATGTACTTATTAGAGAAAATAACTGTTCCCACGACTTCGAACGCATTGTATTCGAAATATGTTTGTAATAGCGTGTATTTTGTTATATTTTTTCTTAATTATCAGATGTTTAATGTTGCCCCGCAGCATAAGAGGAAAACATTCGAAAATTAGCCAGAAAGTAGGCAGCAGAATTAAAAATATGAATATGTTTTACGATTTCCATAAAATAACCGCAAAATTTTACTGGAAGCTTGCTTAAATACACCAGTAAGAACCGCATTGAAATAAGTTAAGCCGTTTCTGAGATTAGCGTGCACAGCCAGGAAAAGGCTTACGATTACATATACATATATATGGGATTTTTGACGTATCCATGTCCAAATTTCATGATCCTAGTCTTACCAGGAGGGGAGGAAACTTTTTTTCGTTTTTTGACGTGTCGAAGTAAAATTTGAATGCTCTGAGTTTTTTTTTCTATATCCATCAACCGTGTCAATTTCATGATCTTCGGCTTACCAGGAGGAATACCTCCCATACATACCCCACTTAAAATATTGTTCTTATGCGAAAAAGTTTTTTGCATTTTGACTTGTCAAATTAAAATTTTGACAATATAAGATTCTGATCTATATTCATCAACCATGTTAATTTCATGATCCTACGAATATCAGGATACCTTCCATACAAACCCCCATTTAAATTAATGTTCTTATTAGAAAACTTTTTTTGTTTTTTAATGTATCGAACTGAAATTTGGACACAATAAGTTTTTGCATCATATCCATCAACCGCGTAAATTTTATGATCCTAAGATTACCAGGGACGTTACCTCCCATACATACCCCACTTAAAATAATGTTCTCAAGCGAAAAATTTTTTTGCTTTTAGACTTGTCAAACTGAAATTTTGACAATATAAGATTCTGATCTATATTCATCAACCATGTTAATTTCATGATCTTACGAATAGCAGGATACCTCCCATACAAACCCCCATTTAAATTAATGTTCTTATTAGAAAACGTGTTTTGTGTTTTAATATATCGAACTGAAATTTGGACACAATAAGTTCTTGCATCATATTCATCAACTAAGTAAATTTTATGATCCTAGGATTACCAGGGAGGGTACCTTCCATACATACCCCACTTAAAATAATGTTCTTATGCGAAAAAGTTTATTGCTTTCTGACTTGTCAAACTGAAATTTTGCCAATATAGTTTTCTAATATATATTCATCAACCATGTAAATTTCATAAGCCTACGAATACCAGGAGAGATACCTCCCATACAAACACCCATTTAAATTAATGTTTTTATTTGAAAAAGTTTTTGGGTTTTTAAAGTATCGAACTGAAATTCAGACACTTAAAGTTTCTAGGTTATAGCCATAAACCATGTAAATTTTATGATCCCAGGATTACCAGGGAGTATGCCTCCCATAAAAACCCCCATTTAAATTAATGTTCTGATTTGAAAACGTTTTTTGTTTTTTAATGTATCGAACTGAAATTTGGACACAATAAGTTTCTGCATCATATCCATCAACCATGTAAATATTATACCCAGGGCCAGGAAGGGGCCCTCCCATACAAGCCCTACTTAAATTAGTGTTCTTATTAGAGAAACTAACTGCTCCCACGACTTCGAACAAGTGGTATTCGGACTATGTTTGCAATAGCGTGTATTTTATTATCTTTTCCCAAATTATCTTATCTTTATTGTTGCCCCGCAGCTAAAGAGGAAAACCTTCGAAAATCAGCCAAAAAGAAGGCAACAGAATTGAAAATATGATCATCTTTTCGATTTCGATAAAATTAACGCTATATGTAACATGAAGTTTGAAACAATATACCAGTCAAAACCGCATTCAAATATGTTTAGTCGTTTCTGAGATTAGCGTGCAGAGACACGAAAATGCTTACGATTTTATATAGATATAGATTTAATTATGAAATAATAAAAAGGTATTACAAAAAAGAAATAAAAAAAATGCTTTTTTCCCCCACATATTTAATTTATTTTGTTAGCCCTGCTACTACGTTCGAAAAAAGTCACACATACTATGTTCGGGTCATATTATGACCCCATATTTTTATATTGAGAAAATTTAAATTTGTATAGTAAAAAATAGTTTTTTTTAGAAAGTAGGCAGCAGAATTAAAAATATGAATATGTTTTGAGTAAGAAGGACGATTTCCATAAAATAACCGCAAAATTTTACTGGAAGCTTGCTAAAATACACCAGTAAAAACCGCATTGAAATAAGTTAAGCCGTTTCTGAGATTAGCGTAAACAGCCAGGAAAAGGCTTACGATTTTATATAGATATAGATTTAATTATGAAATAATCAAATGGAATTACAAAAAAAAAATAAAATAAAAGCTTTTTTCGCCAAATATTTAATCTATTTTGTTACGTTCGAAAAAAATCACAATACTATGTTTGGGTCATATTATGACCCCATATTTTATATTGATAAAATTTAAATTTGTATAGTAAAAAATAGTTTTCTTAAAATAAGCGCCGTTTATGCAGTTTATTTTATTGCCATTCAGGATATATTTCAGTCCATATTATGAAAGCATTGAGAGCAGAAATATCTAAGAAATTTGAGAATAAGGCAACTGGCCACCGATTGGTTTTTCTTTTGCACGAATATGTACGAACCATTTGGTCCGTCTTTGTCGAGTTGTAGTATTCAATTATTTCCGAAATTTTTTTTTTGATGCTCATTCAAAATATTGCTGTATCTTTTTGGCACATACATAACTATAGAACAACGCGTTCGCCTTGGTTCCGTTCAGTATTGTCTCCCACTTTGCCCAAGTAAATTTGGAACTGTAAGCAAAACGCGGTGTCAGAGTTCACTGCTATCCACGCTTTCTTGCCATATTTCCCAGGATAACTTGGCATGTATACTTTGAAAGGACATCTACCTCGGAAAGGAATAAGCTGTTCATCAACCGTTATATTAGCATTTGGAACGTAAGGCAGTTGCAAGTTTTGAGTCCATTGCTCATAAAATTTGCGAATAGGAGCAAGTTTATCTCCTCTTTGTTCCGATCTTCTTCACGAGAAATATTGCTAAAATGCTCCAAAGACATGATTGCTCTCAAAAAAGGACGTCCATGAAATTCATCCCACAGGGAATTAAGACTTTCACCGTATGAGCGGTAAACTCCTAAAAGAATAATATGTCCATTATATAATTATAATAGAAAACATATAATGTAACAAAATACCAATAAGAATAAGAAGCCCCAGGTAAGCATCGCACTCAATATCATCTAAAGCTTCAAAACGAATTTGCTAAATACGATGAATAGCATAAGAAGTCAATCCAGGTTTTGTTTGAAGAATATTTTCACTTCCTGCACGACTTAGACATTATAAAGGTGGTATTGTTGTCCACTTTATCAACTGATCTTTATCAAAAAATTCCGTGCGGTTTATTGCATTGAATGATTCCGTGCCACTGCAAATTGATTGTTTTGAAGATAGACATTAGTCTTCCCCAGGTTCAATATTGGCATCACCATCATCACTTGCTTCATCTTCCAGGTCACTCAAGAATACACCAATTTAGAAGCAAAGATTTGGTTTACCTATTGTCTAGATTCCCTGTTTTATCAAAATTTATCGTCTACAATAGCAACTGATCAGTATGAAATTTAGCACAGCACTAAAAATACATTATAATAATATATAATATCGTAGATCGTACAACCACGACTCCTCTTCTAAATCGCTTAACCACAACTTAATTCCTAAGTCAAACTCACTATCTTATATATGTCAAGTTTTGCACACGGCACTTATCAATCCTACCCACAGCTGCATTAGTACACGGCACCACTATTAACGGCCGCTTTGAAAAAATCATCACCCAATACCAAAACCCTTTTCATGCAGTGCGCACTTCTGCACTCTCGTATCGACATCTACTAGATACGATTTGGGTCATCAAATGACCCTAACGTAGTAGCAGAGTTAAACATTGTACCACATCCGGTATCTTCTCTGATTCCTCTAAATTTTTACTTAAGTCTATTGGAATATCTATTTCCTCTTTCACAGTTGGGTTTAATATGGCAAGCACTGATTGTGATATTAAACTATCGTTCTTTCTTTTGATTAGCAATGAAGACTGAAAAAGTTGATGTGTTAATGCGGGAAAAACTATCGCGCCTATATCCGAAAACGATACCAAAACGAATCATATATTCATCTGTCGCTCAGTTTCTGGCAGCGAAAAATTCGTTTACGATACCCGCAAACGATACGTTTACGATATTTTTGCAGTTCTTTAGCGTTATTACTTGCGATACGAAAACGATGCGTTAATGATAGTTTTGCAAGTCTTTTTCGGAAGTTTTCCATTTTGATTATTGATGGGATGATGAAATAAAATACATCTTATTACATCATATTTATAAAAATTTATATTTACGAGTAAAAAGAATTGAAAATTTCATTTCAAAAAAATTAATTATGGGATTCACAACAAATACTAAAAATAAAAGTACGATATAAAAAGGAGGGTTTATTCCCTTTGACGCTTGTTGGCTGCTGTAACCTGTAATGTTAATACATAAATGAAGAAGTGATTATTTCTTTGTTTTGTTTTTTAATATTATTGTATCGGTAATTTACCTTTGTTTTATAAGTTCTTTTTCAATGGTTAGTTCTTATTATTTGTTGCTTTGTAAATGTTTGGTTTTCTCCAATTTCACTTTTGTTTTATTTTTTTGTTGTGATTATTATTTTGTTGTTATTGTGAAGGTTTTTTTTCCAATATCGCCTTTTTTTTTTGCAATATCATTAAATTTTTAGTTTTTCTTGTTTGATGTTATCAGTTATAATTATTTATGTGATCACTTTTGCACAGCTAACTGGAATGCACCGAACACTCGCTATAAAGGAATGCAAAAGTGAAAACCACATGAAATTTGCATTCTGATAACCGAAAGCAGAACAGTTATCTTTTTGAAATATTTATATCTATTTTCTTTTTATAATTCAACACAATTTTCATTAGCATTTCTCAACTTTAATTCAGTAACATGATTTACAATACAAGCGCTTCTCAAACTTTACTTTACTTCTTGAAACAAATATTTTTTCCATCTTCTTTAACACAAATTTCATTAGAACTTCTCAAACTTTAGTTTAGTAACACAATTCTCAACATAAGTGCTTCTCAAACTTTACTTTACTTTTGGATGCTTTACTTTTGGACGGACAGACTGACAGAGTGACAGACTAACAGACAGACTCGTGTGTTAGCACAGTTTCGACAGCTGAAATGTCTTGACAAACACCATACTGCGATGGCATTTATAGCATCAGTGGAAGCTATATGGAGACGCTGGAGACTATGTCAGGGAACTGGGAACCGGGGCTACGTGGGAACAGGTCAGGAGTAGATCGATGGAGCACTTCAGACCAAGACCTACGTATGGAGACGTTTTAGCAATTGCAGAAGCGTTAAGGCGAATAGTTTGAGAAAATTATTTAGATTTTTTCAAAAGGTAAAATCAGTATTAAATCAAATTTATATACATGATGAGGTGAAACCAGAAATTTACATGCCACGTAGAGTAGACGGAGACTCAGTGAATAGTTTAATTGTGGAAATAGATATACCTGTCAGAGCTCATGCTAGCCAGAATAGTAAACTAAATGAAATAATAACTAGATATATACAAATAAAGGCTTTGGATGATCCTAGAGCAGTACATTACAATTATAGGCTAAAGAAACAGCAACAGCAAACGCAGTAATACGGCAATAAATTACAACCACCACAACAACAACATAATAATAAATCACAGCAATCACAGCTACAACAATTACAACAACAACAGTGTACTAATAACATATGAGAATAGGTACACAAAATTCAAATAGAACGGAACATCCCTCATATGCAGAAGTAGAGAGAATTCAGGAAACGGAATGTGGTGTTTGTACTATAGAAGCAATAGGAAGGAGTAAAGTAACTGAACATTTTAATTTAGAACACCTTAATTCAGAGGAAAAAAGTGAAACCTAAATGTTGCTTACAAAATATGAAGATCTTTTCTTTAAGGATGGAGACATTCTTTCAGCAACAAATGAAATTTCTCATGAAATAATAACAACCATTGATAAACCATTATATTCGAAAATGTACAGATATCCGCAAGTGCATGAAGCGGAAATAAACCGTCAAATAGAAGAAATGCTGCAACAAAATATAATAAGGGAAAGCAATTCGCTTTATAATAGTCCATTGTGGATTGTGGAAAAAAAATTAGACAATTCAGGAGTAAAGAAGTACAGACTTGTAGTTGACTAACGTAAACTAAATGAATTCACGGTAGACGACAAATATCCCATTCCCAATGGGCTGAAAAACGCTCCATCTACGTTCCAAAGATTAATGAATAGAGTCCTTAAGGACAACTTTAATAAAACGTGTGTTGTATATATGGACGACATCCTTATATTCAGCACATCATTACAGGAACATATGAATACTTTGGGAAAAATATTTCAAATTCTTAGAGAAGTAAAATTGAAAATACAGGTTGAAGAAAGAAATTTTTGGGTCATGTCCTAACTATACAAGGGATTAAACCGAATACCGAAAAGGTTTCCATTATTCAAAATCTTAAAGTTCCAACTAATAGTAAGCAAATTAAATCTTTCTTAGGAACGACAGGTTTCTATAGGAAGTTTATAAAGGATTATGCAAAAATTGCATTTCCCATGTCGAGATATTTGAAAAAAGATACAACAATTAATTGTAATGATCCTGCATACCTACTAGTATCATTCGAAAACCTAAAAGATATGTTGACAAATTCTTCAATACTAAGAACAACAACTTTGATCCCATCTTCAATGAAAACATTTACTTTTTTGGAAAACAAAATTTCAAGGAAAGTGTACACAAGCCGATCAGATGCCATTGTACTGTTGCGGCAATATTTGGAGAAGCCCAATGAGCCGGAGGATAGGAATCCACTGGTATATTATGGTAAGATGGTGAGACTATTGTCATGATAATTTTGTTATAATATTTTTATATAAATACATATAAAATTGCTTCTTTCTTTTTCAGATAAACAGCGCTGGCATGCATCCAATGAAAAACATTTGCTAAAAATACTGCATTCCAGGCTCATCGACGGAGACCGAAAGGACATTTAGCAAGGCATGTCAAATAGTCTCCAACCATGGATGTGCCTTGAAACCGGAGGTTGTAGAGATGTTGCTAATTCTGAATATAAATCAAAACTATAACTGATCTCCATATGTATTAATAATTACAATGTTCCTTATTCCATTGAAGTGTTAATTGATTATTTTAAAAATAAGTTTTTATATATTTTTGACAATCCCATGAAGGAGATAATATTGTTTAATTTATTGCTTTTTATTAATAAATGAATTTCTTATCAAAACGGAAATTTTCTATGAAACAATCGATAGTATCGATGTTTTTTTTTTAAAACAATCGAAAACATCGATGGTCGCAAACATCCAGTAGAAAACATTTTACAGATGCACAAAGAGCCAATAGTTCAAATTTTTTGAGCTATTTAAAGTTAATAGCAACGAAATCAGTAAAATATTTTGACAATATAATAATATTCTCTTGATCTTACAGTAGTGCCGCAGATGAAGAGGATTATGATCTGATAGATGATGAGGCATTAAAACTCATCTAATTTATAAAATCAAATTTATAAGATAACCAGGAAGAAGGCTATCATTGGCTATGCCAAAGATGTAATACTCTTCACGCTCCTCCGAGTTGAATCCAACCTTCCTTTCTTAGCATCACATCAGTTTGAGTGGCAATTTTATTGTACTTTTATTCTTTATAAGTTTCTCATTTAATTTGGGTTTGTATGGGAGGTACCCCTCCTGGTAACCCTAGGACCATGAAATTTACATAGTTAATGGATATAGATCAGATATGGGAAGCTGGTGTCAAATCAGTAAAGTACCTTCTTCGTTGAGTTTTGACAAACACTTTTACAACTTACGAAGAAATGACAACTGTATTATGCGAAATCGAGGGATGTCTTAAGTCACGCCCACTTTGCGCACTATATGTTGGAGATACCGATTCACTTACTCCAGTTCATTTCTTTATTATGCAATCGATGTCTATGGTGCCCGATGAAAACGTCCTCAATCTTAGAGAAAGTAATCTCACTCGGTGGCAATACCTGCAACGGCTAGTACCATAATTTGGGACGAAGTGGCCACGCGAGTACCTTTCACAACTACAGCAACGTCAAAAATGGAAGCAACAACGTAATAACGTCGAGGTCAACGAAGTGGTCATCATAAAAGACGAAAATATTCCTCCTTCACAATGTATTTACAATTGGAAGAATTTCAGCAGTTCACCCAGGAACAGATGTGCTCAAACATACACACACCCAGTGACAGAATTGTGTACATTACCTGTCTCTAGTTGAAAGTAGTGACTTTCAAGGCGGCCCGAGATGTTGTAATTTGAAACACTACACGTTAGTTGCGACTCAGATCAGAACTATGAAAAAGACAAAAAATTATAAATACAGTCAGTCCACTTCGTCTTAATTTAAACCAAAGACTAGTGCTAGTAACATCGATACATCGATGTTTGTAAATTTATTTCAATCATCCGATGTTTCCGATTTTGTATTTTTTTACTACAGTTCATCACTCGCGTACAAACAAAGAGCAAAATGAATGCAAACCCATGCTCGCGAGCAAAACCAAGAAATTTTCATTTACGAAATTTTTCATAAATGAGAGCTCATGAGCATTCGCACGTGAATATTTTTGTACTATACAGTGGGGTAGATATCTGCTTTTTATACACGCAAAGAATCTGAGTATATGCGAAATGATGCTATTTAGGTTCATAAATGGGTGTTCAGTTGTGAAAATGGTTTTATTTTAAGAAATTCATAAGGAAATACAAAGCCCAATCTTATGACGTACCTTCATATGAAAATGCTTTTATAATGAAAATAAAATGTTATAATTCTTTACATACACATAATTATATTCATGAGTGAAAAAATAAACGAACAATTTTAATAACATTTCAGAACAGAATTTTGAGTTTTTGAAGTGTAAACTTCTTTAGCGAGGGTAGCGATTTCAAAATTGATGTAACGGAAGTAGAAAGCAGGAAACGGAATGCCTTGTTGCTTAAGCAAATTAATTTGCAAAAATTTGTTGCTGACAAATTGCTGGAAGATACATATTGAATTAAATTAAGTTGTGATGCTTACGAATTGCTTTAAGTTACAAAACTTTGTGTCTATTAGTAGCATGAAGAAGCTGTTTTGAATTATGATCATGCTCGTAATGTAGAAAGATTTTACTTACATTTAAAAGAAAATCAGGGCAGGTAGTATCGCTACACTACCGTAATTGTTTAATACAAATTGAGAAGTATCGCGGATTCTTGAAGAAGATAATGATAAAATTCCAATAATTTTTTCTGACGATTTTAATATTAATTTTGCGTTTGATACAGCGCTCCCAACAACAAATTGTGTGATGGGTTACTCGAGATTTACCCGAGATTACACGCAATTGTTGTTGGATTTACTTTTGTTTTCCTCTTGGATTACTCTACAAAAAAGTCTCCGCTTAAATTGAGCGCTCTGTCCAGTCTATATATTTTAATGGACTTTGCTTTGATCAAACACCATCATTTCTCTACGAAAAAAAGCTCCGCTTAAATTGAGCGGGTTGTCTACTCTATATAATTCAATGCTTATAAGCAAAGCTATCTACAATAAATAAAGCTATTATGTGCACAACTTTTTCATAGGTTTGTGTTTATACTACGCATATGTATTTGCTCCGATAGCTTAGCCACTTGCAATCGGAAATGCACTTTTCCTACCGTCAATTGAATTTACCATGTCATCACCATGAAATTTCCCTTTGCGGATCGATCACTTACATTCAACTCAACTCATTTCAACTCAACCTAAAACTCAACTCAACTCAACTGAACTCGACTCGACTTGACTCATTTCAACTCGAAACAATCAGTTGAATTGAATTCAAATTCAACACAACGCAAGGCAACGGAAGACAATAACTCAACGTAACGCAAACACTCACTCTAATGACATTTGCATTCGCATTTTTAACGGCAAAGCGTGCGGTTGTGTGCCGCTTGTTTTTCAATCGTTATCGATATAACGTAACAGTCACCACTTCTTCTTCTACTACTACTCACTAATTTTTCAAAAAATTACACCAACAAATCGACAAAAAAAACAAAATAAGAACGAAATCGAGATTGAAACCGAGTTCGAGAACGAAAACACGAGATCCAATCAATCGATCGAATGAACGGTTGTCGTCGAGAGTTCAGATACAACAAAAATTAAAACGACGAAGTCCGTTCAAAATTTAAATTGCAATTATTCAGCAACAACAAGAACAACAACAAAATATATAAAACGTAAAATTGAAGCTTCTCAAAATTCTCAATTGGAAAACAAAAAAGAATATTTTAAATAAAAACAAAAACAAGTGCAAATAGTAAAAGAAGAATCAAAGAATGAAAAGGCAAAAATTGAACTTTAAACATTTTATTTCTTTTTTTTTGTTTTTTTTTTCTAATCCAACAAATTTTCAAACACAATAAGAAATTTTTAATCTTCAGATATTAGTTTATTTTGTTGTTTTCTATTTCAATTCTTTTCATTTGATAGATCAATTGTGTATGTATAGAAAGGATTAGCGGTTTTTTTTTTGTTTTTGTTAGCTCACGACAAAGAAATAAATTCTTTTTTTTATTATTATTATTTTTACATAACCAAGTGCTGAAGCAACAAGCAACAACAAAGTAAAAGTAAAACAAAAAGAAAAACCAAACGAATCAAAACGAAAAGGAATTAGGGACAAGGGATAATGGACAACAACAACAACAGCAACAGCAACGTGTTAGTTTACAACAAAAACAACATTAACATTTATACAAATAAAAAAAAAACAACAGACCAAAGGCAAAGGCAAAGCAAAGTAAAGCAAACCAAAGCAGAGTAATAGCGCAACTCAACAATGTTAAGCAGATAAGAAAAGAGCGAGCGACACAAACACACATGCACAGGAAGACACATAGACAGAAAGAAGGCAGGCAGCGAAGTTAAGAAACAACGAAACGAAGAAGAAGACAAATGACTATCGTCCATCGTTAAAAAAGCACATGAAAAGGGAAATAACAACAACAGCAACAACTACTACAAACAACAATCAAATACAAGGCAAAGTAACGTAACACAACAGCAGCCGCAATAGCAACTGAGTGAATGCCTGTGGCTGCTCTGCCTTGCTCTGTTGATCTTATTGTTGTTGTTATTATTATATGTACATATTATTATTATTATTATTAATATAACTGCCATCACATAGAGCTCAAGCAAAGCGAAGCAGAACAGCGCAGCCCAGCTCGACTCAACTCAGTTCAGCTATACAAACATACACACACACACACACACTTGGAGTATAATATTTGTTAGTCGTTCGTTTGTGTTCGTGTTCATTTCTTATCGCAATAACAACGCGCAAGAGCAACGGCAAGCAACAGTGTGCCGCCGATAAAACGCAAATATACAAACATACTCACTCAGTCACTCTCCCTCTCACTCACTCACTCAACCGCAAGCCAGTATAACTACACAGAAACAACCGCACGAGCAACAACAACACAAGACATTTCCCAACAGGCAACGACGACGCAAAGGCAACGACGACGACGACTCTTGTCTAAAGTCACTTGTTTACTTTGCCTTGCTTTGCTTGGCTTTGCGCTCACTCACTCAATACTCAGCAGTTTCAGTCGCAGTCAGAGACGCAGAGAGTTACGTTTTATAATTAAAGTGTCGCTCGTTCGCTAAATCATTCCTTCGTTCGGTGCGTTCGTTCGGTTCGTTCGATCGTCCATTTGTTTGCTGATTCGTGCGCTCACTTACTCGGTTGGTTGCTTGTTTGCCTGCCTGCTTTTGTTAGCCTTGCTAATTTTAATTTGTGTCCGTGTCGCCTGCGCGTTTAAAATCAA
The DNA here is from genome assembly GCA_037043315.1 of Amiota communis. Classification (NCBI taxonomy): domain Eukaryota; kingdom Metazoa; phylum Arthropoda; class Insecta; order Diptera; family Drosophilidae; genus Amiota; species Amiota communis. The sequence goes on from JBAMAV010001296.1 coordinate 14,043, forward strand.
AATCACAAAAATCTTCCTCTTTCTTCTTGTAATATAAAAGAAACAGCAAAATTGAAATAGAATTAGAAAAAAAACGACGCAATTAAAAATGCATAAAGTTTTATTTAAAAAAAAAATATGTATTATTACAAAACAAAAATACATTCATATGTAATAAAGGAAAGAAAAGGAAGAAACAAACTCACGCACACACACACACACACAGCCTCACTCAACAAATTGTCAATGAAAATTTTTTTTTTTTGTAAAAGTAATTCTATATTTTTTTTTATGTGATATTTGCAGTTGTCAACCGAGAAAAGTTAAAATAAAAGTTTATAAAAAAAAAAACGAAGAATTTTAAATTCAAAATTAAGAGAAAAAAAACAAAGAATAATTGTGAAAGAAGAGAAGAATACAAAAATAAATTAGAATCAAAAAGTATAAGAAAGGATAATTTGCTTATTTTTTTATTTAAATTTAAATGAAATGAATTTTTTATATTTCATTTGTGTAGGGGAGACGTTTGTCTGCTCATTCGTATGTCTGCTCATTTGACTGTTTTTCTTGTCCTCCAATCATCCTTTATACGCTTTTAATGAATTTATTTTGGGTGAATGGAATTTCGCAAGTGATTGGTTAATTTGATTGTATGATTAATTGACAGTAAAATGCAACTAAAACTTCAATTCATTTACCAATAATTCATTCATTCATTCAATCAACAATGTATATTAGTTTCTCTCTCTGTCATTCTGTGATTTTATCTCTCATTAATCGAGCACAAGTACAAAGTGCAGTAGGATGAGCAGAACAGTCCAGCAGCGGTTCGTAAACTGTGGCCCGCGGGCATCTGTCAAAACGTATTGGATGCAGTTCGTGTGGTCTGTGCACAACACATTGTCTAATAGAGAAGGATGTGGTCTATATAAGATTAAGAACCGCTGACACAGTCGGTGATCCTCTTTTTATGATTCTCTTTCTCTCCTTTCTTTTTTTTTGTGTATTATGCGTGCGTGCGTGTTTTCGTGTGTGTTTGTATTTTTTCATTTCTATTACCGTTTTTAATATTATATATTTTTGTAAAAGTAAAAAGAGAAGAAGAAAGCTTTCTGTGATTGATTTTTAGTCCTAATTTTTGTGTTCTTTTTTTTTTTGTTTTGTGTATTTTTGAGGAATTGGAAAAATTAAATATAAATTGAAAATGATTAAGATGAAGATCATGTTTAATTTAAAAATTTCCATTGAATTCGAAATTTTTAACTGTTTTTTTTTTTGTTCTGTTGTTTTCATGGAAATCTCTTCATTTTTTTTTTTTATTTTGTTGAGATCTTAGGGGGAAAAATCGTTAAAGTCAACTGACTGAGAGTTATTATTTTTATTTTTTTTTTTTGTTTGCTTTTTGTCTCCGAAGCCAATGCAGCATAAGATTTTCATTGAAATTCATTAAAAACAATTTATTTCAATAAAATATAGAAGGAGGAAAAAGAAGGAAAATAGGAATAATTAACATAAAAAGAAAAAATGAATTGTGATATTTTTTTTTTTTTTTTTTTTTATTAAAATTTAAACGCGCATAAACAATAAATAATAATAAAGAAGAAGAAAATTCTTTAAATACCCTTCACACATGTGCATCATATACACAACATCATCATGTTTGTAATCCAGTTTTTGTTCACCCATCCACATCGAAAAAGAATTCCATAAAGATCGATAAAATTTGTAAAATAGAAATATTCATGAATTGAATGATCCATGCCATCTTCTTCGGTCTTCTTATCACCATTATAAGGTGTAGAGTTCCTTGATTTTGAATCGGGAAAGTTGATTTATGCTAGCTGGTTAGCTGTTCGTTCTATCCATGGAGGAGGCCATACAATTACATTACCATTACAAGTTGTAGTAGAAGTACCAACAATACATACTTGCTGACAGTTCTTTAGCAAGGAACAAGAAATATCCAAGAGGTATCACTTCTTTAATTAAAAGATGGATAGTTTTTCTAACTTATTAAAACTAAATAGTGTCTAAAATCGGTATTGGATCAGTTTTTACTTTTTTGAAATGTTTCATTTTGAATTATGTGACTTGTGTGAAGGGGGGTATGTGATTGATTGATTGTTTGATCGATCGAATCTCTTCGGAATGATCCCGAAGTAAATACTATTTAATTTAATGAAAGATTTATCTTATTTTTGTCGTATGTTTGTTTTTCTTGATCGCAGGTTAAATACTTCGTCATTTAAGCCAAATAAAAATAATAACAACAACAACAACAACACGATCTTTAATGTACCACCAACAAATTGATGAATGAAAATTGTATATAGACGAAGAAGAAGAGGAAGAAAAAATACGTACATATTTATTATATGTATCTGTCTATAATTTTCATAAATATTTCGCCCAAAGACTTTTCTTCTTCAATGAATCCAACATAGTAAAACAACCCAATTTACGCTAAAAATTTGTTAGTAAACAAAAAAAAAAACAAAAAAATAATTCAATCAAACAAAAATTCAAGAAAAAGGAAGAAAAATGTCAGCAATTGTACAAAAGAATTCAACGGTCTCACATTATTTTGAGTGCGGTGACATTTTCAATGCCTCGTCATCATCATCATCATCACCGGTGAGTAAAAATTTGCAAATTTTCTATTGTTTTATATGTAATTAATAAAAATATATAAATAATGTATGGATATCCTATAAAAAACTTTAATTTCCATATATGGATGTATGTATATTGTAGACCCTGTAGTCTATAGCCTTTTAAATTGTTCGCTCTGTATATCAATTCTCGGTGGGGATATACATAAGTATATATTTACCAAATACATTTTGAATCAATCTAAAACCGAATTGTATAGATGCTAATACTATCTATTTCTATTAGGAACTCATTCCATACGCACAAATATTGAGCTTATTAGATTGTAAATTGTAAGTCAGATAAATAGAAGTTACTATAGCTCTGATGGCATTCATATACATAAGTATGTAGACATGCCAAGAATCGAAAAGCTAGTAATTTTATATCTTTGACATGCACGACTTATTTTCGATCCTTAGAAAGAATCACATCACTTAATCATGAGCCGTCTCTCTTTTACAATATATATACATATGTAAATATTTGTATCAAATTATCGAAACTTGAACTATTGTATAGAGACAAAGGGAACAGAACAGGGTTGTCTTGTCTGATAGACAGACAGGCCGAAGAATCAACCAAGTCTCTATAATGTTTTATATTAGTAAATTACAATGCACATATCTTTTTCTATTTGCCGATTTGCTGATTCATACACACACACACTTTAATCATAATACATATGTACATACATACATAAGTATTATTTTGAGCAACAAACTACAATCAATCATGATTGATAAGATTTCATAAAAATATTGTATAATTATAAATAGAAATAAAGAAATGGATTTTTTGTAAATCGGAGATAGGCATAGGCATAGGCTTGTCTGTCAGCCTGTTCACTCACCGCTGCTATTTACTAATGAGTTGATATTTTTTATTTTCGGACCATATTGGAAGTTGGAAGTTTGATTTGTAACTTTGTGATAAGGATTAGTTCTGAAGATTATTGAATCATGATGCTAGATTGGGAAGCAATAGTATCTCATGTGGTAATGGTCATTGATTCTGGAACTACATACATATAAACTTTATCATTTGAGAAAGAATAAAATAAAAATACATACATACATACATGCATATGTATATAGAACAATAATAATAAATTACATAAGCACTAAAAATCAGTATCAAGTGAAAGTGAATAAGAAGATGATGAAAGTAGAAATAGTCAAGATGTTGGGGACGGACGATGTTTGATAATCTGATCAAGTTCTTCTTCTTCTCTAATTGATGATGATAAAAATGATGGTCAACAACAACAATGAGAAGAAGTAGAAAACAAGAATAAGTATTATGCTTTTGGTTTTGTTGTAATACTTCTTGTGACCGACCGCATAACAAAGCAAAGCAAAGCAAAGCAAAACAAAACAAAACCATAAAATACATAACAACACTAAAATAAAAGTAGAAGTAAACTACAACAGAAACAACAACAGAAACAACAACAAAAACAAGAAGAAGAAGAAGAATAATGGCAACAACACAAAGCAACAACAAGAGCAATGAAAACGAAAACTGGTTATTTGTCTATTATTTCTTTTTGTTTTTTTTTTTAAATTAAGTCTCTCTCTCTCTCTCTTTCTCGTCTATTCTTCCTACCTCCCTCTTTTCTTCAAAAGACGGTGCCTTCTAAAAGTTGTCTGCTCTGTTCTCTCTTTCCACACTCTTTGTTTTATGTTTTTTTTTGCTTATTTTGAAATTAACTAAAAATTGATGAAAAAAATCAGAAAAAAATATAATAAATAAACCAAAACAAGTTAAATAACAGAAAACAAGAATTTAGCAAAACAAACCGAAATGAATTAAGAACAAGAAAAACCAATGTACAAAAATCCTCGAAACTTTCATTCCAACTACAGATTACCACCATAAACAGAGATCAGTTTATATTTATGTATACATACATATGACGATGGTGTTGTAACATTTGATTTTTGAATTTATAGGGGAATAGATAGACAGACTCCCAGACTGCCTGCATCCACTGTTCTATCAAGTTTATAATTGATACAACAATGCAGAATACTACATATGTATCTGTTCAAATATGAACAGGAAAATTCTCAATTCTCTCAAGAATTTCACAACTGACCGGTTTGTTGCACTTAAGCACAAAGTTAATTTAACATATTCCGATCTAGTCAATAACATACATATGTACATACATACAAGTATGTACAATATATGCAAATTCAATGGTATATGTACATCAATTCAAAAAGTAGTTTAAGTATATTTGATTCATATACTACAACAAAGTATAAATATGTTGTACACCCCATCATCATTAACTTTTGATTTAGTCAGACCACATACCGCATTAGACATTGTGCCTGTCAGTGTTGGCCAAAAGTTAATCTGATTAACGATTAATGATTATTGATTAATCAATCATCACTATCCTATAAGTTGAACTTGAAAAATTCATCAAACTAATTAATTAATGATTAAAAATCATAATAAACAAAATTTAATCAAATGATTAAAAATTAATGGATTAATGGCTGTTTAGTTAGTTAGTTAGTGGTGTTGCTGATCTCTCTTGAAGTCTTCAACATTAAATTCATACTCACTGATTAATCCAGAATCTAGACCCATTTATATACAATATGTTACTATTGTTTGATTGTTGTTTACCCTATACACCACTCATCCATTTCAAGGGTATAGAAATCAGTAGATTCATACACACATGTATGATAAAATAAGAAGTCTTAGAAAAACAGTGTTGAAAGTCCTTCTTCTATAAATTTTTTCGAAACGCATCTCATTGAGTGAGATGCAGTGCTTTGCTGGAAATCTCTTGAAAGACGGACAATGAGTTGTGGTCAAGGTCTTCTTTTCTGTAGTATTAGAATTATCAAATAGTCTTGTTATTTCATAGCAAATGACTGAACACAACACCCCAACCCATTTAAATGGTATAAAGTTGTATGATTAGATGATAAACACGATCTCTTTTTTTTTTTTTTTGGTTTTATATCACCTTCATATATGGATGGTACAATAATCAAAAATTTGCACAAATATCATTGTGTAAATAGGAACTCGTACAACGAAGTCAAAAAAAATATAATAAATAAGGAATTGATGCTGTTCGTTGTTGCTCTTTTTTCTTGGTTTTTTTTTTTTTTATTTCTACATTTTTTCCGTTGCATAGAAATAAAAATATTTGGTTGTTCGTTGGTTCGCTCGCGTGTATACGCCGATTACATGTTCCGCCTTTCGCTTTTCGTTCGTCGTTGTTGTGCAGTTTGTTTTAGTTATTACGAATTTTTCTTTGCTGCTTTTGCGTAACAGTAAAAGGCTAAGATCAAGCTAACAAACGATCGATCGAACGAACGAACGAACGTATAAATGCATACAAACCAAATGAACAAGCGAACAAATGAATAGACAGACAAACAAAAGCTACAAGTCTGACTATCTGAGTGGCAGACTGCCGCCACCACCACCACCACCAGCATCAAACGGAACACGACAAACAACACACTAAAATAATATGAAATAGCAGCATAACACAGGCGCAAACACATCATCATCCTCGTTCAGGAGGGAGTGACTTTTTGCAAGAGGGATAGGACGTTGATAAGGGATGGTAGGGGTAGGGGTAGGTAAAAGGAGAAAGACAAATCATGCGTATAATAATGAGTGGGTGGGTGGGTGTGTGCATTGTCGCATGAGATGGGATAGGAGTAGTAGGTGCGAGTAATAAGGAAGTGTTGTGCTGTGTTATTGTATAATTAGTTTGATGATTGTTAATGGGTGGGGTGGGGGTGTGGGTGTTTGGTTCATTGTCTCATATATGTATGTACATATTGAATAGGCATTTCATAAGTGTCTGTGGATGACAGTGGGAGGGTAGGTAGTCAGTCAGTGCTTCTAAGATGAGAAAAAAAGAGTCAAGAAACGAAAAAGGAAGGAAGGAATCTTCAATTCGATCAATCAATTGTGTGAAAGAATGTATCGATTAAAAGAAAGAAAAAAAAAAAAGTAACAAACAAAACAAAGGATGATTATGATGAATGTGTGAGGGGTACCACACCACACCACACCTCACCACTAACTATGTAAGTATGTATGATTATCTGTTTTTAATCTATAATTTTTGACTTTTGACTTGACTTGGTTCAATTCAATTGGATTTGATTTGATGATCAGCATCAAATTAAATCAGCCTACATAAGATCGATCCTCTGTCGTCGTCAACGTCATAACTTATTATATTGTAATTTAGTACAAGGGGACTGACTTTACTTGATATTAAAATCGTATGTCTTGCTTAATACACTAAACACAATAGTGTTTTCTTCTAACCCTGCTCTCATTCTCATTCGCCTGTCTAAGCCAAACAATATCAACCACGTCAATAACAAGATCAGCAGCAGCAGAACTAGGGAGCTTCAACTTTAAATTAACTGTGTGTTGTGTTCGTCGTTCATTCGTTCGCACCTGAGATCTGCTCGCTCTTCTATGCTATGCTCTCTTTTTTGATCTTGCAACCCAAACTTCTCCCTACCGCTCCTACTACTCTGGTGTGATGGTGGAGAGATTTGTTAAGTCATCTCATGCTTTAAGCGTTTGTTCGGTTCCCCGCCTGGTGGCTCCAATTGATCTGAGCTACAATCAGCCGCTTACTTGGCTGGTTTTTGGCATCGTCGTCGTGGTTATTGTAGTTGTTGTTGTCTTCTCGGTAAGAGACTCGTTTTTATATACATACTTATGTATATAAAAAAAACCCATAAAAACCACAACAACAATGATGATGATGATGATGATGAAAACGAAATGAAATGAAATTTTGTGTTTGACGTAATAGTTGATGAAGAGAAGTGGGAATGGGCATCGGACTGAAACTGGGAATGTATCAACATCTTCATAATCATCATCATCATCGTCATGATGATCGTCAATATTAATAGCAACAACAACAACAACAACATTAACCGCAGTAGCAACAAATAACTTCGATTGTTGTTACAGTTCCGGGTTTGAATTTGTGTTTTCTTTTTTTTTTTTTTTTGTTTTTATTATTATATTTTTAATTTATTTTTATTAATTTTTTTTTTTTTTTTGATAGTTTGATTATTTTTTATTTTGTTTCTTACTTGATGAGATTTAGGAACTATTTACTTGTAGTCTTCTCTGTTTCTCAAATATATTTTCTCGGTAACTTGTGAAACAAATCTTGGTTTATGATATTTTGAAAAATGATCCGGCTGAGGATTCAAAACTATCAATTTGAATCTAATCTTTTGTACCATATTGTATTGTCATTAATCCGTTCTTCCTATAATTCTACCATCTTTTTCATCAATATTTTGCAATCATCGAAGGAGAGAGAAAAATGCAAATTAAATAGGGAGGTCTTGAGTGCTCCTAAGTGGGAAAGTTAACTGGGACAATTGAAAATATAAACAGCAGTTATTAGTGATTAGTAAATCTTTATAGCACTGGATTGGAGGAGGATAAAGGACAGAACAGAACAGAACCAATGCGACCATAATAAGTGGTAAGGTGGTCTCTTCATTGTCACTAACATATGGATTGACTGGTGTTGGCATTACATTGTTCAGATTATTATAAATCGCTTGTTTGTCCAACTGCCCCTGCCCTGGGTTCCAAAGTGTTCTTATTGATGATACATATATTACATACATATATGGGGTTGTTGTACGATATGAAAAAAAAGATCAATAATAAAGTAACAATTGAAAAGAGGCAATGACAACAACAGAAGAAACAACAACTGGTGGAAAGAATAATAATCATAAAGAGTAAAAGAAGAATACAATTGTATGAAATTTCAATGATATTGTTGCCGAATCGGATCAGTTCAGTTCGGATCGGTCGATTGATTGATTTGAATCTGTTTTTGACTCTGTGTCTTGACTCTTTTTGTCTGCGTCTACAATATTTCTCTTATTTGTCCGTTCGTCTGTCGTGTTCTGTTTTATCATCCTATAGAAGAAGGGGAATGGGGTGTAGAGAAGGGGCCAAACAGAATGGTAAATGACAAAAACAAAAGAAGAATAAAAAATTTAAATTGAATCGAATTGAATTGAAAAATGCATATTGATTATATCAGTGGCTTGGTTGGTTCTCTTATGTAAATGTGTCACACACACGCATACACAAACACATAAGCACTTACAGTCTTACATAACGTTACACGGTACATACATTCATGCAAATCTACAGTTTGTCAAGTAAAATTTTTCACTTTTCTAGGATTTCTTACTAAAGTAGTGTTTTTTTTTTTTTTTTGTTTCCTCTCAATGTTATTGCATTTTAGTGAGTATTTCAGATTCTTCACTTATCTTTCTTCTTTATATATATGTACATATATAATTCGAGTGTACAAAATTCTGTCACGATAAATTGTTTTTTGTTTTACTTATGAGGTCACCAAGATGGTCTATGCAAGTATTTAGTTTTTTGAAAACCACTGCAAGACCGACCAAGCATAATAAGTTTTGTACGTTTTTTCGTTTTTAATGCTTTGGTTGTTGTTATTGTTGTATTTTTCCTATCTGAGTAAGCACTTTTTGCGCTCTTCTTTTTTTGTATTTGATATTTTGATATTGAGAGCGGGACAAAAAAGAGACAGTGCGTTTCGTTCGTTGTTTGTGCTTTGCTTTGCTTTGTTCGTGTTTCGTGTTTGAGGCTATTGATCAATTTTGGTTTGTGGATAAGGGAAGTGGGAGGAAAATGTGTGTTCTGCCGATTTTTTCTCTCTCTCTTCTTGTTTCGCGTATTTTGTTTGACTTTTGTTGTGTTGAGGGGGGAGTGAGTAATTTGAAAATATTGTATTAGAAATTTGAAATGTATGTATGCTTCTTCGTTGCTTTTGTTTTGCTCCTGGCTATGCTAGTTAGTAATAAGAAAACAACTGCAAAAAAATACTTGATAAGATCAACTAACACCACGCCCCCGCTACCTTCTGCTGGATTAGGAGATCTCCAACACGGAAAACATTAGCACAATCTTCATTGCAACATTTGATGAAAGAGCTCTGTCTGTCTGTCTGTCTGTCTGTCTGGTATGGTGGTTTCTCATCCACCCCATTAATTGTCCACTGAGCAGACATGTAAGTGTAACTTTCGTAACACTATAGAGCACTCAAGAGAGATTTCTTTAGAAAGGAACTCTCATCGTTCCTCTGTCAACTATCAATATGCAATGAAATGGTAGTGAAGGAAGGAAGGAGGAAATGGTGGTGGAATATTCATTTTTATCATCATTATTTTAATTGCTTAAATTGCATAACATATTCTCTTCCATATAAGTAAATAGTATTTTTTCGTTTTTTTTTATATTTTGTGAAAACCATTGCATATTCTTTTATGCAAATAATTGCAAACAGAAAACAAAGAAGAAAGAAATAAAAATTTAAAGCGAATTGCTGTGAATTCTTAAGTTTCAACAAACCAAAAATAAAAAAAGAAATATGAAAAATCAGCAGAAAGTAAAAAAAAAAAAAAAAAACAAATTGTGAAGAAAACAACAACGCAAAAGAACTTAAAACTGCAGAGACAGGAGGAGAATGTCAAATTACATTCGCACACATACAGAAACATATGCAAAGAAGAATGTCATCGTCGTTGTCATTAACACAAACTCCATCGTGGAGCAACACAACACAGTACAACACAACACCATCACCTCACCAACCATACTCCCCATATCTTCTCTCTTGTATACTCTCTACCGATCATCAAATGAAGACACAATAAACAATGCCATCCATCCACCTACTCCTCCTTTGCCATGCCTCCTTCTTTTCTCTAAAGAGAAACGTTAGCAAACAAACAAGTGTGTGGGTATGTGTGTGTGTGTGTGTGTGTTGTATCTGTGTATTTTGTATGCATTTCATTTCCTGCCCAGGAAGGCGCGATAACAACGAACAACAGACTGGTGCGATGAACCAACGTCATTATCATTTTCATCATCACTTTTGCTGTTTTCTTTGACTACATTGTTGTGATTATAATGATAGTACATAATATGTAATAATAATAATAATAATGATGATGATGATGATGAGATAAATTGTAGCAGCGTGGGTGGTAGTAAAAGCAACAACGATCATCCTATTGATGACTCGTCGCTTTCTATCTCTTACTCCTAACTAAATTTGGAAAGAGTTTACATTGATAATGGGAGAGCCTTTTAAAAAAAATTTCAGACATGATCGGTGTTATTTAATGCTGTTGGGCTATTTGACAAAACAAAATGGAACGATCGATGTTCGAGTGAGTGGTGGTCCACATATGACCAACATTTTCACTGGTGATGAAAGTTTTGCTCTGTCCCCTTTTCCAAGATATGTCAAAATTACTCGATCAGTTCATTGGTCTGTCCCTTCGTCTGCCAGGGTTATAACATCCAAATTTACCCTTTTTAAACTTGATCTGATCTTTTAATGTTGGCGGCCATTACTAACTAATTGTGTTCCTTCGCCAAAAAGTTTGTTGTGATCGACTCTTTTGACCTTTTACAAATTTATCAATTTAGTAACTATAATCTATACAGTGGGCCAAGAACTTTGTTATTGTTATTATTAAATTGACCTAGAATAAAAAGAAAATTAAAAGGAAACCAAAAAAAAGGTTACCTTTGGTTGTGCCAATGTTGTAATACTCTTCACGCTCCAGTGCATCAATACAGATGGATTTGAGTTGCTGCTGCATTTCAATATACCAATAGACATATGTAGATGGCGCTAAATATATGGCAACATGTCATGTGGGCAATTTCTCTTAAACCGTGTACAAATGACCACACACTTTGAGCGCACAATCATGAATACATGACACTCCAGTGATTGAGGGTACATTCTTACTTTGACGTTTATGGTAGAGTCAGTATTCATACCGCATTTCACATTGAGACTGGGAGCTAGACGATGATTGGTTAATGTGGGTCAGATATTCCAAATTTCGTTTTGATAAGACAAAAAACAAAAATGCTTTTCTAATAATAACTTTAATTTGAATTTGGATTTGTATGGGAGGTACCCCTACTAGTGGTCCGATTCAGCTGATGATATATTGTATCGGACTATATATCAGAATCATCGATAGTCTATTGACCGATATGAAACAGTTAGGCTTGCCAACATAAGGCCTTTTAGACGGTCAGGTCAGTTCAGTCTCAGTCCATGCTATCGCTTTAAAAATCGAAATGGACTGACAAAATATTCAGTTTTAATTTTAGCAACGTGCGATCAAAGTTGCACGTATGCATGTGTGTAACCAAAATAAAAAAACAGCTGTTCAGAACACACCAGAGCTCACTGTGGACGCAAAACCGGAACTCACAACTTTTTCCTCACTGTAGAAAGACTGATTACAGCCCATTAGGACTGAGACTGAACTGACCGTCTAAATAAAAGTCCCTTTAATAAGCTATTTGTATATATCGGTATCGGAATCGCCGATTTTTTACTCCAATAATCGGAATCGTATCGGCAAAATGTTGTATCGTTACATCCTTAATTTCTATACATAAGTATACTTAACTAATTTATCAAGGCATAAAAACGAAAACAATAAAGAAAAACAGCAAAAGTTTTCATTATATTTCCACTGTACGTTGGACAATTGGCTTATAGATTAGGTAAGTATATGTATTGATGAAGTTTTTGTCTCAAAATTCAATTCTTACGTTCTTTTACTTATTTGTTACGTTAACGTAAAATTTATTTTTAAAAATAAAAACTTGAATTACTGTATAAAAAGGAACTTCGTTCCGCCCATGTGTCCCACGACACCTCTCTGGCTTTTTTTTAAATGTTAATTTTATTTACGGTTCTACTAAGGTGATGATGATCTTCCAATCATTCACGCTCTTTTTTTTTTGTGTTTTCGTTAATGTTATCATCATCATTATCATCATAATAATAATACATAATAATATAATAGTTTCAGTTTCTGCTGCTGTTTGTTTTATTGTTCTTGTTCGTTTTCGTTGTTGTTGTTGATAACTTGGATTCTTGATTTCTGGGTCTCTCACCAAGTGTCGATGTAGTTGTCATCATCATCTTTCTTCGTTTGTTTGTTTCTTCGATCGTTACTATCATTAACACCATCATCATCATGACTACTATGACGATGATGATGTTTACTTCTTTCCTATTATATAATGATGATGATGATGATGATGATATGCCTTCTTTAGTTAGTAGATTTCCATTCACTGTCGTTTTTTATTTTATTTCTTAGTTTTGTTTTAATTTTAGTTGTTTTTCTCTGCCAACCCCAACCCTCAACCCCCTTCTCATCACTCGTTCTCCTTTTACTTGTGTTGTATCGTGTGTATTTAGTTTGTTTTTTTTTTTGTTTTTATTTTTGTTTTTTGTTGTTTTAAAACTTTGTTGTGGCGTTTGTTTGTCTTTGCACGTTTTACTGCATGTTTTCTTGTGTTGTTTTTGTTTTTTTTTGTTTTTTTTTTTTTGTTTTGCTTATATTATTTTATTGTGGTTGTTGTTGCTGGCCTAACTGGTTTTACAGGACTTAAAATATAATAACAACTGACAACAACAAATATTTATGTATCTCCCTTTTTACTACTCATTTTTTTTACTCTTGTTTCCCCTCCTTGTCCTCCTCCTTCTCTCTTTTTCTTTTTTATTGTTATTATCAACCGTCGCGGACGCCACCGCCACTTCTTAATTCATTTTTTTTTTCTGTTCTGTTCTGTTCTGTTCTTTGCTTGTGTTTTGCTTTTTGTTTTTAACTTATTTAATTTTCGGACCACGTGTTCAGCATATTCACAGCACATTTTACTATTGTTGTTGTTGTTGTTTGTTCTTCTTCTTCATCATCATCATCATCTTAAGATCTTTTAGTACATGTCTGGTTGTTGTTGTTGTTGTTGTTGTGTTTTGCTTTTAAGTGTTTCTTTCACAAAGGCAATAAAATGAAGAACGAAACGAACATCGTGAGGAAAAAAAGGAAAACTAACTAAAAACCAACCAAATCAACTGTGAGTTGAGAATGGACTGGAATATCAATTTTATTTTATTTTTAGTCTTAAAAAAAAAGAACAAGGAGAAGGAGAAGGAGAAGAGAATTAAAGAGGAACACAAAGCCAAAGTAATGACGACGACGACGACAACGAACAGGTCGCGGTTCCTCCTTCAACCGCATTCTCATCTCTTCCAGCTTCAAATCATTCATCTATAATATATGTACATCATCATCATCATCATAGTATAAAGCAAAGTCGAAATTTCAAGAAGTTTGGATACTGACTACTTCTAAACAACGCAACGGTTTTCGATACGGTTTTCACTGTCATTTAAAGAATATTCTAAGAAAGGTTTTCATAAAGAATTGATTATTCAACAATAAAAATATTTTATTCATTTTCACTCATCATACATATACGTTTCTGTAAAACTACTCACAAAAAATTGTTGTGTTGTAATTGTTGTATTTATTCCTCTCATTTATTGATAACTAAGTGCGCACAAGAGTATTGCGTTATTCGCTCTTTTCTTTCTATATTATGACCAAGTGTCGTTCTCAATTTTGTGACGTCATTAGCATATCAGTGTATACAACGCTGAAATAATACGTTTAGTGTGTTGAACACTAAGAACACCCTAGTATATGTATATAACGCATACCCTATATACATACATACCCGTGCCCAAAAAGAAAGATCTTGTTAAATTTTGTAAACTGATTTTAAAAGTTTTAACAAAGAGATTGAAGATTGAATTCCTTTCTACTCAAGGCATTTGTATGATTTATCAATCAGTTTTCATAACCATCGATCGTTATCATAATAATTTTCATAATGGTTAAAACAATAATAATTTACATATTATATAGTGGAACTGGTAATATAGAAATCTCGATGGACGACATAGAGTACAAACAAGATCGGAACCTTGTCTATTTGTTGATCCTTTCAAAAAATGTTTTAAATTATAAGAAAATCTCACGGCTGAAATATGACAATTTGTTCATTCCTTCCTCTCCTACAGGATTTATAAAAAAGATCCATTAAAGTTCTAGAAAAATAATGGCTTAGTGAGAATACATAAATGAAGGGACCAGAGATGTGTCTGTAGCTCTCATGCATAACGTTGGTGTTGTCACTTGAGAGCGGTAGAGACAACAAAACTTTACAGTTTCATGTAACTTCCTTTATCGCCTTTTTTTCCTCTATTTTGTCTTACTCCCTCCCTTCCGTATGTTGTTGTAGACCCATGGATCCAATTTTGTGCTGCATTCCAGAGTTACAATTACAACAAACAACAACAGTTCAAGATGAAGAGTAAGTGAGTGACGATGATCATATGATGATAAGAAGCAAGAGAAAAGAAGAAGAATAATACACAACAAAATTTTATTGTAGTCGTTGTTAGTTGATTGGGTACGATGGTTGTGGGGGTGGGGGTGGTGGTGATGGTGTACAAAGATTATCATTTTGTTGTATTATTCCTCAATACCCCCCGCCAAACGATGATGATGGGCATGGACAATTGTCAAAGAAGAAAAAGAACTACATCCATACATACATACATATGTACGTCTGTAATATACACGTACAAGATGGTTTGAGTGATGAATGTTGTTTAGTTATCAACACCACTATGGCCTTTATCATCATCTCCATCATCATCTCCATCATCATCACCACCACCACCATCAACATATTAGAAGAGGAACAATAAAATAACAATGATTTATAATTTTTATTCTTACTCTTCTTCCTTTTGTCACTCGGTCGCTTCTGATGGCTGCTGCCTGTCCGCCTGTCCTTCATCATTCTTCAGTTAGTTAGTTAGTTAGGCAGAGAATCAGAGCCACTTCTCTCTCACTCTCTTCTTAAATAATAAAAAGACAGCAGAAGAAATAACCTTTTTTTCACTTCATTTCATATTTTTATATTTCTTTTCTTTACATTTGTTTTGTTGTCGTCGTCGTCGTCGTCGTCGTTTGCCGTTGATTTAATGCTTTACTAATGTTGTCGCTATGTTGTTGTTGTTGTTGTTGTCGTCACTGTTCTCGCTGGTTCTTTTATTCTGTATTTTTTGATAAGACGAAGACGCACAAAATCTTCTCTCCTACTGCGCAGCGCACTTTACCAACCCTAAAGCAACTATATGAGTTGAGCTAAACTGTGCTGTGCTGTGCTGTGCTGAGCTGAGCTGAGCGAGGCAGCAACAAGCATCCTAAGCACAGACGCAGACACATATACACATATGTATGTACAAACATTAATACAATCATAAGTATTAGGCTGTGGTTGGTGGTGTTGCCAACTAGCCAGCTAGTAAATCAGTCAGCCTGGTCTGGTCTGGTCTGCTTGCGCCTGCCTGCTTGCCTGCCTGCCTGTTTCTGTCGTTTGTTAGTTTTGATGTTTTGGTGCTCCGGTGCTCGCGCTCTCTTCCTTTCATAATAACTTTGTGTTGTTACTTTTGTTTTGTTTGCTCTGTTGATATTGCTGCTGCTGCGTCGCTGGTTTATAAACACATACGCACGTATAATAAAATGGAACCAGCATACATTTGCATGAAAGTGTGCATATGCGAGAGTAGAGTAGAGTGTGGTGGTGGTGTTGGTTGGTTAGGTTCTTGTGTTTGATTTTTCGGTTTCTGGTTTTTTCCTTTCTCATTATTTTGTTTTCTTATTTTTCTTAATTTAAATTGTATTTTTTTTTTTGTTGTTTGTTTTTATTTTTTAATATTGTGTGTTGTTGCTGTTGCTTTTGATGCCTCCTTCGCTCGCGCTGCTTGTTGTGTGTGGTTTGTTTTTGCTCCTTTTTCTACGTTCTCATACTGCTCAAGTTCTTCTTTTCTCTTTTATTTTACTTCTTTTACTTAGTTTTGTTCTACGTTCCTCAAGTGTTTCATTTGTTGTTTGTTCCTTTGCCATTCGCTATCTATCTCCCCTCGTTCTTTGTTTTCTCATTAAGTTTGTTATTCTATTCTCCTTTTTTTTTTTGTTTATTTATTCTCCTCTTTCTTCGTTTACTCACTAGTTTGTCGATCGTCACTCATTTCTTTATCATGACCCATGCCTGCCGCCGTCATCCTTGTCGTTAAAGATGATGGGGGTTGAGGG
Source organism: Amiota communis (assembly GCA_037043315.1). NCBI lineage: Eukaryota > Metazoa > Arthropoda > Insecta > Diptera > Drosophilidae > Amiota > Amiota communis. The sequence goes on from JBAMAV010001296.1 coordinate 30,767, forward strand.
AACAACTTGTTGATATGATGCGCTTGTTAGTCGTCGGCGTCGTCGTTGGTCATCAGTCGTCGTTTGGTGTGGGTATTATAATATTGTCATGGTGTTTGTAACACCCTTTAACCACCATCCAAAGACTCGATTAACAACGACAATTGTCCAGTCAAGTCGTAGTCATGTAAAACAATCCATGGGATGAATTATGTAAGATAAATTATTTGGATAAAAAATATTCAACTAAATATGTACATACATCACAATCCAAAGCTATTAACAGTCGTACATATCGCACCCTGTAGTTAGGGTATTTCTTGAGCTTTTTTGTTAAAAAACAACTTAGAATTATTACTCCTAGCTACTGTAAAAAATCTTTTAATTTTTTCTCTACGCTTTGCCCAAAGAAACACCGTTAAGTCTCTTTTTTTGTTTTCTGAGCAGCTTCTTCCTACCGCTTCTGTTGCGCATAAAGAGTACTATGTATTTCGAGTTGTGCCTCTTTTCATAAATAACTTAAATTCCTTCAACACTCTTTTGAAATAAAAAAAATATAAAGACAGTAATAACTCAAAAACTAGGGATTTATCCGTAATCAATAAATGAACTGAAAAGAAAAGAAAAATCAACGTTACTTACTTCTGAAAATTTCCATTTTATGTCTAATCTTAAGTTTTTTGTCTCCACTGAAAAATTGAAAATTTTGAGTTATATTAACCTGTTGTAGTTAGGGTGCGACATGTACTTGAAATCCCCACGTTTCTGCGCTGTATGTATGTACATAAATTTAGGAGGATTTACCACCTTATAAAATTGTAAACTGATTTGAGTTTAGTAAAAACTTGTGTAATTTGTGGTCATAAACTGTTTCTTTTCAAAAAGGTCTGTGAAAGGTATTTTCAATTCGGTAGAACCGAAATTTTAGAGTTTACTATATATTTCTTCTTATCTATAACAGAAATTATATTTGATATATACTTATGTACATATACTTCCCTCTATCTTACTCTCTTATTTACTCACTCACTCACTCTTAACTCATTTCATTAATAATATTATACATAATAATAATAATAACAAAAAATAAATAAAATAAAGTATTATTATATGTGAACTGATAAAGGGGACGACTACGACGGACCCGACTTCAACTGACTGTGAGTGACGTTTTCATTTTGATTTTGATGTTGATGTATTGATGATGGGGTGACCTTTCTGTTTGATCTCCCTCTCTCTCTCTCTCTCGTCCTCTGTTTGTTTTTCTAGTAGTACTTACATATGTATATGTATTTATCTATTGAGTTTCAATTTAATTGGAATACAAAGTATTGATGTGTTTGGATGCACGCATATAAGTAAGAATGTCAGCCCAATTTTGAGTATATCCTGTTACTTATTTCGAAACTCAAACTGAATTAAACGAAATGAGAGCAATGATAGCTATGATAATCCATAGTATCGCTGAAAAAAATTACGAAGTCATACTAGCTCTTCCGGGACATACATATGTAGACCCAAGCATTAGTGGGCTACATAACCATCTTTTAACCATCTAACAACTATCCTTTCATCCATCCAACTATTTGTTCTAAGTATATAAATTTGATGGATGAAAGAGACTCACCTACTTAATATATATCCATATATGTATGTATGTATGTAGGGAGGGTAAACTGCAATAATCTGTATAACCGAATTTACTAATGTTCTTTCTTTCTGTTTTTAAAATCTTCACGCAGTGTATAGTATTATAAATTTGTCAAGAAGAATGAGACTTCGGAGACCCCATTAAGTAAAGTACGAGACGAATTGTTTTAGCCATGTCCACATGTCCGTCCGTATGTTTGTCGGAATAATCTGAATCGAATCACCATACATATCCAAATTCAAATTAAAGTTTTTCTTAGAAAAACTTTTTTCTTTTCTATCCTATCAAACTGAAATTTACACACTACTTAGACTACCGATATTCATCAACCATTTAAATTTCAAGATATTAGGATTACTGGATCTCAATGTTGAAATCAGAATGAATATTGACAAATCAATAATACAATATTTCTGTATGCTCATTCACAGCAGCGTGAAGAGTATTAATTACAACTTTGGCATAGCCAAAGATAACCTTACTGGTTTTTTTTTGCTACAAATATTTTTTCTTTTCTTTTATTTATTTAATTATTTGTTCTTTCCTTCATCATGTTTTTATTTCGTTTCTTTTCTAAGAAAACTAAATTATTTTTGTAAATAAATGAACAAAAACAAAATTGATAACTTCCTTATAAATGATGATAATAATACATAGTAGTAGTGAGGAGAAACACTAATTTTAGTCTTATCTAGGCTTGCATACACTTTACTTGTGTTATTCATATTTATTTATTTTTTATTTTGTCATTGGCTTCCTATAATTAATATCATTTATCAATAGAGCCACACATAAACCCTTTCTGGATGGTTGGAAAGTGTCAAAAATATCATGAGTTCCTTACATCGGATGGATATATCAGAAATGTGTTGACAACTATGTTTTTTATCGGATCAATTGATTTGATTTTGGTAAAAATCTATAAAAATCTGTTAGTGTGTTTAGTGTTCTCTAAGCGTTACAAATATCACACTAGTATTGTGAAGTGCATAATGAGTACGGCACATTCTCTTCTATTCGATTCGATTCGCTTCGACACTGATGACGACGACGACGAACGAGTGTGCGATAAAGTGGAGAAAAAGGAAAAAAAATTAAAATAAAAACTGTTTGACGTTGTTAAATTATTATTATTGTGTTGTTATTATTATTATTATTGTGTTGTTGTTGTTGTTGGTGTTGCTGTTTATTTTTATTTTACAATAATTAAAAATTATATTGTACATATTTTGTAATAAATTGATATTTGTTGTTGCTGCCAACAACACGAACGATATCAACAGCAAATAATAATGACGAACACTGAAAATTTTCCCTTCACTACTCCACCAATGTAAAGAAACAATGCAATTGTGTGAGTACTCAAACTATAACAAGCCCCATCATCAATCAGTCAGTACCCATCACCAAGAACTATCCAACATAAACACAATTCACATACATACACATCCATATATCATGTGGTAGAAAAATTGGATTGGAGACTTGAAATAATTTCCCAAGACATGACTAACTACTGAGACACTGACAGACACATTAATTTGATAATTCTCCTTTTGAATCATGTAAATAATAATCTTTACTTTCATTTCTCTTTTCTCTTTCCTAATGACCTGATTTTCTTTCAATATAGTATTTAAAAAGTAAGAAAGAATTTGTACTAGGATTATTTAAGGATAAGGATTTTTGTGATGAATACTAATAATATAGTCAAAATTCAAATCAAAAAAGTTATGATAGGTTTATGTTGTGTAGTTTTATATAATTTATAAGATTATAAAAATATAATTGTATTGTAGTATTGTACATTGGTGCGATCGATCTATTCGCTTTCATGAAGACCCTAAATAGATTAATGAATGTATAAAAATATAATAAGTGGTAAAAATATATACTTATGTGATCATATAAGTAATGTATAAAGGTATCAAAATATAAAGTTGTACGAGTATCAAAATATGTACAATGTTACTTGAGCTCCTTATTTTTACATTGTTTTTCTATTTTATTTTTAAAACTGTTTGCTGTGATTTCTTGAAGTGTTGGACCTGACCTGGACCACAACACAAGGATGCGAAGAGAAACGAATCATGATTTATGTTTATTCCAAAAGCGGTTTTTTGTTACCTAACCCCTGTCCCACCAAAAAAGCGAAAGATTCTCTCTCTCGAGTTGGTTTCAAAATTTGTCGAAAATTTCAATTATTATATGCGCCGGGAGGGCACCACCGGCATCAGCTCCAGTTGGTCTGTCCGATTTTTAGTTTCTTCAATCACGTTTATTATACTTGTTTGAATATTAAATTGAAAATTGGACTGATCACCATCTCCAAGATGCTGCGGAGCTTCATCATCATTACGACGAGTATCCTGGAAAATAATAAATCATAATATAATATGAGAGTTACGAGATCACCAAAATAATCATAATTGAATAGATTTTAGATCGGTTACTCATTTGACTTTAAAACTTAGTTATGAACCATATACTAATAATGGGTAAGGAATGATGGGACTAAGTAAAAAGCTGTGAAAATAAGGGTGGGACAACAACTATTCATTTCTGTGATTGATTGATTGATTCATTGACATTTGATCAACAAACTTGTTGTGTCACTACTAAAATACGGGGGTTTTTTTTTTGTTACATATATTCTGTGTACTACTGTAGATTCTGTTGAACTAAACCTGAATTTTCATGTAGGTGAAGCTCACTCTACAAATACATATTGATCTAATGGACAACTAACTTATACCATATAACCTTTAATTATACAAATTTGGTGCTAAATATACTTATGACAAACACTCACTCACTCACTCACCTATCACTGTTGCTTATCCGTCCTATAACCATTGACCCTTTTATTATACTCTTCACAGAAGGAGATATCGCAGACCACAAAATGTATATATATTTGTGATCAGCTCGATGAGACGAGTTGATTTAGCCATGTCCGTCTGTATGTATGCAAACTAGTCCCTCAGTTTTTGCACATAGGTTTCTTTTTACCATACGCTGTAAATTTGCCGGAATCAGCCGAATCCGACCACTAGAGGGGTACCTCTCATACAAACCCAAATTAAATGACAAACTTATAAAGAATAAAAGTGCCACTCAAACTGTAACACAGAGAATATAGTGATGCTAAGAAAGGAAGGTTAGATGCAACCCGGACGAGCATGAAGAGTATTACATCTTTGGCATAGCCAATGATAGCCTTCTTTCTGGTTTTTATGTATTATTATAAATCAAATCGAACACAAAATAATAGGTTTTTTGTTTTACTTCAAAAAGAACTTTCTCTGTTGATCGATCATATTGTATTGTACTTGGCAAAATATTGGGTAAAATCAAAATTATAGATTTGGATGGTGGGTTTTACATTAATTTACCTCCTCCTTTTCCCTTTGCTTTCTTTTTTCTTTGGTATTTAGTTTTATATACATATGTATGTATTGTTCTTTATTTTTTTTTTTTTTTTGCTAAATTTTAATTTATTGTTGTTTGTTATGAGTGGTGTGGTGTTGGAGTGGGTGGGGTTGAGAATACAATAAGTGAAGAGTGAAGAGGAGCTTAGGTGAAATAGGTCGTAATTGGCCTTAAGCTGTGTTGTTGTAGTGTGGAAACCCTCTTATTTTTTATTGTGTGTATTTCGTGGTTTCTTTATTTTTATTATATATATATATATGTACATATTTTTTATTTTTGTTGTTGTATTTTGTCGTTAAATAGTGAGTAGTTAAAAGTTGAAGTCGAAGTTGTCAATGTTGTTGCCTAAAATCACCAGTAATCTCAGTTCCTCAACGTCCGTCGGTGCATTGTCTGTTGGGCTGTCAAACGCTTCGTCAATTTGTTGTTTCTTCGTTGAATATGATGACAAGGCCAAGGGAGCAACATATTTAACTTTTGTTTTATATTTAATATTTGTATTTCTATCTCGCTCTCTCTCTCTCTCTCTCTGTGGCATGCATGTATTTTAATTTTGTTGTTGCGTAAAAGGGAAATGACAATAAATATAAGAAGATGAAGAAAACAATTTAAATGACGATGGTCGACTTTTGGTTTCGGTTTCGGTTTTTTTTGTTATCGTCTTCATCGTCGAACGACAAACGTTAAACGTAATATGGAGCTGTGCAGCATCAAAAGGCACAGAATTTAACAAAAGAAAAGAAAAGAGAGAGGGAGAGCAAGAAGCAATACATATATCCAACTCTGAAGATGATGAAGAAAATGCAAGCAATGTTGAAAACATACTTACATACGAAAGACAATAGAGAAGAGAGGCAAACGGATAGCAAAAAAAAAAAAAAATAATAAGAAATAGACTGACAATGAATGCTTGATGTGCTGTTAAGCGATTGCGCGAAAATCTTCAAATAATAATAAAAGAAGTAATAGAATAATAAAAGAAGAAGAAATAAAAACCGAATTAATGAAATGTGATTGTCGGTTTTGAATGCTGGTTGATATGGTAGGGTGTTAGGGTACGGTATAGTATAGTAGATAGGGTGTTGGTACGGAAGAATTTAAAGTATGTGTGTATATCAGCAACAATACAACCATCAACATAACAACAAACAACAAAAGTTGTCATCTTCGTTTGTTAGTTTCTACATTAATTTTTGTCGGTTGGTTGCTCCATCCACCATATATCCATCCATCGTTTCATCATCATTCGATCGCACGCTTCACTTTGGCTTTGCTTTTGTTGGGTTTTTTTTTTGTGTGTTTGTTGTTGTTCTTTGGTCAATTTGTGGTTTTGCTTGCGGACGCGGACGAAATCATTCCATATGTGTGATCGCTATTGCTTGTTGTTATACAATACATACAATGTAAGCTCTTTAAGCTTGTTGCTCTCTTTTTCTTAGTCTCTTCTCTTGTTAATGGTCGGCCATTACACGATTTGGTAATAAACATATAACCTTTTGACTATTTGCTCTGCTGTGGCGCCGCTCTATGGCTCTCTCGATCGCATCTCCCTTGCTTGCTTGACACATTGAGTTGGACCCATGGTACAATAATACAAGGTACCGCCACTTGGGCTTTTTGCTCTCTTGAAATTTGCTCACTCTCAATTGTTGACGACATTCGCATATCAGTGTATAGAGCGCTCAAATAATGCATTAAGTGTTGAACATGATTTGAAAATGCATTGAAAATTGAAGAATTTAAAGGATTGAGAACGACACATAACTGTAAACTAATGGCGCCACCTCTATGTCTTACACCATGAGTTGGACCCGGCTTTTAATTTAAGTCGCTTTTTGTTGCCTCTGCCGTGCTCTCTTATTCCGTTCGTTCGCTTGTTTGCTCGCTCGCTCGCTCATACTCTCATTCTCTCTCAGCCTTTTGGCATTTGTTGTTTTGTTGTACTACGCACGCAAGCGCATATTAAATATCTTTAACGTGCTGTGCGCTGAGCTGCGCTAGCTGCCCTTCTCTGCTCTGCTTTATTGTCGCATCGCGACGCGTCGCGATTCCTCGGATTTGTCTGTCATCATCTCATAACTTTTTTGTTTTTGTTGTTTGTATATACATACATGTAATATTATAATAACAATATTACATATGTATATATATGTATGTGTAGTATGTTAATACAAAGAATATAAGTACTTACATATGTATAAGTGTGTACGTAGTACGTGCCTCGTATTAACTCTACAGTTACACAAACAACAATCAACCAACCAACAATAACAAATAATAATACATAATGGAAATAAAGCAAATATGGAAGTATACGTACATATACACATGCATATGTATGTATGTATGGATGTATGAACAAATGAATTTTATACACGAAAATGTGAAAAATGGTCGTCTCGACCTAGACCTCAATCAATGGGCTAAAAAGCAACAGTAATAAGTAGTAACACGGCAACGACAACAACAACAACATTGGCTATTGAAGCTTGCGACAGAGTTTTGTTGCTTTTGCTGTTGTTTGTTGATTGTCTGTCATCAGGGTTTCTGTTTTAATGTATTGTGTTTTTGACCAGTTATGTATATTAACTAGATGATAATAATTTTGGTTAGCTGATGACTCGGTTTACTTATGGTTGATGGTGCACATCATGATCATCATCATATACCATAGAAAATAATGAAGGAAGTAATTTAAAAGATTACTACATGCCCCATTGAAATATTATATTCGTGACTATTGATTGGATTAAATGAATGTAAGCAAAGTCTGTTGTCCATTAAATAAACTTTAGTAGCTCTTCTCTCTTACCTGCCAGAGTCATTTGTACTCTAGTATGGATTAGTACCCTCATACTACAACAGGATATAGTCTTCTGATAAGAGTATGCAATACAAAAATTCCAAAGTCGGGTCTCTTTCTCCGGGTAGTACTACTTAGTAGTATGTAGTTCACAAATCCATCAATTGCTAATTACTTTAATTTACTTTTATCACGCATGTGTAAAAAGATCTAATCTAAGAATGAATTTTTATATTGAAGGTCTACCTCAACTATTGTTGTTAGTATGTACATATGGTTTAAAAAACAAAATCATTCAAAGGAAATACATATGTAAATGCTAATCAAGGAGTTTTATACATGCATGTATATTTTTTTTTATTCATAGAATCTCTTTTCCTTGGATGGAAAATGGATGATGTGTTAGGCAGTTAAAAACCAACATTTGGAATACTAAAATAAAGATTACCCAATCTTTGTGGTTTCTAAGATCCCTTATTCAGTATAATTGATGAAGATGAAAATGAGTTATGTTTATATTTAGTTTAAAAGGATTATAGGGACTCAGAAAAGATACTCACGTAGGTCAAATACCATATTAGAATTCCAAAAGAGAGAAATGTGTCGTAAATTTGATTTTTGTTGCACTCAGGGGCACTTGAAATATATTTACTTATGTACATACTTACTTAGATCGATACAGATACTTATGCAAACATACATATGTGTTATGTGTTATGTATTATCAATGAATGTAATTTTTATGATCGTAATTACAATTAACATAAAAAATTTGTTGATTTTTGTTATTTATTGCATTGATATAGGTCAGGATATGACAAGAGAACAAACAGCCTAGCCTCTCTTATCAAAGAGTGTTTGTATGAGAGAGAGAGAGAGAGAGAGAGAGAGGAAATAAAGATATGCAAAAGGCATAAACTCCTCTTGTATGCTTGCACGGTCAGAGGGGCAATAGCAAGCGATAAGTATAATAAGAATATGGAGTAAAAGAACTAAACTCAACTGATAATGTTAATAAAACAAAATAAACACGAAACCCCAAATAAAATTCAAAAAGAGATGGTGAAGAAGGAGAAGAGAATAAACGAAATTAGAATGCAATAAAATAGAAATAGAAAGACAAACAGAAGTTTGTAATAATGATAATAATGACGATGATAAGCAAAAAAAAAGAGAAGGATTGACTGGAGAGATTCGAGAGTGATAAGTACACATACTTACATACATACATATGTATATAAAGTATAGAGTGTGTATAAGTACTAACATGCATACATACATATATCAACCGTAAATCCTTGTTATCTCATCAAATTAGTAGTAATGAAAATAAGGAAATTATATCAACAATCGATAAGCGATTAACAAACAACAACAACAAACAACACCTAACAAGAAACTAAAGAGTACAAGAATTTTTCCTGATTATTACATAGGGGGGTTGCTTATCATATTTTTCTTTCCATTTATATCTGTGTAAGTGTATGTGTTTGCGTTTGCGCGACCCCCGATTCTTCTTCTCTTTGCTTTTCTATACTTATTCTTATTTTGATCTCTTTAAACGGAACGACATGATAAGATACTATGAGACAGACCCATGAATGAGTGGAATCTGAACTGATCTGGCTTCTATGACATTGTTAGTGTTAATATGACGGAAAGGAAAGATGGGGCGATAAACAAAGAATTTTTAGTTGTCTACCACAGCACACACACACACCTTCGCAAAATTTCCTAAAAAAAAAAGCGCCTCTTCATGCAGCTTAGTAGAGGGCACTGCTCATTTGCCGTTTCGAATCCATTCATTTGTGAGAATTACTACTAATATATTGCCTACATGAATAGATTTATGCACTTCTCTACTGTGGTGCCTACTTGCTAAGATGGTTTAATAATTAATTACCTGATTACATTGGCGTTCATTGATCATTTCGTGTACAAGTTTAAGAACTTTTTCCTGTGCTCGGATTGATTTAACTGAACTAATCCATTGAATATATTTTCAAAAAAATCATTCTTCGACCACTTGTTATTCTTTGTTTCCAGTTTATTATCACTTCTATTTTCCGAAATTTGTTGAATAGGCCGCGAAAGCCTCTGGTAATATCTTAGTAAAAAATTTAATATTCTTGTTTTGACATAAGAAAATGTAAAAATAATTGCGTCCATTACCATGACATTATTGAAATCTTCGTTGTGTGAGTTAAAAATGTGATATTTGTGTGTTTTAGCCTACTATCTTTTTCTCAAAATATTGTAAATGATAAACTTTAGAATTTGTACTTGGTTACTCAGGGTTACTTACTCAGTATACCCCATTATTATCCATAAATACGATGACATTGAGGTGGTTACTTGACGGAGAACTAACTTACTATTGTAGACGGTGGTAACCAATCCTCTACCTAATTATTTTTAATATTATATTTAAGATGTGTAATATCTATCAATATGGAAGAACCCGAATGAAGATTAGGCCCAGCTGTGCCCATAAAGCACAACAAATAGTGTAGATGGTTTTTATGGATGTAAGGGTTTATTAGGAAAGGTTTCACTCCGACATATGTAAGTTTTTTTTATTTTTATTTTATCACTGAATCCTTTATGGAATATGTGAGTATGACTGACAGACTGGTGTGTGAGTTGGTTGGGATGTACTTATAATTTTTGTCAGATACTCTATTTTCATTTCATTTTCTTCTTTGTTTCTATCAAATTTGTGTGTAAATTCTCATTAAATAAATAATAATGATGATGATTCTGAATTGAAAACAGAAGACTATTGATGGTTAAGAATAAATAATACTTATGTACTATGTATACCAATACATTTATGGAGTTTTCATGTGTTGACCACAATATGAATGGTATAATGTGTCATTCTAAAATGTTAATACTACAATACAATAGTAGCATTTCTCTCTTCTTCTAACCAGACATAGTAATTACATATAACAATTAGCTTTACTTAAAAGCACTGGCTACTAAGACCTTTGGCTTATGTACATAGAAAATTATCTCTTATAGGCAAATAGACTTCAAATCCCCACTGAAGCAAGTAGACTAGACATACAAAAGTTATAATGTTTATGTTATAGATTGTTTCAGTTTTCGTGATGAGGAAGCTCTTCTCTCTTTCGAATCTCTTTTATGGTAGTAATCGGGGATGTTGTGTCTTTAACACTAAGAATCTATTCAATTCTAGATCATCATAAGTGCTAAATGGACTTCTTTCTGAACCTATCACATAGACTAATGCAATTCCAAAATCAACAGTGTGTCGAGAAGAGTTGTAATAAGTCACAGACAAATTATTCTGATTTTGTGATAGCTCGTTGTTATTGTTATTATGTATTTCATGATCCGTTGCAGCTTGAACTTCTTCATGGGGCCGGTGTCATTGATAGAATCTCAATTTCATCGTCTTTCAGTCATTATTTCATCATTTCGTTGAATATTTTGCAGCAATTCTCTCTGTTTGTGCTTCCAAAGTGTCCGATAAATTAACTTCTTCTAGCCTAGCTTTTTTGCGATCTCGATAAGCTTTGGCATTTTGACATAGCCTTTGCCGTATAAATGCTTCGTGGCTCGGTGTTATTGGCAGCCATTATTTGTGCATGTCGACGGATATTTGCAGCAATTCTGTCTCTTTGTTCTCTGATTTTATATTAGCCCAAAATGAGTTTTAATATTCCTAAAAACCACTAATACAATTTGCTTCAGTCTCACTTAGATGTGTCCAATCGTGATAAGAAATATCGGTTAAAATACCAAAATATTATTTTGTTGCTTTTATTTCGGTCTGATTTTTCGTTTCTTAATCAAAGATATTTACTGGAAGCTACTTAATGGAAATGGAGTACATACAGGTATTTTATATTTATCTAAAAGTAATTGAAAAAAATATATATATAAATATGACCAAACGAATAGACATCCATTTGACAATTCTTCTTGTCACGCTTAAATAATCACATAGGATTCTCCGATAGTACCACACATAACATATATATGTACATCATACATATATTGACACTAGTATGTCGTCTCGGTTGCTGTTTTATTAGGGCATTATATGGTGGGCAAACGCAACGCTCTAAGCCTAGTTGCCTGAGTAGAAGACGGAGACTTTTGTAAGCCTTACTCATATGATAACAATCAATATCTAATAATAAATAGAAAAAAATACCCTGTGCAGGATGCTTGGTGGCAACAGTCCTCGTTTCGATAGTAGTTCATTAGCCCTTTTTCTTATTACCTGGTGAATTCGCAGGTTATGCAGAGGCGAACTAGTAAGTGCGTGTTTCCATAGTAAGTCAGTAGCCCCTTTTCACATTACTGGTGGCTAGTGAATGCACTAGTCGTAGGAAATCCAGGCGGTGGCAATAACTGATGACACGACTGGATGAGAACGGTAATGAAGGCGGTGGCAATTGATACCTTCCAATGACATCGCCATGTTAAATCCACCAGTTGAATACATGTAGAAGGAGATAGTTGGAACTAGTCCAAAGGGACAAGCCACGAACCAGTTTTGAACGAGTGATTCGTACTGTAGGGTAATTTTTGTTTTATATAAGTGCGTGTTAGTGTGAAATTTTAGCGATATTTACATATGTACATATCTTTATCTGGTTTATCTGTAGATCAAGAGTGATATAAGTATGTACATACATACATATATGAATAGTTTAGTAGAAATATTGGGGTAAGGTAAACCAAAACATAAAAGCCGAATGTCGCTGCTTTGGTCTATCGAATTTTGTCCTCTGGTGTTTTTTTTTTTTTTTTCAATCATTTTTGTATTTGATTATCGTCCGGTCGGTATCGGTTGGTCTGATCGGTCACTCACGCGCTTTAACCAATTGTCACCACCGTCTGCCGGTCGTCATCGTCATAATGTTTCACTGAAAGGTAAAGCAAAGCAAGCGAGTTGCAAATCAACAGCAGCAGGAGCAGAAGTAGAAGTGAAGTGTACTATAGTGTAGTGTTGTATAGTTAAGTGTTATTGTTGTTGAATGAGGATTGCATTCATTCGATTGGATTGGATTGGATTGTGTTGTTGATGAGAGGAGTGGATTGGGGAGAATGAGGCGAAGAGATTTGCAAGAATTGCAAAATGGCATGCATAAAATAAAATGCAAATAATTTGATTTCTTTCTTTGTTGCGTTGTGTTGTGTATTTTAATATACAATTTATTTATGTATATTTGTTTGTCGTCGTAAGCATTTTTTATTTGATTTTAATTTTTTCTCTTTTTCTCTCCTTTTGTTTGCTTTTTTTTTATATTTTTATTGCTTACATCAACTCGAAAATAAAAAAAAAAAAAAAAAACTAAAATGAAAATTATAAAGTATAAATTGTTGTGGGATATATTATAGATGGATAGATGGATGGATTGTGGATGGGACATGTTGTTATAAAGTTAGTGAGTGTAGTGGAGCGGAGGGGGACCATGCACACTAGCACTATCACCATCACCACACGCGTTGCTCTCACTCGTCGTTGGATTGTTCTATTCTGTTCTTCATTTTATTTCATTTTAAATTGTTACACATGCAAAGAATAAGAATATTATCTTGTCTATAAAGAGGGAGAGAGAGAGAGAGAGAGAGTAAGTGTTAAGTGTAAGTTGGTTGGTTGGTTGGTGTATGCGATCACACAAGCACAGTTAGTAGTTACAGTATGAACGAACTCTTTCTTCTTTACTCAATATCTATCGTTCTTGTACTCTTTCCACTCACTCTTCCCGTTCTTCATAATGTTGAATGTTGATTATTGCTGGACTCAAAAACACTCTTTATGCATTCATTGCATTCTTTATTCAAGATTTGCTTAACACACATACACACACACCCATGTACATACACATACTTATGCATGCAGCTGCATAGAAACGAACTAACAATCGAACGAACGAACGTGCTCTCGTCGTCAATGTGCTTGCTTTTGATTTGATAATGAATGATGTGTAGTTCCTACAACACTCCTACTCTGACTCTGACTGACGTCTTTTTTAGTATGCCTGTATGGTAGTAGTGCTGCGAGTGTTCTGTGTGTGTGTGTATAATTGTATATTTGTTTATATGACAAAAAAAAAAAAAACAAATACATATGTAAATATGTAAGTACAAAAAAAAAAAAAAATTAAATAGTGGAAGTGGTGAGAGGTGACAAGGCAAAAGTTCAACGTGGTTGGTTTATTTGTTTTCGAGTTTTGTTTTAGGTATTGTTGGTGTACATGTTGTTGTTGAAGGGGGATTAGAAAGGGATAAGTGATGTTTGGGTGCATCATCAATTGACATTTAAGCACACACATCAACCACAACAACAACAACATGTGATGAATGAGCTGTGATCAGCTGATGATGATGACGACGATGGCGATAAGTACTAATAAAATCCATAAAAAGCAAAAGCTTAACATATCACAGTTGTACCTTCTTCATCTTCTATTTCAGATTTATTGAATCAGTTTGTGTGTATGAAAAAGAAACTAAAAAAAAAACAGAAAGGATAATACAAAAAAAAAAAAAACATCAGTTGCAAGGCGTTGGTCATTACGGGAGGAGAGGTACAGAGAGGAGATTTAGAAAGAAGTGAGATCAAAAGAGATGAGATACTGGCATCATGACAATCCTCAAGGAAAAGAAGTGTGTGAACTAGAGGGGTAGGCATCTATTGTAATGTGAAGTATTAAGAAGACATTATTGACAAAGGACTGGAATGTTGCACTTTTAGTCTATGAACTAGAGCATTCCATAGGATTAATGATGGGGTTATGAATGGGGATACATTCATAGTATGTGTTTGGTTGATGTATTGTGGTTTTGGGTTTTGATTAAAGGCGACTTACGGTTTTCCAATCCATACTTCTTCTTGGCAACACATAGTCGTGAAGTGTTCTACCGCCCATACTCGGTTGTCAGAGCCTCGTTTGTTTTTTTATATTGACAGGGTGCATCAACATGTACATACATACATGGGTAGGTGAGGGTGGTTGGCGGTTGAATAGGAGGGGCTTTACATATGTTCGCATCACTATCTCATTACATCAGGAAATTCATTGCCACAAAAGTGTTGATTTTCTTAAAATTGCCATATGAAAGATTTTTGATGTTTATTATTATCAATTACACATATGGCAAAAATATAAAGTACATGCAGAGATAGATTATTTAATGTAATTGGTTACATTTTAATAGATGGGTCGAAATCTTCCTGTACCTCCGAGAAGACACTAAGAAACGAAGGCAAAATTCTTCAATTCATTGCCAAAACAATGAAGCTATCATTGTTTTGTGTGCAGAATGTTTTAAAAGCAATAAAAAAAACCGGAAAGAAGGCTATCATTGGCTATACCAAAGATGTAATACTCTTCACGCTCCTCCGGGTAGCATCCAACCTTCCTTTATTAGCATCACATCAGTTTGAGTGTCAATTTTATTGTACATTTATTCTTTATAAGTTTGCCATTTAATTTGGGTTTGTATGGGAGGTACCCCTCCTGGTAACCTTAGGATCATGAAATTTACATGGTTGATGAATATGGATCAGAAACTAATAGTGTCCAAATTACAGTTCGATACGTTAAAAAACAAAAAACTTTTTCTAACGAGAACATTAATTTAAAGGTGGGTTTGTATGGGAGGTACGCCTAGGATCATGAAATTTACACGGTTGATGGCTATAGATCAGAAACTTCTAGAGTCCAATTTTCAGTTTGATATGATAAAATACAAAAAACTTTAAGAACATTAATTTAAAGGGGCGTTTGTATGGGAGGTACCCCCCTAGTGGTCCGATTCGGCTGATTCCGACAAATGTGTAGCGTATGGTAAAAAGTAACCTGATAGACTTCTTTCTGGTTTTTACTGAATTTTAGCTATCATAAAAATTGGGAAAGTTTGAAACTATTTCTTGCTTGCAAAAGTTTTACCACATTCTAATCTATTAATTTAAATCGGTTTACGATATCCGCACAACCAGAAAAGTACACAAAAAATGTATGCATTTATTTATTATTTTTGCCATATGTGTACATTGGTGGTGGCATTGTTTTGCGGAAGTCTCCGTTCTAAATCTGAATCTGACTCACCAACATCATTATAATAATGATTTTTTTTTTATTGTGCAAATTATAAATTTAATGTTTTGGTGGGTTTGTTGTTTCTAAAAATAAGAAAAGGAAAAGAACTAATTTTATATTTCTTGATTGAGTTAAATTATTTTGAGATTTCATTTCGTCCTTTCTCTTCTTTCTTCCCCTCTATTTCTCCTTATTAATTTTTTAATCAGGTAAATTTCTCTCTTTCGTTTCTTCAATTGAATTTATTTATATATTTTTATATCTTTTTGTAACAAAATATTTTGAATCCAGGAAATAGGGAAAGTTACAAAAATATATGGGCCTGGAAAAAAAACTTAATAATTTTATGCAGAGATCGTGCGTGGTAAGCAGTTTGTATTTGCCTAGACATTGTTACATGAAATTTGCCTCAAGGCGCGCATTTTTTGTTAATCGTAATTCGCAAAAATTGATGACCAACAAATCAGTTGGGTTGTTCGATCATATCCAAACAAATCAGCGACGACATGTGTAGGCTTCGTTGTACTACTATACTTAATCAAAGAACTGCCGTCTTTCAGTTGTTCTTTGCTCGACAACAAATGGGGGTTTCACTATTGCCCACAAATTATCTTTATGACTGATGAGTGGTTTTATTAAATGCGGACAACTTCATATTAACGAGAACTGTACACAGTGCTATTTGCTTAGTAGTGTTATCCAACTTTATCGGCCCTTACTGTCAAATTTAACCTGAAGATTTCTCTTTTCAAACTTTGCAATTGTATCTCATTTCAACTTCATCGTAGTTAAATAAGTATTGCACATGCATCGAGTCTAAATAAATTTAGATGTGGAAATTGAAGTCTTCGGCGTAGACCCAATAATCGGAAATTTCTTTTATTTTCAAATTAATGTATGTATTTCTTCGATGGACGACACATCTTTCGAATGAATCAGTTAGTTGTTTTGAATAAACAAAATCTCATAAACATTGTGTAAAAACTAAGTTAGTTAGTGGGTAGTGATAATAAGAAGGACGCGGCCGACGGAATACTACAAAACTGACAGATAATTGTAGAAATTATAGAGACAAACTCATGATTAAATTTGATTTGATATTGCATGTCACAAAAATTTTATCAGATTCATTTTCATTATACTCTTCACGTGAGTGAATAGTATTATAAGTTTGTCAGAAGGAGACATCGCGGACCACATAAAGTATATATATTTGTGATCAGCTCGATCCCATACAAACCCCCTTTTAAATTAATGTTCTTATTAGAAATTTTTTTGTTTTTTGACTTATCAAACTGAAATTTGGACACTATAAGTTTCATCAACCATGTAAATTTCATCATCCTAGGTTTACGAGGAGGGGTACCTCCCATACAAACCCAAATTAAATAACTTATGAAGAATAAAGGTGCCACTCAAACTTTGTTGTTTGTTGATACTTAAACTGTAACACAGAGAATATAGTGATGCTACGAAAGGAAGGTTGGATGTAACGTGGAGGAATGTAAAGAGTATTACATCTTTGGCATAGCCAATGATAGCCTTCTTTCTGGTTTTGTATTAATTTTGGCTAGACAATTTGCTTCTCCTATTCCAACAAGCTCTTAGGTATTATTTTTTTGTGATTTAAGAACTTCATTGACCAAGGATGATGACGGGCGAACCAATATTATTGATCTTATTTCGGTTTTTTTTTATTGTTTTTGAATTTGCATATTACAATGACTACTTCAGGGCGAACAACAAAAAATGTATTATAAATTGGTAGAATTGATAATTAAAAAAATTGGTGTCTGGTAAAAACTAAAATTGTAAATCATATCTTGTATTCTCTAAAAAAGAAAAAAAATGTAACCCCATGGGAGTTTGCAAGTAGAGCAAGGCATGAGAATGAGAAAGGTTATGGGAAAACAGAGATTTGTGTGCAGCAGGAGAGGAATAAAAAGATTGAAAAAAGAAAAGAGTTTATAATTTGAATTTACATTAAGACGGATAAAGACAGGTAGAGCCACCTCTATCGGTCGAAGCCATAATTCAATGGGAGGCTACTGGATCGATCGGTTTATTAGGATAATTGAAAAGGTGAACAGTATTGTGAAGAGAACCACCACACTCACCGATAGTTATCAGAGAGACCTATATTTATCCTGTACCACTGGGACCTTAACTGACCTAAGGTGGGTCCTCCGAGTACTACGAGGATGTCTCAGTGAACTTTCATCAACAAACAACACTATGCTGTTGTGACTAATGCATTTTCAACTGCCTTCCAATGTAATTCAACTTGACCCGAATTAAAGCAGGGACGGGACTACTGTAAGAGTGTCGTATATCAAAAAGGCTATTCTGCAGGTGGTGGGTTGGTGGGTGATGATTAGAAGGGCGAAGAGTAGTCGAGTGGGCATGACGGAAATGGTTGATTGTATTTTTTTAACAAAAAATTCATTAAAAGCTTAAATGATGATAAAAATGATAAGGGAGAAATGGAATCAGATTAGAGGTCCAGATCTACATACAGATGTACATACTATATGATTTTGTTGGGCACACTTTTTCCCAAAGTCCCTGTCTATTCTACTCTTCTCTAATGGATGCGGTTGCTGATGCATTTTCTATTCAGAAAATTGACTAGCATCTTACCAAATCCATATATCATCTTATTACTATGTATCTTATATACTTACATACATATGCACATAAAATAGTATACTATATAATACAATATGAACGTTGATTGTTCTTTGTTGCTGTTATTGTACTTATTACAAACCAGTTTTAAGACGTCACAAAATCATTTCGAAATTGTTATTGTCTTCCATATCAAACTAAATACAAATTTGTATAAAGAAATAAATAAAGAAATAAGTATATTGAATGAATAAATA
Source organism: Amiota communis (assembly GCA_037043315.1). Classification (NCBI taxonomy): domain Eukaryota; kingdom Metazoa; phylum Arthropoda; class Insecta; order Diptera; family Drosophilidae; genus Amiota; species Amiota communis. The sequence continues at coordinate 49,607 of JBAMAV010001296.1, forward strand.
AATAAGCGAATAATGGTAATGATCTGATCAGTCGAGAATCTCAAGGGAGAGCAGAGCAGATCAGATCAGATCAGCGAGAGTGAAACGAGCGAGCAGCGCGAGTAAAAAACAACAGAAATACAAAAACTTAGAAAAATCATTACTATGTTGTTGTTGTTGTTGTTGTTGCTGGTGTTGCTTTCGTGAGTCTTAAAAAAAAATTAAAATAAAATGTGTTGTAATTAAAAAAACACAACAAAACAAAACAAATAAAAAAAAACCAAAGGTTAAAAAAAAACAGATTAAATAATATTAAGGCAGACACGCATGTGTGTACACAGACAGAGAGATACATACACATCCACAGACATACACACACTGACATTAACTCGTTACATTGTTCAATAATCGTAACGAAGATTACACAAGAAATAAAATAATTGAAATAACAAACAACAAAAAGAGATAAAAGCAAATACAAAAACCATTTGCACGCAAACAACAAAAAATACCAAAAACAACAAAAACATTGAAAAATAAAAAAAAAATTTAAATTTTAGTTAAATTTTTATGTTTTTAATTAAATATTCATTTAATTTTCTGTCACATCCTTTTTGTTTATTGTAGATCCGCAGCCATCCACATTTATCTATTCGCTACCTCTGGAATTTGATAATTCCTTGATTTTATTAGAGTTTCCCCCAAGTTACAAACCAACGACCAATCCCATCCGAACCAAACTGATCCAATCTATCCGATCCGATACGCTCCGAACATTCATTCTTTTGTTTTTGACTGATGTCGTGTTCTGTCCTGTCCTCCAATACATATTTCCTTTGCTACCAATATTTTAGTTATTTTTGATGCGATTCTGATGATATGGTTCATTTTGAATTTACATAAATACATCTACGAGGCTGATTCAAAAAGTATCGCGAATTTTGAATTTGTTTTTCACACAAAATTTTATAGAGCACATATTAATTAAACCAATCCCCTATCCCATCCGAAAATTATTAGTGTTACATTTGACAACTGGCATAGTGTGAAAGAGAGGAATAAAGTTCTTAAGGCACTAGGAGTAACTTAAAGCTTAAGGTAATTGTTCCGTCCTTAATGATGTCCCTTCTGTTTGAATTCTTTTCTTCAGTGTTTCTCAATGGGGATACCTGCACAAATTAGTCAGAATAACAACCTTAGAATAATCACCGGTTGCTGCTTCCAGATGGCCAGTATTGACAATATCCACAAAGAGGAAAAAGTATTATTGGTTTACCATCAGCATAATGAAGTGCTTTCGAAGCAGTATTTTCTGGCCATACTTATGAGAGCACACCCAAACTTCAGCATTATTAAATCCGTTGTTCCTCCTAGACATATCCGTAAAGATAACAGGACATACAAGGATGACATAGGCTTTTTGTTAGGTGACACTGTTAACAATAGTTGCTATAAGTCGGGTCGTGATCATTTACATTGAAGGGTAGTTGCAAATGCATTAAAGTTACATCAGAATAGACTTGTGTTAGGTCTCTTATCTTATCCTGCATCGCTACAGGGAACGTATAAGTTTCTATGACAACAATCGATGTCCCGCAGTGTGATGGTTCGGTTCTCTTGAAAATAATGTTCATCTTTTCAACTGTGTAATAAACCGATCCATTTGACTACCATTGACTTTATGACTTCGACCCATAGAGGTGGGCCGGTCGTTGTACCCAAGCAGGTACAAAAAATTGATCATATTCATTTATAGACTTATATCCAAACAGAAGAAAATATTCCTCAATTCTATTGCGCAGTTGCATCGTGTACAATGTTGCGAATAGAGAGATAACGAATAACGGTAGTCAGAATTTTGTTTTGATTTAGTACTTCCTCACCCAATTTTCGCATTTTGAGCATATCAGTGTGAATTTGACTGCATATAAAGCATGTCGATCAGTAAAATAAAAATACTACAGTTGATTTACATAGTTAAATGAGCATATTTTCATTTTGAAGAAGAGTTTTACGAAATTACGGAGATGTCATCATAGCACGGCACTTTTGCCATTGCGTGCATTACTATATTTGCGTAAATACTTTGCAGCAAGATGTTCCCGGTAAACTACAAATATTTTACAGTAGCGATAGAGAGGATAATATACCACTTGGAGATCTGCGCCGTAAAACATCTGTCAAAAATGAACCAAAATGGTCACGTAGGTCTTTTGAATTTGGAAAAATACCACTATAGAGAACAAAAAGAATATGGTAACAGATTTAGAAGGAAAGCTGCCGATTGAAGTTTTTGAATCTCTATTTGACAGCGAAGTAGCAATTTTGATTGTTGAGCTGACTCGACTCTACGCAAATGCCCATAACTTTTCTTTCGACGAAAAGGATTTAAAAACTTTTGTTGTTAGCGGTTATCATACAATGCCAAGGGAGCATATGTATTGGCAAATGGATGAAGATACCCACATACCATTTGTTGCTAACAATATGTCTAGAAACAGATTCAAAGAAATCAAAAATATATTCATTTAGCTGACAACAATAACTTGATCCGCAAAGACAAAATGGCAAAAGTAAGGCCTCTTATAATGATGCTTTCTAAGAAGTTTTGCTAGTTTAGGTATCTGCATGAAAAGCAGTCAATTGATGAGGCAATGGTTCGATATTATGGCAGCCATTCATCGAAACAATTTATTAGAGGAAAACCTGTGAGAGGTTTGGCTTTAAAAATTGGATGCTTACAAGCAGCTATGGAAACTTGTATCAATTCGATACCTACTACGGTGAAAAAGGGGTTATTACTGAAAAGCCGCAAATGCCACTTGGATCAAGTGTCGTTCTTGAATTTTTGGACAACATTTCCAGGCCTTCCGACCACGTTATTTTTTTTGGACAATTTATTCCCATCATATGATCTTTTGATTATGCTAAAACACAAAGGATTCCGGGCTTTCGGTACAGTTCGCGAGTCAAGAACAAAAAAAAATGTTTCATGAAATCAAAGTCAGAATTCAAAAAAGAAAAAAGAGGATTTTATGATTACAGATACGAAAGTGCCAATAACATACTCTTATTGAAGTGGAATGACAACAGTGCTGTTATCGTGGGTTCAAACTTTGAGAGTATCGAGCCAATGCATACCGTCAATCGATAGTGTTCGGTCAGCAAGGCAAAAATAAACATGAAACAGCCGAAATTGATATCAGAATATAATTTGGGAATTGGAGGCGTTGATCTGCACGATGAAGCAGTAAATGTGTATAGAATGAAATTCCGTGCTATAAAATGAAGGTGGCCGCTTTTCACTTCAATGATTAATTCAATTATGGTCAACGCATGACACTATTGTCCACCATTAATTACGAAATTACACTCAGAATACGGCGTCATCTAAACTTTCAGTGATTTCTAGCGTAGTTACTTCGGCTGGAGGAAACCATTATTCAAAAAGGATTCAAAATCCTCTACGCTTTCGTCAATGTCACTGCCGAATTAGATGGATATGCTGCAAACAATGTGACATAGCACTGTGCGTAGAAAAGGAGTGTTTCAAAATGTTTCACACTACAAGGAAATGAAAAAAATGTTGTATACATTTGGCCATTGTACTCGCTTGGGTAAAGGTTGAAAAACCCACTTAATGAATTTTTTTATTTTTCATATTTTTTAAGTTGTTTATTTTGGTTTTAAAAGGTCTCGGCTTTTAATGGATTAAAGAACAATCCAACATCAACACCTTCCAATCTCCGATCTCCTAACTAACTAACCAATTACCACTTTCCGGACTTTTAATCTAATTAAGTATGTACTTTTATCATCGAGCCTACCTCCACACACTCACCAACTCGGTTGCAGAGATGTCCTGTGCTAGTATCCGAATACTGTAAACTTTCCTCTGTAATAAATACCTTTATTAATAAAATACACTATAAACTCTGAAATTAAGCGACTCTTCTTAAAATAGAAAAATTATAGATCAAAAAAAGTTTGTGCTTGTCTTGTCGTCGAAAGGAAAAGAAAGAAGGAAGATCTAAAGATCCTCCACACACTCACCAACTCGGTTGCAGAGATGTCCTGTGCTAGTATCCGAATACTGTAAACTTTCCTCTGTAATAAATATCTTTATTATTAAAATACACTATAAACTCTGAAATTAAGCGACTCTTCTTAAAATAGAAAAATTATAGATCAAAAAAAGTTTGTGCTTGTCTTGTCTGGTAGTCGAAAGGAAAAGAAAGAAGGAAGATCTAAAGATCTAAAAAAAGCAAAGAAGCGTTCGCCGGCGGCGTCTGTTTAGAAGGAAGAATACAAGAATAACATACAAATATAGATAATGCCACCATATAGAATAGAAGAAGAGACAACAAGCAGCAATACACGACAAAGAAAAAAAGAATAAAAAGTATGTAGAACAACAAAGAAAGAGATAAAAAAAAAACAAACAAGAGAAGAAGAGTTGAGTTAAACTTGTTTTCATTTTCAAATGAAAGGGAAATTTTCACCTAGTTGCGTTACCTGTACACATACACAAATAATACAAAGTAGCAGAAAAGAAAGAAGTGAAAAACATAAGTGTTATTGAAAGTGGTGGATAGAAGAAGAAGAAGAACAGCAACTAAAACAGAACAACATAAAACTGAAACAATAAAACATAGATCAGAGACATAGAGAGACATAAAGGAGGAGAAGATTCAGCATGCAGCAGCAGCAGCATGATAATGATCATGTTGTTGATGTTTGTGGTGGTCATGATGTGAAAATGATGATGGTGATGGTGAAGAAAGCAAGTTAGCAAGCACAAAACAAACCTGAAGTTACTATCTTGGTGTTGTTGATGTTCGGAACACGGTTCGGAACCGTACGATAATTATCGTACATATAGGATAATTCATGTCTACGTACGATGTACAAGCACATCATTATCGTACGCAGATTGTACGATAATTTTCATCATAATCCAAATTCTCTATACTCTGATAGGCACAGAACGATAAGTCTTTATTTCTTTTATATGTGGCGAATTCAGTCGTATGAATAAGTCGTTAATGTACAAAGAAGAATATACTGCCAAAAAAATTTGTGACTTGTGCATTGATGCGGATGTGGATGAACATGGAGGACCTAATGTAAATACCACCAATAATATGTTTAATAGTCCCGAAAATATAAAATATGTTGAAATAAAATGAAAAAATTCTTGGTATTGTCACAAATCTACTATTCTTTCATATCCTTTTTTTTTCGTTATTCCGAAATAATAGCATGATGGATTTTGGGAGCGGTGTAGTTTTTTCGAATGAATTTAAAAACAAGACGGACATGGCTAAATCAACTGCGTGAAGAGTATAAAAAAGGTTCTTTTAATATCAAAACGGTAGTATTAAGACATAAAGCATTTTTGAGAATATCAATATTACGTTAAATGTGTCTTATTTTTTACTATATATACATTATATTTTGATAAGTACGATAATTTTGGACCATTTACGATAATTTTACGTCGTCAGTACGATAATTGCCATGCTTTAGGTTGGGAACCCTGGCTGGGAAAACAATGTTATTACCAGATCCAAATCAGGATCATTTAGTAGTTATCTTTTTCTCCATTTCTTCCAAGTTTATGCACATACATATCGCACCTTAACTAAAAAAGGGTTATCACTAAAAAAAGAAACATTAATTATTAAATTGGACCTGCTGATCTCAAAAAGTAATCGGTTTTGTTCTAACACGTACCATTTAAAAGTTATGATACGTTAAAGTACCGCCGATGTACATACATCTATACATTTATGTATGACCCTTATGGATTCCGAAACTGATGAACCGATTTTGATGATATTTTCAAGCATAGTCTTCCTGTGAAGTTTGGTACGAATGGGACACGTGGATAAGATTTTTTCACACAAATTAAAGTAAAGATTTGGGATTGGCTGTGCGACGCCGGGCCGGGTGTAATTTTTACATATTTTAAATAATCTTTCGATAGCTTTGGCTTAATTGACCAACATTATCAACTCTCTTTATCAATGGCTAAAAGCTAAAGAAACCAAACTTTGAAAGAGATCAATAAAATGTGGTGAAGGAAAATTGAAGGTTTCTCATTCCTGCCCCCCTTCTACCCTGCTCTAGTCGCGTGCCTATCCGTGGTGTAAGACATTTGGAGCAAGGAAGGATCAAGGGATCAGCGAGATTATTTAGTTAAGGCCATCTAACTCTTGGGACTTCTGCTCATCTTAATTAATCCAATGAGATATTGAATTGATGGCAATTGTTGTCATTTTTCCTACGTGATCATAGTTAAAGGTGAGGTTGGATATTTTTACTACTACTATATGTACATCTTCTTTTTCTTCGTCATTATTCTCTTAAATGTTATGTATTTTCTTTGTTTTTTTTTTTTTCCCTCTACTACTTACTGATACTGAACGAACAACAGCAACAAACATAATCATAACCAAAGTTGCTTATGCTTTTTTTATGTGAGCTGAGTTTATGCAAGCGCTCTTTGATTTGAGTGAGGTGAGCTAAGCTAAGCAGCTTGTGAATGATGCCGTAAGCGACTTAAAGTTGGTCATAACAATAATCATCAATACAATAACAATAATCATCATCATCATCAACAACAACATCATCATCGTAACCAAAAGTTTGCCAACTTTTATTATGAGTTGTTGTTGTTGTCGTTGGTATTGTGTAGTGGTTTTTTATTCCTTGAAGCTCGCTTGCTTTGTTGCTTGCCTGACTGGTTTGGTTCACTTCTTTAATCGCACGAATGCTCGCCGTTCGCTGCTGCGATTGCTCACTACTCTTTCGTTTAATGATTTCGAGTTTCCTCGCTCTCTTGGTAGGTTGGTCGTTCGGTTGCTTACTGGTTTGTTCACTCATTTGTTGCTATCATCAGCAACAAGAACAACAGCAGCAGCTTCAGCTTCTCATATCGATGGATGGTTGTATGGATGTATGTATGTAGGTGTGTGGAATTGTGAGAGGAATGTAAGGAAGGAAGGAAAGAGGAAGAAGGTATACAGGTAGGTAGGCCTCGTCTTAAGCAATGAATATGTATGGCTCTGCTTTTTCCTCGCTCACTCACACAGAGTGAGCGAGGAGAGTAATGACTGAATACGTTACGAAGTAAGTAACTTGCCTTGCCTCTTGCTTCTTCTTTACTACTTGAACCATTGAATTGATCTGATCATGCAGTTGATGTTGTGGTGTCTATGTGTGAGTGAGTGTGTGTGTCTGATATTTTCGTTTTCTTTTATGGCAGCCGGCGGTAATATTGTGTTATGTCTGTTTGTAGTAAGTGTGTTTTGGTGGTTATGTTGGTTATTACACCACATGACAATGATGGGAGAAGGGGGTGGTGTGGAGAGAGTATTGGGGGATTAATGATGTGAGGATGGTGTGTGTGTGTGTGTGTGTGTGTGTGTGTGTGTGTGCCTGCGTCTGTTTTTGTGTTTGTGTTAGATGTGGATAGATTGAATTGATCTCTTGGTCTGGCTCTGGCGCAGCGCAATTTTATTGCCATCGCCTTGTTGTTGTTAATGATGATGTTGTATATTCACTTGGCTTTTTCAGTCTGTATAACCAAGCGCGCAAACACACACACACACACATGCATGAATGCAATGAAACGTAGTGAATGGAAGTGTATGCGATGTATGTGTTTTCAACAAGTTTCTTTTTGTGTTGCTCATGCGCACCATCATCACCATCACCATTGTCGTAGTCTCAACTCGACTTTACTTTTGGCTTTACTTGTCTTGTCTTGTCTTGTCTTGACTTGGCTTGGCTTGGCTTCGTTTCGTTTGGCTTGATTGCCACCGATGCCCCCTCTGTCCCTAGCCTGGCCCTGGTCTGGCCTGGTTGGTTTGAACTTGAGCTCTTTACATAATTGGCGTGCTGGTTTTTTTTGTTTCTTTTTTCTGTATAATTTTTCATTTCTTTTTAGTTGTTTGTTGATTGCTAGTTTTGCTTTTGCTTTTCGTGAGTGTTGCATAACATGTTACAGCATCGCACGTAATTATATATGTACATACATATTTGCATTTGTAGGGGTGTGCGTGTGTGTATGTGTGCAATAATTTACCATATTTTTTTTTTTTGGTTTTTTTGTATTTAAATTTTTTGTTTTATGAATTTAGCAATGTGCAACTTTTTTTTTGTTAAGAAAAAGAAAGAAGTTTACTGTGTTTGATGAAGAAAAAGATGGAGTAAGAGCGATAGGAGGTGATAAGATGGTGAGAGAGAGAGCGAGAGCGGCTTAGGAATTCTGGAAGAATTACTTACTTATTGAAAATTCTGAAACATTATCATCATCATGACTTGAATTTATGATGATGATGGATGATGATAATAAATGTGGTGTAGTGGCTGAGATTATTCAGTAGCCATATTTCCATATCCAATTGGGCTGATGTCCATGCATGATGGATGCATGCTCCACATCAAGAAAACTGTCTCAGCTGTGAAGATCAGAACTTTGATGATTTGAGTTGGCACTTGGACAAAGTTGGCACGGGGGGACCTCTGTCCGTTATTTTTTTTCGGATTGGTTTTAGAGACTGACTGAGAACTCTGAGGCCAACACCATTAAATTATCCTCATCTCTTCCATTTTGCCTATAATCAGGCCTCACAATGGGCCCCGTAAGACTTCTGGATGAACTCTCGATTTATGGTGAGCGGCTTGTCTAACCGAATCTAACCATATCCAGAAGCAACCAACTATCTATGTAGTATTAGAATCTTATTATTTTTTAAGTACATACATACATATATATTTTAGTTTATTTATGAGTATATAAGTATTATAAGTAGATCTCCTTTTATTTACTAAAAGAAAAGAACGAAGAGCGCAATACTCTTGCGCGTACTAAGTTTAGTAAATGAGTGGAAAAAATTCAACAAGCACAGTCCGCTTCCGTTATGCACAGTCAGAAATATTTTGTTGTTTAATAGTCTTTGGTTTATGGTAATTTAATTTTTAATTAACATCATTTGATTCTGTCGGTCGGTTTTGATGAAATAAACGCTATATGTTACTCACAATAAAGCTTGTTATTTTTCAGTAATTCGATTTTGAATCCGATGAGTGGGTTTTACGTGATGCGTGCACAAACACTTTCAGTCTTATGTATTATTATAAAATGATTTATTATAAGAAGTTGACTTGGGTATGGGAGGGGAAATTCTTTCTTTAGAAATGATTGTTGTGTTACTTTATAGACAATCTCATTCATAAAACGATTACGGACTAAGGTGAAAGTTGAAAAATGATAGAAGATATAATACCTCATTCGTCTTTACAGCCAGAATCTGTCCTAATTTTTTTTTTTTTTTTTTTGTTGAAGACGACTGTCCTTTTTTTGTCTATTGGTGGTGCATCATTCAACAAATGTCTCTACAGCACGAAACAAACCACATCACTTCTTTTCTCATCTCATTTCCCCTTCTCATTTTCTTCTTTTGCTTGCTAATCACTTTGTGGAATTTAAACTGATACTAATACAACCTAGTACATATTGTAGTATTGTTAGTACCAACATCTACTCCTTTTCTCCTCCTTCTCCATCATTTCTTGCAAATCCCATCTAATCCAATGCGAATCAAACTTTTGATTTAGACAAACACAATCTAATCTCAATTAAGATGAAAACGAAAAGACAAAGTAAAATAAATATAATAACATACATAAGTATAACTTTGCTAACAGCAGCAACAACAAAATAGGAGAGCAACCAACCAACCAACCAACCAACGAACGATAATAACAAAAACAAAAGCAAAGTAAAGCGCGCAAACCAACCGAAAAGCAAAAAATGAAAAAATAGTTTTAGGTCAAGTTAAAAGTAAAAGTACAACATTATTTCGTTGTTGTTGTTGTTGTTGTTTCTCCTTTGTTTCATGTTTGTTGTTGTTTCTTTTTCCATTCCTTTCCTTTCCGTTTTGTGTTGTTGCTTGTTGTTTGTGTTCCAGTTCCATGCCTCATTTTGTCTTGTCTGTTATTATTTTGGTTGCTGCTGCTGCTGCTGTGAGCTTTTTATATTGTACATTCACATATCTGTGTGTGTGATTTGCTGTGTGTAACTGTGTGTGTCTATTGCAAAATCTTTGTTTTAGCTGTTGTTTTTGTTGTCGGTCGTATACGTAATAACTTTTGTCTTTTAGTGTTACAACAATGACGCCTGCACAACTGCGCGTAACTTTGTGACTAATTGTTGTCTTACAATTGCTTTTCTACCCTCCTTCGCCTCCTCCACTGCCTTCCTTCCTTCCTTTCTTTCTTCCTTATATCTTCATCTTCTTTATATACTTTTATAGCTAGTTTTCTATTGTACAAATTTACTACATATTTGCTATAGACGACTTGTGTTGCTACGTTGCTACCATCATTCTCTACATCATCTTTATCTCATTGCGTAAATTTCATCTTTTGATTGGTTTGTGATTCCCTTTCTTACTTCTATCTCTCTGTCTCTCTATTGCCTCCAAGATATCTCGATCAAATATCAAAGCATAGACATACATATGTAGGTCGAGTCTGCCCAGAAGAGAGAGAGGAGTCAAATATCTGGTAATTTTAGATTCAGATCCACATATCCACCGATCCTCAGACAGACCTCCTTTAAACCTAAGAATCTTAAATTCGACAGCTTGTGTTCTGGGTTTTTTTGATACTCCACAACACTAAGACGATTGGTTGCATACAAAAGTTAAGAGATTGTTTTTAGAATCAATCGGCCGGCCACCATCGTCGTCCATCATTTATGTATGACAAACAGTCGTGGTTAATAAATGTCTCTATTTTCTTTTAAAATCATTTTCTTTTATTATTTCAATTTTCTAATTTTCTGTTCTTTTTTTTTTTTTTTTTTGTAGTCTTCAACATCTACAACATCAAGTGAGAAACAACAGCAACAGGTGACAGCGCCAACTGCACAGGAATTGAGTACATTGGAACAACATATAGAGAATGTTGCAAACAACAACACCAACAACATAAACAACAATAACAATAATAACAACAACAACAACAACAACATAAACAACAGCAATAAATTTCAACAAAATCAAGATCATCAACAACAACAACAACAAGAAGAAGAACAAGATCAGTTATTGGCATTATCTAATAATATGTTGGAACAACAACAGCTACAACAACATCGTCATAATCAACGCCTTCATGTTCCATTGACTCGTACAATTTCCCAACCTCAGCCGCCGCTACATCAACAACAACAACAGCAGCAGCAGCAGGATGCTAATGTCTCCTCATTGGTTACCATAATCGAGAATATGGGTGGCATGAATTTGCATCGTAAATTGGAACGTACACAATCCGAACCTTTGCCACAACAGCCCCCAATGAATGCTTCAAGGTAAGAGAAGAAAATAGACAGTACAAAAAAAGAATACCAAAACCAAAACAACCCATAAGGTGGGGTGTGTGTGTGGCTATAACATAATGAGATATTTTTGATTCTATAGAAGAATTACACCAATCTCCAAAGTCATACGACCATCGTGAAATCTTATTGCCGCTTGCAAATTAAAACTTATTTTTTTATGGCAATAATGAATATTTATTAGGTAGGAAACTGAGTCGGGTATTTTAGTGCTTCTCGCTCTGCTTAACAAAAATATGGTGTATCATCTGACTGTCCGTCTGTCTGCCCATATGTCGGTTAACTCAATATTTGTGCTTTGAATGGTTAAAACTATAGGAATTGACAAAGAAAATGTGTATGACAAATTTTACATAGGAAACGCCAGCACTATTTCATCAAATAATTATGGTGTTATAAAGAGTAAAGCATAGGAAAAAGTGAGTGCATCTAGGGGCCATTGTTGTGATGCCTGAATTGGACTGCTCTTAGCTATCTGTTTTGGCCTTCAAGAAGAAGTCCCTACCGATGATAGCCTAGACTAAGAACGGCATCGCTTTCAAAGTCCTTAAACTTACTGAGCTCTGATAATATGCCATTAGTCAGTCTCGTCTTGTAATTTTTTAACTTCATTTCTCCCATTTGGTTGGATTGGTTTGGTTTGGTTTGGTGTAAGTAAGTATTTATATTATTATATAAAATTATTTTATGAAATATTATATTGATTTTGAATTTTGTTTTTTTGTTGGGTTATAGATATAAAACCGAATTGTGTCGCCCATTTGAGGAGGCTGGTGAATGCAAATATGGTGAAAAGTGTCAATTTGCTCATGGATACCATGAGTTGCGTAATCTACAGCGACATCCAAAGTATAAAACCGAATATTGTCGTACGTTTCATAGTGTTGGATTTTGTCCTTATGGACCGCGTTGTCATTTTGTTCATAATGCAGAAGAGGCACGTGCTAATAGCAACAACAACAACAACAACACTATCAATGGATCTTCAATAACACCAACAACAGCAGCAGCAGCAGCAACAACAACAGTTGCAACAACAAACAACACTCAACAACAATCGCAATTAAATACAACAACTACAGGAGCAGCAGCAGCAGCAGCAAATAAACATACCTATCCAAATTTTAATAATGCCGGATCATTAGGAGGAGGCTTAGGAGTCGTTGGCGGAACAACAACATTAACACCAACACCAGCAACAGCAGTAGCTGTTGCTGCTGCCGCTGCCGTTGCACTTAATCCATACTTTTTACCTTTAAGTCCACCACTAAGCATGTCAACTGGTTCCGATCGTGAATCACCAACTGGTTCACTTTCCCTTAGTCCAACCAGCTCAATGACTAATTTTCCATTTGGCGAACAAATGATAATTAGTCCAACAACAGCAATAGCAGCAGGAATAGGAGCAGCAACAGCATCAACAACAATAATGGAGACTGGAGGATCATCATCATCAATGACAGTCACATCAGCAAAAACATCTACAATGTCGTCGTCAGCATTTTCCTCATTTATAAGTACAACACCACCAGAGAGTCCAAATGCTCCAATCTCACCTGTAAATACACCACCACCACAGCCACAGTCTTCGTCATCGTCGCTATCATCATCATCATCGTCTTCGACGTCATCATCATCATCCCCATCATTGTCATCGTCATCAACAACATTGTTTTATCAACCAACAACAGCAATTTATTTTGATTCATTTAACAACAACAACAACAACAACAATAATAATAATAATAATAACAACACCATCAATAACAGTAGTAAACAATTATTACAAAAAAGCATAAGTTCACCAATCACCAACAACAATCAGCACCAGCAGCACCAGCAGCAGCAGCAGCAACAACTAGAAACTTCTTGTGGAATTATTGGCAGTGGTCTTAATGGTGGTGGTGGTGTTGGTGGAGGCGTCGTTAGTGGTATTGTCGCCAACGGTGGTGATGTAACATCAGCAGCTGGCATTGTTTTTGCCCAACCACGTTTACCGGTTTTCAATCGTTTAAGTTCAGTTGTTGGTGGTAATGATAACATCAACAGCAATAATAACAATAACAACATCAATGCATTGTCAACACCAACAGCAATCAACTATCAGTAAACAAACAGAAGAGAAGAGCAGAGAATGGAGACGCAGATGGAGAGAACCAAGAGAGATATATAGAGAGAGATCTCACATTTATGAAAAGCAAACACCTCAGAATCTCTGCTGCTCTCCATACTCTACTCATTTCTTCCAACACAAAACAAAAAGAAAATTGTTTGTTGTTTGCTGCAGCTAATTAAATTATTTAGATATATGTAAGTATAAAAAAAAATGTTGTTGTTTGATGAAGAAAATGTTGTGCTCTAAGCTAGGTCTAAGCTTAGGTCCTTCGTATTGAACCCCCCAGAACTAGGACCACACCAAATTCTTGTCTTGTGGAAATATTTTCCATTGGACACCAATATACAAAATTGAATTGAATTCTTTTTTTTTTTTCCATGATTTTGCAAACATTTTTTATTTATTTATTTTGTATAAGAGAAATACAAAATAATTTAATATATTCACACACACACACACACAAACACACAGATGTGTACCAACACAAGAACAGGACAACAACAAGTAATTAATTGATTTCTAATTGAATTTTTTTTTTTTTTTTTTTTTAGTTTTTGCTTACAAGAATTGGTTTATTCTTTTGTTAAATTGAAAATAATTAATGGATTTTTATATAAAATTTTTAACAATTTTTGTTTCTTCTTTTTTGTTGTTGTTTTTTTCACTTTTCCAACTGAAATCAAATAATTTACAAAATCTTTTAAAAATGATGAATTAATGAATTTTCCACATTTTCTTATAGAAGAAATATATTTAATTTTAATGAAAAGGAATCATAATAAATATAGCCAATATTCATAGCAACAACAACATTCATATAATTTATTAAAATTTATTTATTACAACAACAACAAACAATCACAAAAGAATGCAACAAAAACAACAACAAATATTGATCATTAATTTATATATTCTCTAAAAATATAAAATTGTGTACATAATTTTTTATAAAAAAAAAAAAAAAACAAAACAAATGAATTCTACTTATGTTATTTTGTATTGTTATTTTTTTTTTTTTGACCATTGATTTCATTCTTTTTTATTATCATATTCTCCTACATCTTCTCCTCTATGTACAATAATAATTTATTTAAACATTTTATTAATTTATATACAAAAAATTATATATATTTATATACAACAAAAAAAAAAAAAATAATAATAATAATAAAAAGTTATAAATACCTAATAATCAAATAAAAAACACACTTGGGTGCAGTTTACAAAAATATATATTTAAACTAACTTAAAAATATAAACTAAAAACAAAAGAAAAATAAAATAATTAAGAATATTTAAATTGTATAATTTTATAATGAAACAAAACAAAAAAAAAAAAAATATTTATATATTAATGAAACAAAAAGAAAGTAAGAAAACAACAACAAGATTAACAACAATATTTATTTAAAAATTTCTTTTCAAGCATTATTAACTTTTTTTGTGTTATAAAAATGAATAAAATCTGAAATGATAATTTTTTTTTTTAAATTGATTTATGTGGAGCAGAAAACAAAAGAAAAGAAATGAATTTCAAACTAAAGAGGACAACACAAAAGACAAATAAGGTGGAATAATGAAATGAGTAAAGAAATTTTGACAATTTTAATTTATTAATTTAATTTTATTTTTATATTATTTTATTATTTATTTAAAACAAGAAAGAAAAATGTAAATTTTGCACTGCATTTTATTTTTTATATTTACAACAACAACAACAACAACAACAAAACAAAACAAAAAACGAAAAAGAAAAGAACCTTTTATTTATAAACATAATTAGTTATGATGATGATGATGATGAATTATTTAATTTTATTTTATTTAATATATTTAATTTTTGCATTCTTAAAACAAACATATGCATATACATAATTTATTTACAAAAACAACAACAACAACAACATGTGAACGAACTCAAGTAAAAATTAATTAAAAGAAAAAAACAAAACAAATTTTTAAATTAAAAACAGGAATGAAGAGAAGAAACAAACAAAAATTTAGTTAAAATATTCAAAGTTTATTTAAAAGAAACACACACCCCCTCCCCATATATACATACATATATAATAATAAATTAAGTATAAAAAATAAAACAAAAGAGGAACGAATGAAAATGAAATGAAATGAAAAAACAAATTCTCAAAGTGCCTTAAATATTAAATTATAAAGCAATTTTTTTTTTTTAAATTTGGTTAATTATTTAATTATTTTATATTATTATTATTATTATATAAATACATACAATATATATATATATATATATGTAATAATTTAAAAGCGAATTCAAGCAGAAACAGAATGATGATGATGATCACTTACATTTTTTTTTAATTTAATAATCTTATTATATTTATATATTTTTTAATTTAAACACCAACAAAATGGGAAATGAAACTTAAAAAAAAAAAAAAAAACAAAACAAAAAACAAAAAAACAAAAAAAAAAAAAGGATATGAAATACAAAATAATTTATTTTTATTTTATTGGGATTCTTCTATCGCCTTCTATTCATTCACTCCAATGTAGTCCTCTTCTCTTCTCTCTTCACTTCAGTTCTTATCTTATTCTTAATTACATATATACATATACATATTTATAATAATGAAACATGGTCTTCCTTTCCGCATCTTCCATCTTCACACACATCTTCATCTTGCTTATTCTTATTTGATTGTGTTGAATTAAAAATTATTTAAGAAATTTGGTAAATCCTTTAACGAGTGAAATGATAAATTCAAAATGAAAAAAAAAAAGAAACCGCCAGTTTTAGTTAATTAAAATTACCAAGAAACTTGCGGATTAAACAAATTAAATTTTTTTTAAAAAACATATATTTTTTAACTGAACATTGGAAATTGAATTGCAAAATACTTTGTAGAATAGATTATTAGGATTAAAAAAGCAAATGGAATTAAAAATGAAAAAATATTTAGTAAATTAATTAATCGAATTCGTGAACAACGAAGTCTTTGCAACATAACTTGATAATAATATTGATAATGATGAATGAAAACATTGCTTCCATTTTTTTCTTTTTTAAGTTGTTTTTTTTTTTATATACATATATATATTTACACATACATATATTGTACCCTACATGCATACATACCCTATCTATATACATACATATATAATATACCTTTATTAATATACATACATATATCTTTTTCATATTTAAATATTGTTTGGCATATGTATGTATGAGTTATGAGTAGTACAGTACGTACATACAATTATATACAATAAATAATATTTCTTATATTCTTTCTTTCGTTTGTTCTTAATTTGAATCATCTTTGGATGATGATGATGATGATGATGACGATAATGATGCATATATGCGTACACAACATGAAACATCAAACTTAAAATTTTACTCTATTCTATTTTGTTTTATTAAGATATAAAAACAGTGTGAGGAACTTTATACTTATGTATGTTAATTTCTACTCTTCTCGTATGTATAATAAATTAAGTAAAAAGAAAATCAATAAAACTAAAGAATATACTGAAAACAAAAAGTTTTTATTTATTATTGAACTTTCTTGTAGTGAATTCACACGGGACGAGAAAATCACTGCATTATATGTGGGTGGTATGCTGAAGAAACTTAGTTTATTAATTAGTTAAATTGAATTTAACAGTCTCTAAAAGAAACCTGAGGGATCTGAGGATCAGCAACTGACGTAAAACTCTCAGCAACACCCCATGAGTTCCAACTTTACGGAGCAAATAACGTTTTTTGCAATGGAGTTTCTTAATAGTTGATGTGAAGTCACCGATCATTGGAGCTGATTTCATATCTCATTAAAGTACATCGACTCATTAATCCATCAACTGATGTATCAGTTATTGGGAGCTTACAACAAACTCATCAAAGCAAAGTCTCAACAATCAACACAAACAGCAAATTTCATGACATAATAATGAAGTATATTGATGTCACCAAACCTCATGTACTCCAACCATACACAAAATCTCAAGTCACACACCGTATCATCACCAAAGGCCAACCAATAGCAGAACGACCGCGTTCGAAAACCTAATGCAAACACATTGCCTGATCGATATCCAATTCCACATTTCGATGATCTCAGCGAACAACTTTACGGAAAGCAGTTATTCAGCAAAATAGACATCAGCAAGGCGTATTATTCTGAAGCCGACGCCGAAAAAACTGCAGAATGTACTCCACTGGGATTGTTTGAGTTTACTGTCATGCCTTTTGGTCTTAGGAACGCGACTCAAACTTTTCAAAGGCATATGGGTTCAATCTTTCGAGACACCGCTTTCGCATATTGGTACGTAGACGACATTCTTATCTTTTCAGATAATGAGGTGGAACACAAACGCCATGTAGAACACGTCTTATAGAAACTCAAGGTCGCAAATTTAAGATAAATGTATCAAACTGCGAATTCGGAAGTATTTCAAAATTGCAAAGATAGCATACCAAAGGTGGTACAACTCACATTTTTGTCACCTAACGCACCACTCTGTTTATCTACCGATGCTTCTGATTCCGTTGTTGGTGCTCATCTAGATCAATTTCAAGAAACACGAAACAAATCCTAAAAATTTTTACGGCTAAAGTTAGTCAAAAATCCCTAAAATCGACAATTACAATTACTTGGAAACCCTATTTAAAAATAACGTAGAATGCTATTCGGAGCGTGAACATTTGCTATGGGAGCAGAGCAGTAGCAGGAGCATCAAGAGCAGTAGTCGGAGCAATAGCACACAAAACTATTTCGTCCTCCTGATTGCTCCAATTTTTTTGCTATTGCTCCGACTATGAATAGTAAATTTTTGGAGTTCTGTCAAGTGCTCTTTGCTTCGTGCTTCACAAATTGAGAGCAGGAGCAAGAGCAAGAGCAAAAAACAAAAACTATGAAATAGCATAGCATTTTCAATCTCTGCTTAAATATACTTCTCTGCAGAAATTATTTGATCAATTTAACAGCCCGTATATAGGTGTAGGTATATATTTTTGACCATCGAACTTACCACAAGATTAGTGGCCAACTTTACCGAAAGCGGTGAATTTTATGGGTTGTTAGTCCCTATGATTAAAATTAAGCATAGAGTTCTTATAATTTTGATCCATATCATATCATCTTAAGTAAAGAATATCATTGGCAAGCTTATCACAATAGCAGCAAATAATTGCACAAATGTACATATAACATAGAGGCAGGGTCTGCAGAGAACAAAAAATATTGTAGTAACACTAGATGCTAGCTCAGTAAATGTCGTAAGATTTATGATACCAATGCTTAAAACAGTGTCACAAACACAAAAACTACGTAAAGATAGTATTGTATAAGAAAGGATTGGTCGAATTACTTCAGCAAAACATGAAATGGGATCAAATGTTTATATATTTATTATGTATTATTTCCACATATCTTAAGTAATTTGTATTACTCAAGTAAGATTGTATGATCCTTTATATACTTTAGCAGATCTTTGCGTCGATATCAATACCCAAGCTATCGCCTCAGCCTAAGTTATTGACATATTACACGGGTGCCAAGGGGTGCCAACGTTCCGAGCAATAAAAAAATCACATGAAGCTTCGTGGACAACCGATATTGATGAGCAAAAAAAAAAAGAAAAAGTCGCATGAAGAGTTTCGTGGGCAACTGTCACGCTCCCCAGGGGTGATAACGTGGGGGCATAAAGGGGTGCCGACGTGATGAGCAAAAACAAACAAACATTCCTTGGTGTTTGTGCGCCTTCATTAAGACCACTACTGTCTCTCTTTTATCCCGCTCTAAGTGGAAATTATATACACAAAGAAGAGAGCGAAGAAATCAATTTTAAATGAATGGAACAAATATTCCAATAATTAAACACAAACTACATTCTAGCACCAAAGCATACCTTTGAAATAAAAAGGTACTCTGACACAAAACAGCTGTTGTAAATATATATAGGAAATGTACTAAACTTGTCTGTCTGCGTATTGTTTGTATTTTCCATTGTGATCATGATTTATCCAATAGCGCAGCGAGTCGCACATGTTATTGAGCGACCAGCGCACTTCCTTCTCTACAAACAAAAATTGAGAGAGAGAACTCTCGTACTAAGATTCCTCATACGATACAATAAAAGAAGGTAGCGACAGTAGTTTACAGATATGTGGTTCTCTCTCAAGATTATTCTTACGCTCTTCTTCTTCTAAATTTTTACGCTGCACAAAACACTATCATATATTGTTATTTATGTTTTTTCAATTTATATATGTAATAATTTGCATATTTAACTGCCTGAAATTCGGAATTTGTGTGACATATAGAAAAGTTGCAGCTTTGTTTATTAATTTGTTCTTTTATTCATTTTTTTGTGTGTCATTCACGTTATGTTCATCACTAAATGCGTATTTTTTCAGCGTTTTAGCACCCTGATATACTTATGAAGTCAAAATTAAGAGCGAGCAATTTTGAGAGCGTAACAGGCCAAAATGTCGCTACCTTGTTTTATTGTATCATGGATTACTCACATGGTGTATAGTAATAGAGGTGGCGCCAATTGTCAATCATGTGTCGTTATCTCAAAAATATACTTGTGCTCTTTCGCTTTTGTTTTTTTTTTCCACTTTACAAGGCACTTATGGGCTCGATATTTATTATGAGCACTTTAAATGCATTACTTATTTCCATTTGTTTAAACTTAAAATGAAAAAAAAAAAATTTATTTTTTGCTGTAGGTTGAGTGAATAGTTGGTATTGAGTGAGTTGAGTCGGTATTGAGTGGGTTTGTAGTTAGTAATTATGTTCCAAGCGGCAGTTAACTATAAGGTATCTATTTATTTCATAAAGTATTAATATTTTTTGGAAATTTTTTTTTTTTGATATGACAATAATTTTGAGTTGAGATTAAAGTTTATTTGTAATGAAAAGGCCTAAAGAAAAACATTACTTATATTTTAACTTTGTTTTAATACTAAATAAAAATACAGGAAAGGAAATTGAGTAGAAAGACTTAGAACAAAGAATTTAGATTAACTATCTATTTATATTTTGACTGCCACACCACCAGGGCTTGCCTTGGCTAAATTTTTTACTTAACTTAATATCTTTATTTGATAGAATTTTGTCGAACTTTTGGTTGTTATTATGTGGAGAAACATAATTTCAAGTTTTAGTGTTGGTTCTTCTGAAATTATGGTATATTATAGAGATTTCCTGTCTTGTATTAGTTGATCTTTGTCTAGGTATACAAAGGCTTCGGGCGGGACAAAGCCGCTTGCGAGCGTTGTTGCAATATAGCCTTCATTTACGTAGTATGGCGCTCTGATTATACTTTTTCCTTCACATTCTAGCTTCTTTGATTGTGTCTCCTGATAATTTTATTATAAAACTAGACAGAAGGCTATTATTGGCTATGCCAAAGATGTAATACTCTTCACGCTCCTCCGGGTTGCATCCAACCTTCCTTTCTTAGCATCACTAAATTCTCTTTTTTCTAATAAGAACATTAATTTAAATGGGGGTTTGTATGGGAGGTACCCCTCCTGGTAACTCTAGGATCATCACCATTTACATGGTTGATGAATATAGATCAGAAACTTATAGTGTCCAAATTTTAGTTCGATAAGTTAAAAAACAAAAAACTTTTTCTAATAAAAACATTTATTTAAAAGGGGGTTTGTATGGGGGTACCCCTCCTAGTAACCCTAGGACCATATGGGGCGTATTAGGCTTTGGTACATAATAACTTTTACTCTTTTTGACAGGTATTTTGAGTATAATAGATTTTTGTGCATAAAGAATGATTTCTTAACTCTTATTATTGTGTTATTTATATGATCATTGTAATATAGGTATTTGTCGATATGTACCCCAAGGTATTTTACAGAGCTTTTAACTAGTAGGCCTGCATTATCAGAGTTTGCTACTACATTTAATGACATGTGGCCTAAATAAAATAGTTTCACATTTGTCTGTGTTGATTTTTAGATGCCAATTTGCTGCATAGCTAGCTATTTTATTAAATTTGTGTTGGAGGCCGGAGTTATTTTTTTCAGTTAATCGCCTGACTGATAGAAAGATATAATTTGGTCAGTTTTTTCTATTAGATCAAGTAGGTATAAATTAAACAAGACTGGGGAATTAACAATGCCTTGTTGTAGGCCGTTTGTAATGTTAAATGTTTTGGTGCTTAGAAGGTTGCTAACTACGATTTTTTTCTCACTGATCATGCTGTGAATTAGGACTATAGTTTCATGAGAGAATTTGTATTTTTTAGTTTGAATATTCATCCTGCCTCAGTACATAGTTTCTTGTTCCAGTTCCAATTAATATGCGATGCTAAATAACTTATAGCATGAACTATGGAGTGCTGATGTTTGAAGCCAAATTGCTTCTCATTTACCAGATTTTCTTTTTTATTATACATGTTTATTATGTTGTTTATGCAAATTTCAAACACTATACTTATATTGGGAAGGAGACTAATTGGGCGTAGATTTTTTAAACAACTTATATCTTTGTCTTTTTTGGAAAATAATACCAGTTTTGGTATTTTCCATTTCTTGGGGAAATAGGAATTATTCAGTAGATTGTTAAATATCGTGCAGTATTCTCTAGTTACTCTGTCTGAAAGATTTTTAAGAACAACGTTTGGTATCTGGTCCAGACCGAAGGATGTCTTGTTTCTGAGCCTCGAAAATATATATTGTTACAAATTTCCAATTTGTCTGACTGTTTTAAAATTATACAAACTAGAAATCTGCTGTCAGTTGGCGAGCGGCTACCAATTGGTGTGGTGTGATGGCTGATGCGGCTTGTGCAGCGATCTAACGGAGGCAAGTGGTGACGTGGTGATCCAATGGCGACTAGCAGCTAGACGTGATGAACCAACGGCGACTTGCAGCTCGACGTGGAGACCCAGCAGCAACAGGCAATGCAAAAACACCCCAAAACTTCTTTCTTTGTTCTCGTCTAAAAATCCAATATAGAGGTTTTTTTCCTTAGTCCAGTTAATTTCTTTTTCAATATCATTGACTTCTCATTTGTTATTGTTTCCTCTTCTTCTCTCCTAATTCAGCTGTTCCACACCCGGGCTACCTGCATTTATTAAAGTGCTGCCAAGTGCTGCAAAGTCGATAACTATCGATCATTTTTGTAACAAGATTTTAGTTGCTTTTTGTAACGTAGTAATCTTCTGTTTGACTTTCATCAATGTTGTCTGCAATTTTGAAATTGCTAAATGTGGTTTTTGAAAGTTGGTTGTTTTCGAATTGATTTTTAAGTCCTAAAAAACTATTGAAACAAACATCAACTCGTTTTTCACTGCAGAACTGAAATTGTTAAAACGACACCTTATTGCGTGCGTGAAGTAGCCATCTCATTTTAGCCTTTAGAGAAGCCACAACTCCTGTTATGTGCGATCTAAAGGTGAGACGCTTGTCTAAGTATACACCCAGATACCTATGTCCAGTATGATGTACGAGGGGTTAACCATTTAAGATTAAGCCTGGGCAAATGTCACATTTTGCTACGTTTAAGGCGATGTTTCATTTACAAGTCCACTCATCGAACTGATGTAGATATTCCTGTATGCCATTAGTCGCACTCGATATACAAGAATCCTTCGATAGAATGCCTGTGTCATCCACATATGTGGCAATCAAGAAGTCAAAGTCATTTTCATTACTTGGAGTGGTGGAAGGCGTATCATGCGTGAGTATGGAGTATAGAGTTGGAGAAAGACAGCTCCCTTGGGGAACTCAAGCTTTGATGGAACGCGAGGACGAGCAAACGCCATCCTCCACCACGCAAAAGGACCGCTTGGACAGTAAGCTTTTGATGATCTCAAACATTTGTGGAGGAAGAAGCTTTTTTGCTTTGGAGAGCAATCCCACGTGTCAAACTCTGTCAAATGCTTGTTTGACGTCCACAAAGACAGCGACTGTGTACTCCTTGGCCTCAAAACTATTTAAAAGAAAATTTACTAGCCTGTTCAACTGCTCCAGAGTGCCGTGCTTCTTACGGAAGCCAAACTGAAAACTAGGTATAGCTTTTATGATCTTTGAGCAGCTCAGAATCCTTCTTAATAAACATTTTTCCAGGATTTTTCCAAACGATGTAGGCTAATTGGCCTGTAAGAGTCGAAATGGGCCGGGTCTTTACCAGGCTTGTGTATCATAATTACCTGGGCCGTTTTCCAAACCACCGGAAAATGACCTAACCTTAGGACCGTGTTATAGATCAGCAACAGAAAGAGCAATGCTTTAAGTGGCAGCAGTTTAATTATTGTATTATCCATGTTATCTTCGCCAGGAGCTTTTCGGTTTTAAAGATCGTTTATTTCCCCTACCACTTCTTGTAGAGTTATCTGAGGTACCGGGGGAGTCATTTGAAAGGGGGTGTCAAGCTCATTCATAACTACTTGTACATGCTCTATAGAGGCAGTATTAAACGGCCGAAAACGCTCCTCGAGATTTTGTGGGAATGCTTCAGCTCGCTCCACCGCTGACCTGGCCCAAGTACCATCCTTCCTTTTAATCGCATATTTGGATTTGGTAAGTTTCCATAGGACATAATTTGAACCGCTATGCGGACTCACAGACTCAGGAAAAGTCTCCGTTTCCTGCTGTCGCAAAACGGTAAGCACCATTTTGACCCTATTGAAGATCCTGCCATAGATAGCCAGTATTCTAGGGTCACCGGTTCTCATAAATTCCCTACTTAGCCTCCTCTTGAGTAAAATCAGTGCTTCAGCAACGGGATGCAATGGTCTAGAGCGAATTACATGGTTATCAAAAGAATTTTGTGAGGGGGCAGCAGATCTCTGACTATACGGTTATTTGAGTCGTCAATTTCCATGTTCTCACTAAAAGTACCAGCAGCATCTATGAGGGATTGATCCGTCAAGGCGATTTTTATTAAGTTAAGCTCTTGAGTTTTGTTTTTGATAAAATTCTTTTTAATTTGGTGAAACATGTATTGAGAATCTTTGGGATCAACTTTCATAACGTTTATTTACTTCAATGACAAGATTATGTATTATTGTATTATTGTTTGGGGGATGTAGCACTGCGACCTATAAGATGTATTGTGCCCCCTTCATGGACTTAGAGTATTTCTCCTAGCCCAATACCCTCGATGAAATTTAGTATCGGATAGGGTGAGTTCGCCAAGGTGTTTGGTTCTCCTGCGCATCAGGACGGAGCAAGTTCCTATCACATGTAGTGCGGTCTCATCATCTTCCCCGCAGAACCTGCGAAGACCATTAGACTAGATTCCCAGTTTTGTTCGGTGACGATTCAACCTACAATGTCCTGTTAGTAATCCCGTAATGATTCTTAATTTGTTCTTTGTTAAGTTCATACAGTCCTTGTAGCGTTTTAGGTTGTATGTCCCTAGCGCTAATTTGGAGTGTGATAGCCCCAGTAATTTTTCCCAGTGTAATCTCCTTCGTTTGTCCTCCTCTTCCCAGATAATACGGGAGATGTTACCCGATCCTACTCCACAGAATGGCTCGGGCCCTACAAATGGAGATGATGCTCCTTTCCTGGCAAGTTTATCTGCCATTTCGTTTCTATAAATCCCTACGTGTCCCAGAGTCCATAGAATTTGCACCTGATGTTCAGCTTATCAATGCACTCCCTCACCAGTTTCGATGTGACTTGGTGCGATTTAAGTGCTATAGCTGCGATAGCTGCCTAGCTGTCAGTCAGTATTGCTATTCTGCGGTTCCGGTAGTTCCGTTCGAGATTAAAGTGCGCACACCTATCTATCGCGTATACTTCCGCTTGAAAGATTGAAGTGTTCTTACCTATTGGTTCATGGTATCTTTTCCCTTGTCCAAATACACCCGCCCCGGCCCCATCTTCGGTGAGGGAGCCGTCGGTGTACCATGTCATCATGTACTGGCTTAACTTATACGTTTCCATTAAACCTTCCCAATTTTTCTTATTACTAAGCTCAGTTTTAAACAGCTTCTTAAAGCTGAACGTTGGGAGTATTGAGTCCTTTGGCATCGAGGTTTCAGGAAGTTTCTCAGTGAGAAGTTGTGTCTTTCTTTGGTTGAGATAACCACCTGTGCTGATGTTGTTCCCAGCTACCCTCAAAATCGCCCTCCTCGCTTGGGATTGGATGTAGATATGCAGAGGAGTGAGATTCAAGAGTACCTGTATTGATGCAGTTGGACATGTTCGCATAGCTCCCGTTATACATACACATGCAAGTCTTTGTAACTTGCTAAGAGTGTTTATTACTGTCTGCTGCTTCGTGCAGTTTTCCCAGACTATTGCCCCGTAGGTAATCATAGGCCTGACAATTGCTGTGTATATCCAACGCAGGATTTTTGGTGTGCACCCAAACTTTTACCCGCAATTGCTCTACACGTCATGAAAGTTTTGGTGGCTTTCTGTTTTAACTTCTTAATGTGGGGTTTCCACATTAATTTTTGGTCTAAATGGATACCCAAGAATTTTACTTCTTTTTGAAGTTATATCTCTATGCCGTCTAAACGGATAGTTTTAAGATGCCTAAGTTTGTACTTTCGTGTGAATGGTACTACCGTTGTTTTTGCTGGATTAATATTCAGCCCAATAGTGGCACACCATCTCTTCATTAGTTTAAGTCCTAATTGAATTCTTTCACATAGAGTGTCCTCAAATTTACCTCTAGCCCTGAAATGACAAGCCGCTGTTTCCTAATTCTACCAGTAACTCGTCTACTACTTTACTCCACATAAGTGGTGAAAGTGCCTGTGGGCAGCCCCGTGAGGTGTCGGTGATTCCTTTACTAGTTGGTATTTCTATAATACTCATCCAAGAAGCTAGAGTATTGTCAACTCTCCTTCTTGTAAGAGCTCTTCTGATAGCATCGTGTGAAGTATTGTCAAAAGCACCTTCTTTGTCTAGAAAGGCACATAGCGCCGTTTCCTTCTTTTCTAAGCTATCCTGCAGTAAGTTGGTCAGTTGATATAAGGCAGTTTCAGTGGAAGGCCCTGCTCTGTATGCATGTTGACAAGAGTGCAGTGGGTTTCGTACTAAAACTATAGTCCGGATGTAGTAATCTACAACCTTCTCTAAAGTTTTTAGATCAAAGGATGTTAGGCAGATTGGCCTAAAGGAATTAGGCCTACCTTTGGCAGAAATACCACCTTTGCTCTTCTCGATACGAAAGGTATTTAACCTAGCGTTATACTGCTTCTTGCTTCTCTCGTCAGTGGACCCGATAGCTGCTTTAGACCTTTCTGGAGTAAGGCAGGAAAAATTCCGTCTACTCCAGGTGATTTCAATGGTTTAAACGTATTAATTGCCCATCTAATCCTAGCTTCCGTGCAAATGTCACTTGCTATGATACCTTCATTCCAGCACACTCTACCCAGGTTATCCGTATGCTCTGTCCCTGCCACCACGCATGTGGAAGATCCAGGGAAGTGTGTGCCAAGAAGTAATTTTACCCTGTCTTCTTCGCTTTCCGTGAAGGATTCATCTCCTTTTTTAAGGTTGGTGGATGAAATACTACTGCCTTTGGCATTAGAGTTTTGATACCTCAGTGGTGTGCTTAATGCTTCCGCAAAAGCTTTTAAAACTTATGCGCTTTGCTTCTCTAATCTCTTTGTTATAGAGTGTTAGAGTCTTCCTGTATTCAGTCCAATCCCCGGTAGTTTTTGATCTGTTTGATAACCTTCGAACTTCTTAGTTTCATTAGATCATTGTTCCACCAAGGTACGTCCTTGGTGGAGCGTACCTTGCTTATTGGGCAACTATCCTTGAATGAGTCAATAATTCGTTTATTGAAACTTTCCACCGCAGTTTCTAATTGTATTGAATTTCTGATACAGTCTCCTAATTTTATTTGCCTTAGGTTTGCATTCAGATTATTTAAGTATTTATCCCAGTTTGTTCTTCTTCTTTTCTTACTCTCGTTACGAAAGTGGGTGTGTTACCCACATTGTGAATTTCTAATTTACTACTAATGATAAATTCAAGAAGGTACTCACCACGCTTATTGCTGTCCATACCTCGTTATGAGCATTGGCATCACATCCAAGTATCAGAGGTAGCTTCTTCCTTTCACAGTACTTCACCAGTTTGTAGACAAGATCGGGTCGGGCCCGAGTGTCTTCCCCTAGTAGACATCCTGATGCAAATACGATTTCTCGTGTGGGCCCGTCGATGTTGATCGGGATCTGTACCGCTACTAGATCTCTAGAGAAGAACTCTGGAAGACACAAGTATTTCATATATATTGTACTATTTGTTAATACAATGCAAGCTCTTGGCTTATCACATTGGCGGCCTTCGCATGATGTAGGTTGGTCTCTTCGTTAGTTACGTTCCGGTTTCTCCTTGACATGGCTCTCCGCCAGTGCATCGGCGATGTCTGACAGGAGTACTTTGTCGGAGTCTGCTTCTTCGTCGGTCAGTTTTAGCGCTGTTAGGTTGTTTTCGCTTTCGACAGCAAGAGCGCTGACTTCCGCTACAGGCATCTCGCTTCTGACCACTTCCTTTGCCACCTCTTTCAAGATTTCCTCGGCGTCAGCTGAGTTTAGCTCAGTTGTGGCCCCTGCGCCTAGAGGATATCCACTTGCGCGACCTTTGTGTAAATGGACCGGGATCTTGCCAAATCTGTAGGCCACTCTACAGCACTTGGCTTTGATCGCTTCAAGTGATCGGTCATCGATTGTTAGCAGCTTCCCGTTCTTCTCTTCTTTGCTACTGAAGATTCTCAAGAGATTGGTGCTCAGTGCTTTGTTGTGAGTTACCATCAGGTCGAGTAGCTTCTTGTCTTCGATACCTGCTGCTCGGGGAAGGTATACTGTCATCAGATGTACACCGGGGATGGCATCTCCAGTGCATGTCGTCAGCTCTGTCCCCTTCCACCCAGATAGCTTAGGTATCGTCGACTTCACCCATTCCACAACCGCTGTGGTGGAGCAGTCAACCAGGATGAGGCCTGGTCTAAAGTGGATGCCGTCAAATTCAAGTTCGGTCCCAGACCCCTTGAACATTTCGTCCATCATCAGGTTTTCCTCTGTTCCTCACGTGAAAGGATGATCTCCGGGTATTATTTCGGGAGTATAGCCAGCCTGACACCTTTGGTGATGTTGGCGTAGCTGACACCCGCCTTCCTGGAGGCCGCCTCTGGTTTCGGTGCAGGTTTTGGCAAGTTTTTCTTTTTGGTTTCAACCCCCAACGCAGTATCCGTAGCCCTGCTCTTTTTTGCAGAATTGCCATCAGTTGGACTGATTTCTGAAGCACCTCTTTTCCTTATATCGGAGGTACTCTTAGCGCGATCGAGCACCTCCTGTGTGACTTCCTCGGGCGTTAGGCCCTCACTGAGATAGCGCAGATACCATTTGGTACCCGCCCCACTCAGACCTGTCGCTTTCCTGGCAGCGCCGAAAGCGGGAATTAGCCTCGCCTGTTCAGTCCTAGTCGAGGGCTGTGTGTTTGCGGCCTTGGATGTCGAAGCACCCTCAGCAGCCACAGTTCCCCGACTTCCTGTCCGTTTTGGTCCAGTTGCCGTCCGTGGCACAGGTGTAGAGTTGTTGTCTCTAGTACCTTTCCCATCCGTCTGTTCTCTCCGTTTAGGAGTTGAACGTGAAGTTCAGTATTGAGAACATTGTGTTCCACCTGATTCGTCAGTTGAGATGCAGTATGTAAACCTGCTATCTTATTGAGTTTTTTAATTGATTCCGTTTTGAATCCCACGAGTGGTAGGGAAAGGAAGGTCCACCGTGTCATAGCCCCGTTACCACGGTAAGCCCATCTTTAGTCACTGAGGTGGGCAGGTATCAGTGAGGTGCGTCGCTGGAATACAGTATGGTAACCCCTAACTGCAAACATCAAGCCGGTGGACACGCGCTATCCCGGCTTAGGGGGGGAGCTTAACGACCACCCAGCCGTGTATCTAATTTTGTCTGACGTCTCCATCGTGGGTGACCCTGGCAGACTGTATGGTGCAGTCCGATGGTGCAGCCCCGCCCTTCACAGACGCTCACATGCCCTGCCACCACGTCAAGGTACAGGTACATGGAGGGATGACAAGATTTTCTTTTATAAGTTTTTTAACGAGTTTCAGTTTAGTTTTCTGTTGATTGATCTCTTGCTCATCATTTCTTTATATCAGAACCAACAACAATTTGACACTGAAATTTAAAAAAGCGCCAAAAATGTAAGTATGATCAAAGAAAGTTACTACAATTTACAATTAATTTCTCAATATATAGGGGAAAACATATGAAGCCTGAACGGGATGAAATTTTCGTGGCATTCATGGAGAAAAACCACGACTGCGCCACGGGATACCAGAAAGGCGATCGTGTCGCCGCGTCAGAAGCTTGGAAAAGTTGGCTGCGGACTTAAACTCCGCAGGGCCGCCCATCTGCTGATGAATGGCGCAGAGTAAGTACATACATATATAATCATACAAACCTCCTCAGTTCTTAGCTTTTATGATACTTGCATGTGACGTCACTGTTTATTAGAATTGTTTTGTACAATATATTGTGCTTGTGGTTGTGCTCTGTTCTAAGAAGCATTTCTTTGCATAGGTAACTTCATTTACTCAACACGCATCAACTAGGTCAGTCGCAAAATAGCTTGACCTATCTATGAACAGCATAAACACTATCACCATTATGCATTACCATCATTTTGCTTACCTAAATCCAAAATGCTTGGACGTTAGTTTCCTGCTTTATTGATTTTGCTCTGGGTTATAGGTCTTCAATTCTTAGGATAAAAAATTAATTCAAGAAATCAAAAGTTTCATTCCATGAATCCTTTTTATTTAAGATACTTTGTTTGTTGATCACGAATACATATCATGAAGACCGTATTAGTTAAATTCTACATATTCTTTACTTTTTAATTATAAATACAAAAAGCTATTCATTTATGAGTTGTACCAAGGAATGCTTTGGCGGTGCCGTAGGGATTGAAAGGGGCTTGAGGCGATAGGGGGTTTTTTAGTCGGTAGGCTAATGAATCCGACATAACTTGTGGCACGGGCCATAGGTATCTTTGGAAGATTTTTACCTCCTTGTTTCGCATATCAAAAAAAAAACAAAAACCTCCTCATTTATAAAACCTTATTTTACAGATATGGAAAGACTGGAAAATGTCAATCCGCGAGCAAATTTTGAAGAACAAAGTGGAATCCAGGGCGACTGGTGGAGGTCCATGCATATTGGAGTAGCTTACAGCAACAGAAGATCTCATAGCTGTCATTTGCGAACTATATGCAGTTGTGGATGGGATAGGGGGAGAAGTGGCGTTTGGGTTGTCGACTTCAGTTGACAACAAAGAAAACGCTGGTGAAGTCGAGGACGTTGGTGAGTGTAATTAAAATGTAATTGAAACTATGATGCAATAACATATACAAATATCATGAGAAGCCACCATCTCCAAAGAGACCAAGGTTGAGTGACAGCAGGAACAGAGACCCAATGCCCATGTCTGCCAGCATAAACGCTCTAGTCGTCGAGGAGAACGCCTCCTTGAAGGAGGTGGTACATGAATTGTGCGAACTAAATCGCCACTCTGCGCAGTTGACACAAGTGTTGCAAGAAACACTCGAAGAACGCAAGAAATTTACTAATATAATGAAGAATTTTTTGGAAAAATGGAATGAAACTGTAAAAAAAACATGTATGCAAACAAATATATAAATGTGATATGAAATAATATGAAATAGTATCTTCAGTAATTTATTATTCTTCACTGACACTATTACTTCTAAATGTATTGTCCTTATTTTAACTTAACACCGTGCTAAATTCGATGCAATGACATCGCAAATACTGGATTCAGTTTCAACAACGTCACTTGCATTGACTTCTTCTGAACCAATATTATTAACTTCCACTGTCATCCCATTTAGAAAACTAGGAGAATTCCGTTCTCGGCAAATATTTTGTAGGGCGAAACACACATTTACAATGTTTACTACTTTTTTTTTGGGTGGTATAGTAGAGTGTGTTGGAGTGACCTAAACCTACTTATTAGTACTCCTATTGTACGTTCCACTACATTCCGAGCAGACGATGCCGAAGATTAGAGGTATGTTGTGCTGTTCCAGCCATCGGATTCCTATTAGGAGTTAGGCTGAATCAGCAAGGAGCCAATTATCACGCTTGTCTTCTTCATAATTACGTTTCAAATGTGCTTTTGCCTCACTTTTATTCTATACAAGAGAATCGTGACTTGCCCCAGGCATCGTTGCATCTACGTATAACACTCTCATATTGTAATCGCATATCTGGGCAATAAATATCAAAATTTAAGCAATTGGAAGTACTTATTAATCAACAAAATTGAACACAGGACACCACGATTACAACAACGAAACACAGGACAGCATGATTGAAACAACAAAACACAGGACTGCACGATTGAAACGAATATACACGTATGCTCACAATCATGGCATTTATACTGAAGTACCCTTTACAGTTCAAGAATTGACTTTTCTTCTGACTCGGTTTGGCAATTTTTATGTGGGTACCATCAATGCACCCAATGACGCCAGGAATTCCATATTTTGTATAGAAGTGGCGTTTTGATGAAGACATCTCTTCATCGCTTTGGTTTAAGTTGATGAAGCGGTGGCAAAGTTTTATCTCCAACAGTGAAATTATTTCCCACAAAATTTTGCATACTGTCGTTCGAGTAAGCCCCAAGTCTGCATCCTTGCCAAAGACTCTTTGAAAAGAGCCTACTCCCAAGAATCGTAGCGCTGTAGCCAGTTGCAAAATCGGTGGCACTGTTGTTTGTACAATATCCTACTTTATGATATTGTATATCATAGTGAACGTACCTTTGTCCATGCGGTAATTGTATATGAATCTAGTGAAAAATATACGTAAGTAAAATTGCATTTATAATTGCAATGAAGCAAATAACAAAAAATTCTTACGTGGCGTCTGAATGTGACAGAGGGTTTAATGAACATCTAAGGCGCCTACTCGCAGTCTTTTCCATAAATAACAGGCGTTTCCTTTCTACCTCAAGCGCAATAACGCTTGCAAGTGGCAATGTTCTTTGTATAATTTATGGTTTTTCGAATTATTTTGTGTTTGTTACAAATGACATGCTTGCCAATCACACGAAACGCAAACAAAAAGCCGTCAGCTGTTCATTCGAACATCTATGTTCAAAGAATAAAATCTCGAGTTGTTCTATGACACCGATGATTTGGAGCATTGAGTTTTGTGTCAATTTCATAATAAATGCATATTCATTGTGTTTGGAATTGAATTGTGTTTGGAATTGAATTGTGGCAACTCACACACTTGGCTGATTTTTTTTCTTTATGTAAATCTAATTCTTGGTTATTGAGGTTTCTATTATTCGGAACGGTTGTTTCGTTTCTTATGAGTTGTTCTGTTTTGTTTTTGAAATTTTCATAGTTCGTTTTCCAAAAGTTGTATTTAATATCGGTTTTTTCTTTGAGTACATCAAAAGAAATAAGTTCACGGGTTTTATATATTATCATTTGTGTGGCATTGTGGTCACTGTCGTATTCAAAGTTCCGAAGGCAATTGACGGAGTTGTTTTCCTTTATTATAAATATTCTACAGTCTACTAAGCAAATATCTAGGTACGATCCACATCTCGGATAGGACGGTGCAGTAGAAGCGTATAATTTGCATCTGTGGTTAATTGTATTGGTATTAAGCCATTGCTTGAGAATGTTGCCTTTTGCATTGCTAATTGTGTTTCACCAGTCTGGGTGCTTACAGTTTAGGTCGCCAGCTAGTAAGTAGTAGTTATTAGCATCATCTAGTCTTAGCGCTTGGAACAAACGACTTATCTCATTTTCGAAGGTGGAGTTATTATTTCCACTCGGGTAGTAAGCTGATTTTATGAACATGAATCTATTGTTTAATAAAGGAATTTTTATAATGCAGGTTTCCAGGTATTTAAAGGACTCTATCATGCGGTTAGAATAAACTTTGTATTTGATATTTTTTTTTTATCAGTATAGCTGTACCGTCTGAATTTACTCTGTTTTTGCACACTACAAAATAATTCTGAAGGTGGATTTTGATTCTATCATTCAGTTTTGTTTCACATAATAGTATTATATCAGGGTTATGTTCTTCATATCTATTCTCCTGCATAAGTTAATTAAGGAGCTTACATTAAGAGAGATAATATTCAGCTTCTTAGATAAAATTCTGTAGCGTTATTCTCTACAACAATTCTCTTAACTTCCAATTGAAACTGATTTAGTAAATTTACTATTTGTTGCGTTAGGCTACGAAAAGCATTAATTATTTCCGAAAACATTGCGGTAGTTGCATTGTCTTCATTATTTACTATGTGTTTAGTATTCTTAATCGTGTCTTTTTTTTTTTTGTCATATTTGTGTAGCTGACATTTTTGTTTACGAAGTTCGTTTTGATTTCAGGTTTTTTAGATGAGAGGTTTTTTTTCCTCTCTCTGAGTTTTTGTTGGAGAGAAATGAATTTTACGTAACCTTTATATGAAGCGCGATGCCCGGGATGCAAGAATAGCTTATCCCTTCCTTCTTCTTGAGATATGTTGTTAGTGCAATCCTTGCTGCTATGTGTTTCTGCACATTTAACACAATTGGCTGAGAGGAAAGAATCTTTCGGCTTTCCGCTCTTCGCAATGCCTCTCATCTAATGTATCTGTAGAGTAAGCTTTTGATAGCGTTTAATTCGTTAATGTTGCTTTCCGCAGTGATTTGAACCAAAAATATTGGTAATGCTGTGTTTTGTTTAATTGAAGTACTGGTGGTAAACTGGCTTACTTTTATGATTTTTAAGGTTTCGGTTTGGCTTTTTCCAAGTTCCGCAAAAATTTCATTCGGGTCTGTGGTAGAGCTCAGACCTTTCAATAGGTAGGTTTTTGTTTTGAAGCTTTTGGAGGTGTACGTAAAGAACTTTACTTTAGCTTTCTTGAGATAATCTTTTACTTTCATGGAAATCTTGTCTAATGGTATTCGCATTTTCTGCGGGGAAGATGATGAGACCACACTACATGTGATAAGAACTTGCTCTGCCCTGATGCGCAGCAGAAGCAAACACCTGAGCGAACTCACCCTATCCGAAAACGAATTCAGACATTGTGAGGTAGGACCAATACTAAAATTCATCGAGGGTATTGGGCTAGGAGAAATACTCTAAGTCCATGAAGGGGGCACAATACATCTTATAGGTCGCAGTGCTACATCCCCCCCAACAATAATAATAATAAGAATTATCCACCAAATTCGCGACAATAGCAAGTCCGATTCGCGCCAAACTTTACTGAAACACTCTCAAGACTATACTAGGGATGCCCTTAAAATTTCGTCAAAATCGGTTCAGCAGTTTGAGAATCCATACGAGAATTACATATATATACATACAAACATACTTCAAATTTTATATATATAGATGAAACAAACATTGAACCCACAAGCATATACATATTTATCAATATTTATGGAGTAAAACTTGAATATGAAGCGAATTCCACAAAGAAAAATAAAGAAGCAAAAGAATTTGCGCGCGAATCTTTATCTGGATCAATTTTAAAGTATGTAGCACCTTCGGCTCTACTGGTATCAAATACAACGCAACAAAGTGTTGATGAAGCATATAATGTAGAAAGACAGTGCCAAAATGCTTTGGATGGAGGAAAGCTGGAAAGAGTGTCTGACATACAAGACGAAAGACAAGGTGAAAAGATCAAGAAAAATATGACCAAGAAAAAGAGCGGAGTACTGACAATGAAGAAAAATCAGAGCAAATTGAAAAGGATGAAGGATTTTAGAGTTGAAATCGTTAAAACTGTAAGTGATCCCTATCAAGATAGAGATGGCCCGCTTTTAGATCATGTCCAAAGATCTGGAGATAAAATAAAATGAAAGAGCAGACATTTCAATTCAGAATGGTTTTATAAAGCGTTACCAAATGGAGAAAAAGTACTCAGAAAATGGATGGTATACTCTCCAACAAATAACAGTATTTACTGTTTTTGCTGCAAACTGTTTACGCAATTTGAAAGGAAACATCAGAATTTTTCCAACGAATTTAATTCATAGTGGAAACTAAATCCCAAGGTGTCTGAACATGAGAATTCTGAGAACCATCTAACCTGTTTTAAAAAATGGAAAATATTAGAAAATAGTCTTACACCAAGAAAATAAGAAGTGGCTTGACATTTTAAGTCGCCTTTTAGATGTAATTCTTTTCCTGGCACGCCAAAATCTTCCATTTAGTGGGCATAGAGAGGGGGTTTCATCAGACAATAGAAGAAATTTCTTAGAATTAATTAGTCTATTGTCGAAATATGACCCCGTGCTAAAAGAAAATATGCAAAGAATGGAACATACTATCGCCAGTACAAAAAGGCAACGGGTGGACTCTTATTTTTCCAAAGACATACAAAATTAATTCATCAACCTTTTGGGGAAAGAGGTGAAAAATAACATTTTGGACGACATAAAAAAAGCAAAATATTTCGGAATTCTTTTCGATAGCACTCCAGACTTATCACATGTTGATCAGATGGGTTATGTCATCAATTATGTTCATATTGAAGGCGACAAAGTTGAAGAGAAGGAATCATTTCTAGGTTTTATCCCTACAAATGGAAAGTCTGCAGTCGAACTTTCTGTAGCTTGGACATAAATCTATGTCGTGCTCAAGGATATGATAACGCTGCAAACATGTCAGGAGTTCGTGGTGGTGTACAAGTCAAAAACAAAGAATACAATCCTAAAGCAATGTTTATGCCTTGTGCTAATCATTTGCTAAATCTATGTGGAGTGCACTCTATCGGGAGTGTTAGTTCAAGTGTAATTTTTTTGTATCAGGCAAAAGACTAATAGAGACAAGATGGAGTGCTCATCAGGACGCTGTTAAACTGTAGATGAATAATTTTGAGAAACTTGTTACAACAATTGAAGACATGTGTGATCCTAGCAGCAGTGGAGAAAATGCCGATACAAGAGAAGGAGCATCTACACTCTTACCAGCTTTGTGTGACTTTTGTTTTTTATGCTACCTTTCCTTTTGGTGTGAAGTACTACAAGAAGTAAACCAGACCCAAGATGCTGGGCTAATATTGCCAGAAGAGCTGCAGAGAGCTATGTTAGAATGTATTGACAGATTTTACGGAGAACTAGACCATCGTTATAGGGCAATGGTTGACAGTCTTAAAAAATTCGGTGTTGTTCAGCCTAAAACTCTAATTACGTCAACAGAAGAAGAACTTCGTGTTCTTCTAAACTGAATAAAAATCTATGATGAATTTTCTGCAGAGGACATTATTTTGGAGATTTTTCAACTGAGGCGCCACTTGGAAGCCGCTAGCATTTCTTTCCTAGAAGCGGTCCAGTGGACCTCCTTGGAGCTTCTGAAATTTATAGTATAATGGAACTATTCTGAGACTGTTCCGAATCTAGCTCTGTGCATAAGGTTTTTTTTAACTGTCTGTGTTTCAGTGGCTTCTTGTGAAAGAAGCTTTTCAAAATTAAATCTGATAAGATCTTAGTTAAGATCCACAATGAGCCAAGCGCTACTTAACAATCTTTCCATATTGTCCATTGAAAAGGATAGGAAAGTTAATATCGACAATGTCATCGAAAATTTTAGCAAAATAAAATCACGTAAGCACGTTTAGTAATTAATTTGTGTGGTATTTTTTATACTCTTCACGGGAGTTTGTCATGAAGTTTGTAACACACAGAAAGAGACATCGCAGACCACATAAAGTATATATATTTTTTATCACCTCAATGAGACGAGTTGATTTAGCCATGTCCGTCTGTTCGCAAAACTAGTCCTACAGTTTTTGAGCTAGGACCACTAGGTTCTTATTTTTTGACTTATTGAATTGAAAGTTGGACACTATAAGTTTCTGTTCCGTATTTATCAGCCATATAAATTTCATGTTCCTAGAGTTACCAGGAGGGATACCTCTCAAACGAACCACCTTTAAATTAATGATCTTATTAGAAAAGTTTTTTGTTTTTTGACTTATTGAATTGAAATTTGGACACTATAAGTTTCTGTTCTGTATCCATCAGCCATGTTAATTTCATAATCCTAGGGTTACCAGCAAGGGTACCTCCCATACAAACTAACATTAAATGACAAACTTATAAAGAGCACAATAAAAATACAATGCAACTCAAACTGTGTTCTTTGTTGATACTCAAAAGGAAGGTGGGATGCAACCCGGAGGAGCGTGAAGAGTATTGCATCTCTGGCACAGCCAATGATAGCCTTCTTTCTGGTTTTTTTTTTGTTTTTTCTTTCATCGTCGGCCCAGAAAACTTGACGGAACTTTTTTTTTTTTTGCTTATCAACATTGTTTGCCCAGAGAACTTAATTTTTTTGTTTTTGGAGGACCGTCCTGGGTGCCAACTCATGCTACGCTGCCACTGATCAAAGCATTGGTGGTATGGAAATGGTCTTATAGAAATTGAATGAAGAATTATGTCATTATTTTTCGGTGCAAGAAATATCACTGGGCAAAAATCCGGTTTTAAATTCAAAATTTAATAACGGTGAAATTAATGTAACCATTGGGTCCTTTTTTCAATTTTTTTTTAAATTTGTTTAGGCCTACAATAAATGTCCTTCTATTATTTTATTCAATCTAAAATTGATTTTATTTTGAATGTTAAAACTTTCCCAATCATTATAAAAGCTTTATTAAATATTAGGTTTACTGAATCACTATGAGAACATGAGATTCGTGCGGAATGAACTCGTACAATAATTATTATCAATTAATTATCAAATCTGGTATTTCTTAACCAAAAATATTCAGAACTTGAACTTGAAATACGAGAGATATTTAGTATTTTGTTCACAGTTTATAGATGAACAGATTTCCCCCACCAAAGCTCATTGCCATCATATAATTAGATACATTTATGTACTATGCGGTAGTTCGGACTTTTGCTGAAAACTTGATTTTAGGACAGGCATGTTACATGAATCCGACTTAATGC
The DNA here is from genome assembly GCA_037043315.1 of Amiota communis. Lineage (NCBI taxonomy): Eukaryota > Metazoa > Arthropoda > Insecta > Diptera > Drosophilidae > Amiota > Amiota communis. The sequence continues at coordinate 88,071 of JBAMAV010001296.1, forward strand.
GCCTGTTTTTTGACAATTATTTTACTCCGATACCTCTTTTGAATTATTAAAAAGAATAGAACTCCAAACTGTAAGTGTAAACTACAATACAACAAAAAGTGATATTACTTATTATTTAGGGAACCAAAAAGATTAGTCCAGAGGATGATTGTTGTTGCGACGATCAGTATATCCACTATAGTCTAGGAGGTTTACAGCATAGTATATTGACCTAATTGCTTTTTACGAAAACCTTTGTAGCTAAATCTCAAATTTGGATCTTCTTTATTACCCGACTGTTAAGAAGGCTAATATTTTTCGCGCGTATCTGGCCACGTTTCTTCCAAATGGCTCCATGGATTTCGACAGTTGAGGTTTAGTTATATTCGTCTTGATAACCCAAGTGTCCTTAGATAGGTTAAAAAACCCAAAAAAATAAAAATTAACGGATTTTTGGCGCGAAATAGTAAAATAAAGTTGTTCTTATTAGAAAAACAATTTTTTTTTTTGTTTTTGTCTTATCTTGTCAAGAAAAACTTTTATTGTAATAAATGCAAATATAATATAAAAAGAAACACAGTTTTCTTATATTTAAAAATAGTATCCAGGTGGTCTCTTCGTAACTACTGCTTCGATTGGACCTATTGTAACAAATTCCGCAACTACAGCTCCTCCGAGACTCTGGTATTCATTAGGAATTCTAGGAGATAAATCAGTAATTTCTGTTATAAGTGTTTCATAACTCTACATCATTCTGAAGCCTGAGACTATACGATCCATCTAGTCTAAGGTATCGGGCACACATAAGCTGATTGCTGAGCGACAGCGGAGCTGCTAATCTGACTTTTGATTATACCCTAATTTGGGAGGCCTGGGGAAAAAAGTGTTCGTAAAATTCTGTTATAGTGTATACAACATTTTCCAATCTTTGTTCCAAAATTTTTATTCCTTCCAAATTTGTAACAGATGTTCGCAAGGTCTTCAAAATAGGCGAAATTTCTTAACAGCGAGTCGAGGTTTGGAAACAGGATATGGTCACAGGAAGTTATATCTGTGCTGAGATATTCTTCATTCCACTCATCTTTAAAACACATATTAACAACATAAATAAATATTCTCGATCAAGTCTGGTCTCTGCACTTTCCCAATTCTTCTCCCTATCCTTCTTAAGTCTCGCACTGAGCTGAAAGCCACTGCCGCTATTGCTTATATTAAAAATAACTAATTTATTTGTTTACCAAAATAAAAAAACAAAACTCAGCTGAATTCTGAATCCACTGACTTCAAGTCATCAAAGTATTGTTATCCAATAGTTTGACTCTTCTTTTCTAAATGTTCTTTCGGTACGAGCATCAGTGTTATACAATATTCATTATTCTAAAACAGTGTGGTATTAGTATACTTACAATACTTTGGAAATCACTTTCACTACACTTTCTCTGATATACATATGTACATATGTATATGTGAAGCATTTTCCTCTGGTTCTATTTTGGTAGTAATACTAGTACATATTGTGTGAATAGTACTTAATGCACTCGCCATATGTACTGCATGTCTCCATCCGCAGGTCAAATTCGCTCAAGTGCCAAAGTGAGTCTAATAATATAGCTACTTATTGCATGTACCATATAGGTAAAGGTAAGTGTACCTATTGGACCCCAAGTTTTTTGTAATCTTCTAAAGCACTCCTTTAGACCACAGAATCGTTTTGAAAGCATTCATGGCACTTTGTCATCACACTTAAAGACCTAATAAGTCTTAACTATACTCGTATAGTACTACGGGTGGAAAGAGAAGTAGAGGTCACTTTCAGTTTTAGAGCATCGCATCGAATCGGATCACTTTTTCTATCCTATATAATTTATTCACCGATGCTTTAATTACATTGTTGTTATTCAACATACCCACCATACACCATCCATACACGATCTCCACCAGCATCATCATCATCAAATACAATAATAAGAATATTTTAGGCGTTTCATTTCAACGTTTTGGTCTATATATATATGTATATTTATATATATATAATTTTATTAAAAACATTTTCACCATTTTATTTTTTATTTGTTTTTCTATTTGTATTTTGTTTAATTTTTCTTTTTTTACTTTTTATTTAGTAATTTTTTTTTTTAAATTTGTTTTTATTATTTTGTTTCAGTGTTTTTTTTTTGTGTTTTGTAATTTTTGTATTTTTTATTTTTATAAATAACATGATTTTTGAATTGAAAACAGAAATTAAATAAGTGTACTTTGACATTATTTTGTTTTTTTTTTTCATCTTTTTGTTTTTTTTTTCTTTATAATTGTTGTTGTTGTTTGTTGTTGTTGTAATGTTGTAATATAGAGTAGTAGAAAGTGTTATAAAAGCAATATTACAATAACTGTGGTAGAATTGGCTCCTTAAAATATATAAATATTTGTTTTTCTTAATTATTTTTTTTTTTTTTGTATTTTTTATTTGATATTTTTTTTATTTTTTATTTTGTATTATTTTTATTTCTCTTTTTCAATATATTTTTGTGTGTATTTTGTTTGTAATTCTTCTTGTTTCATCTTCTTGCGTCTGCTGCTGCTGTTGTTGCTTACAACTGATACCATTTTTTATCTTTATATTTAAGCATTAATTGATGAGCGGTACCGCTAAAATCTTGAGCTTGATTTGCCATACGTTCGGCCCGCTCCTCGAGCAAATTCAATTTTTCACCACGTTCCATTGCCAATTGATGGGCACGACTGATTTCCGATGCCGCTGTCGATGCACGTTGACCCAATTGGTCTAGAGATGGTCCCGGTATATGGCGGGCCACCGAACGATTTGCCTTCCCGCTTTGTTCACCAACTACAAGAAAAAGAAATGATACAATATGAAAAATATAAACACCTATATCATATCATAGAGAATAAACTTTAAATTGAATACGATAATCAACGATTAGTATTTACTATTGTAGTATTATTATCATAATATCAATTTTTTCTTAAATTATGGGGGTTCCCTTTACTTGAGATGTGTCAAATTTATATTAAATGACTATGTGATCCTTATTTTAATGAATATCTACTTAAATATTATGGTAGGCTAACTGAGTTCCTGTAAAGCTAAGAGATCACTCAACTAATGTACAACGAACCACACCTGCCGCCTGTTATTCTTCTTAGTATTTAGACTATACACAAATCCATTTGTATTTCCCCATAATATGGAACCAATTGTACAAATTTGAAAACTTTTTACTGAATACTGATATCTGAAATATCTTATAAGTTAACAAGCTAATGAAGACTTGAACGTTTTAGTGTCCACTATTGAAATATGTATTTTACATCTTGATTTGAAGGAACTATAGATGTGTATAGAGGAGTTATCGAGGCGTCCTATCTAGGAAACTGATGATACATTAACATTGCCTAGCCTCGTATGTTAGAGAATCATGTCTCATCACAATAGCATAGTGGTTTTTGATACTCATCGAGAGTCTACTATAGAATTTTGTGTGCGTTTTGAAGTTGGATATACAATATATTATTATACTCTTCACGGGAGTGAATAGTATTATAAGTTTGTCATGAAGTTTGTAACACACAGAAGGAGACATCGCAGACCACATAAAGTATATATATTTGTGATCAGCTCGATGAGACGAGTTGATTTAGTTTGTATGTATGCAAACTAGACTCTCAGTTTTTGAGCTAGAGAGCTGAAATTTTGCACATAGGTTTCTTTTTACGAAGCAATTGAAAATTTCGGACGTCCTTATTTCTAGCTTCCAGTGCTTCCTCTGACATCATGCCAATTGGTAGCCCAACATTTCTGATAATATCTGCACCATGAATTAACATTTTGTGAATCGAATTCGACATGTGAAACCATGGATATTCATTCACAAAAATGTCTGCTGTTTCAAATGCAAATTGCCGAAAAGCATCTGCATTTACATCGTAGCTACAAGTCATAGCTCGCAAAATAATGCTAAATCTTTTAATGATAGCTTCATTAACACCTGTTATTTGGGAAGCTAACTTAGGTTGTTGGTAAATCCTTCTTGCTGTGTTGACATCATTTATGTTTCCGCAAGCAGCCATTTGTATGTCTACCAGTAGTGACATTTTTTTTTTAGCTCAGTTCGTATAATGGCTTTCCTTTCTTCAACGATCTGTTTATTTGGGCCGTGAATCTGCCACGATTGAATGGGAATCCTATAGGATATGTGTATTATACACTCAAAACAACGAATCCAAGCGTGTAGAGCCGATAAGCCATATTCAAACAAGTTCTCCTTTATTGGTAGTTTTTTGACGAATGCCAAATTATTCATCATTTTTGGCGTGGACTTACATATTCCACATGTTTGTGATGATATTTCCGCAATAGTACTAAAATCTTTTACATCTATCATATTCATGTGGAACTGATGATGAAACTGAAACATGTTTAAACTCGCTGGTTTCAAACTTGTTATTTGAGTTCGATTACTCTCTACCTCTGCATTAACAACTTCTAATGTTTCATTTTGACAGTTTATTTTAATTGATCTGCAGTAGCGAGTTGAAAAAGGATTTTTCCAAATTATTATGGATCCCAATTCCACTTGCAAAGGTACAAAACAAACCATAAATACATGCTCATCGTTCGTATTATTATCGGGATCACTATATCTTTGCCGATATGTGGAATGTCCACTACTACCATCACATCCCCATATTTGAACAGCAACTATTTTTTCGCTGTTTACATCGGTTATAATATATAATTTTTGAATAAATTAGGATATGCTTCAATGATCCTAGCAATAGTGTGATCAACCGAGCTCTGCAAAGCGATAGAATCGATAGCGATTTATCCAAGATAGCTTGGATAAATGTCGGCATTTCGGGATTTGGCTCCAGATCGTATTAAATTGTACGAGTGTTTTGTGAAACCTCCATCAACGTAAAGACTCAAGGCTTCCTCTGGAGAATATTTTATAGGAAGATTGTCATCACATTCCACAAGCTTTTTATAATTTACACTATCATTTTTGCCAGAATTGAGTAATGACACAACTTAAGATGCGTTGTGCATTCCAGCCTTGTATAAGCTGGAGCTCACTGCTACCATCAATTCGTTACTTTTCGCTACCAGGCCTGATACTTTTTTGACTTGGCTTTTACTGGACAATTGTGAAATATATTTTGCAGGACGTCCAATATCATGGAGTTTTTTTTCGTAATAACCTCTATAGTCATACAAAGAGTGGAATTTTTAATTTTGGAGAAAAGCCAAAAGTCGCTGGTCATTTTAGGCATATCATCGTTTCATGCATTATCAATCATTTCTAAGTTGCTTCCTGTATCGGTTTATCAATATTTTCCGTACAACTCTTTTGAAGTTGAAAGCAAAACTTGATATGAAGTCGTTATTTCATTAAAGGATCTTTACAAAGAACGCAATAAATGGAAATCTGACAATTGGCCACATAATCAAACTAAGCTCCAACAATTTTTGTAAAGTGGCCAAATTTGCATTAATATCTGAAGATGCTCACAGCAGCCATTGGATTTAATCATTTTGGACACTTTCTTTGGAAACTCAGCTCAGCCCAGATTGACAGCACATCTTCTCTTGGCAAAGCAATCCATAAGCATTTACAAAAGGAGACTTTCAGAGCAGTTGCGACCTCAACTGGGCCTATTGCAATACATTCTATTATAACCGTTCTTCCGAGAGTCTGGTATTCATTAACAATTCCATGATTTGCATCGGAGATTTGTTCCCCGTAATGGTTACCTAGATATCAGAGTCCCAACCCAATATTGATTACACAAGCAAACCCCCGACTTATCAGACTAAAGTGATATTATTAATTCTATTGTAATACTATTGTACTTGTATTTGAAATAGTAATTAAGTAGTAAAGTGTATAAGAAGATTAAATAAGATATGATATAGATATACTTACATAGTTCTTCGCGATCCAAAGCTTTAGCGCCTCCACCAAACAAACCCTTAAAGAAACTTTCCTTTGGTTGCTCGGGCATCTCTTGAATTGTGTATAATTCGCCCATCATTTCAACAATGAATTGACTAAATGTACCAAAGTCAGGATGAGAAAAAGAAAAGATTTTAAATAAGATTTTAGATATGTAGTTCAAAATGGGTCAACAAAGGATTGTCATTGCCAATGGCACATTGCTCTTACCAAAACTCCGATGATATTGTGAATTTTTGTATTTCGGTGGGCGATGCCATGTACAAACCATGACCTTTATGACTAAAGCAAAATATTTTTGATATTCTGTGAAATTCAAGAAAAGAAAATAAAAGAGGAAACAATTTATACAATTGACATTAGTGAAGTTTTATACGCAGTATATCAAATTGTATCGTTCGCTTTATACCGACAATCAGAATAACTACAGAAAAAAATTTACTTAAGTATATACATAAATTTTATACATACAATATTGATGTAGTATTGATAGGAAAAAGTGCATAAAATATACATATTAAATATTTTTGTAAGAAATAAATCACACAAAAGAATTGAAAAGAACAGATTTGAATAGAATAGAAACGAAGCAAGAAAGCAAAAGAAAAAAAAAAAGGAAAATTCAATGAAAAGCGAATGAAACTTGCTAAAAACAAAGCTACATATGTAAATATCAAATTGAATTGAAGTGCATATTTGAAGTGTTGGAAAATTTGGTGTTGAAAAATGTGGTGTTGGCAAAATAAAATAAGAAAAACGAAAATTAAATATTTAGCCACTTAAATGAAAATAGCATTGGAAAATGCCATATGCAATATGCAATAAGCAAAGAAAGGCAGCGCAAAGCAAAGCAAAGAAAAATCTTAAGATTGAAACAATAAGGAGAAATGGAACGCAATGCAACGCAACGCAACGCAACACAATATAATGGTACAGAACGGTACGGTACGAAATGGAACGCAATGAAATGGAACTCAACGCAACGCAACGGAACAGAACGAACGCAACAGAACTGAACAGAAGTTAACAGAACTGAACGGAACGACGTCAATCAACATGAACGAAAGAGAGAGCGAGCGAGCGAGCGAGAGCGAGAGCAAGAAAGAAATGCGCAAAGCTTTATGCGATGTCGCAGTCCCACCAATTGCCTGCCGTCATAGTAAAGCAAGCCGACACCATCATAGCAGCACAGCATCACATCATTATCATCATCATCTCATTTTCATCATCATTGATTGATCAATCATAATACATTTCCATCAAATTTCCATCTTCATATTCATCATCATCATCATCATCATCATCATCACATGATATACTAAACAACGTGTGAACTTACTGAGTTGTGTCTTCGTGTACAATGATCTGTTGACCCCATATTGAAAGCATTGGATCCACAATTCCCTGTTTACATTTTGTTTGAAAACTGTTGCGGAAGGGCAAAAGAAAAATGCAATATTACGATATTAGGTTTTATCCAAGCACACACACACACACACACACACACACACACACATCCACACATACATATGCATTCTCTCATTAATTTTGATTCAATCAATTAATCAAGCATTGTGATTCATTCAATCTTCTCTGTCAAACACATCACATCACACATTACCATACATCACACATTGTAAGAATGTAAGTTTACTACTACATCGTTTTAGTAGAACAGTTGAAAATTCATACATAAACCAAAACTGTTATACAAATCTTGTGCTTTTAGTGAGAGCGAGTTGAGAATAAAAATTGTATTGTAATGTATTGAATTTTTTTTTTTCTTTTTTTTTTTTTTTGATTTTAAATAATTGAAAACTAAGATTTCGGTGTAGTACAGAACATTCGACTGAAGTGCATGACCTTACCTTAAATCCATAAGTGGTAAGAAATCAGTATCCAATAACAATTTCAGACTAGGAAGACTATGTACCATTAAATGGCCATTCGAGAGATAGGTTGCTAAGCAAGAGCCATCTATATATATAGAGAAAAAAGAGATAGCAAATGTACATATATTAATTATTTTAAATATAAAAAAATATATACCGACATAATTTAATTGATGGGTAGATATAATAGATGGATGGATGGATGAGGATGAAAGAAAATAATGAAAAATTTAAAAAGAGAATCTCAGTTGTAAAGTGCGGATTTACTTGAAGAACATAGTACTAATTGTTAAATTAAATTCTTCTTCCTTGCCCTGGTCCACTTTTATTCGGCGGATGATTGTGCTAGAAAAGTTTCGGCACTGTCTGGGTCTCTAGCAATAGCCGATATTCATAGAACTTTTCCTTTCAGGACTGGAAACAAAAACCAAGGATCTAGCAGGCGAATGATCCTGGCTGCACTGTCGCTAAGACACTCTGGCCTTGCTACCAACCAAAACTGACCTCTGAGCTTCTACACTTTAAAAAGAAAAGAATTCGGATGATGACGGAAGTACTAACGGGGCACTGCGGGCTGATGGTCCAAAGGATGCACGTTCTAGACCATTACTTCTGTCGTAACTGTGAATCGTTTCTCGATGAGTTGGGTAGCTTGGCAAAATGTCCATTGGGGGACCTAACTCTGCTCGTAGACATCTCAGGGTGGTTTTTGGAGACCTCTGAGTCCAACATTGTGCATAATTTGCCTTTTAACTTCATCATCATTATCACCCTCTGAATAAAATTACTTCCTCAAGTAATCTCATCAATCGAAGGCTTTTTTTTGGCAAATTTGAGAATTTAAAATTGAAAATTTGTGCAAAATAAGTCCATGATTTAAAAAAATTTTCAGTGTATGCACAAAATTCTGGCACATCCCTTTTTCATTCCTTCTTTGTATCATATTAAAATTTTAACAAAAAATTCATTTATATGAATTTTACTTAAGCAAACTCCGGATCAGCAACAAACTGCTTATATACAGACAAGTAGTGGCACCCGTCTGGTTATATGGCATCCAAATCGGGGGGACGACTTCTCCATACAACGTTAGAAAAATCCAAGCAATGCAAAATAAAGCATTGCGACGTATAACGGGCGCTCCATGGTTTGTCAGAAAATCCACCTTACATCGTGACATGAAAATGTCAACGGTACTTGAGCAAATAAATTTCTTCAGCAGCCGTTATAAAGATCGATTGCTCCAACACCCCAATCCCCTAGCAAGGGCCCTAATACAGAACTCCACAACAGTTAAAACGACTTCACCCCAACGACCTCCCAACAGGGGCTCGTAAACACCACTTTCTACTAAGCTCACGTGATTATTCCCTAAATGATGATACTAATGTTTAAAAACCCTTTGGTTGATTTGACGTTAAAAAATATAAGAGATAAATAAAAAATTTCTATGTGCCATCACCAGCTGTGTAGTTATGCCGCGCAACGAAACATAACCAAGATTGACCAAAAAGTTGGTAACAATGCGCAAAAAGTTTTCAACAGTACTCAAAATTTTCTAGCCCTCGCTGATTACTCTGAAATTTGGTTATTTGCCAGTTGTTGTTGTAAAATTTAATCAATTTTCTAAGCTTCTTCCAAAAAAAAAAACCACCTTATGGCGCACTGTGAACAGGGCATTAGATGGTTCAATTCGAATAGTCTATAGTATGCCATATATTGCATTTAATCTGATGACTGAGTGACTTTTAATTAGAATGGGAAAAGGTGAGAATCGAAAAAAAAGATGGATAGTGGGGAAGTGATATTGATATAAAGAATTTCACTATTTCAAAATTACCTTTCATCGTGATAGTTTCTGCCTTGACTGCAAAATCCATCTCAGATAATTGAATGCGATTAATGCAACATTGATTTGCGATATCGAAGACTTTTGTTTGTTTTTCACTTGCGATCACGATATATTGTCTGTCGGTGAGTGTTTCTAGACCGGTACTGCAGCTACCGCTGATGCCGCTACTACTGGCTGCACTACTAGTACTACCACCGCCGCCGCTACCAATATTACCGCCGCCAGTGCTACCAGTGCCGCTGATATTAGCAGCAGCTCCCGACATATTTGATATTATGTTGGCAGTTGTTGGTGTAAATGTGGGGCTTGTACGGCTGCTGCTCTTTGTTGGCGTGCCTGCATATGGTTTAGAGATCCAAAGTAAATTAAATTTATTCCATTTTTTGCATATTGTATTTTTGTACTTACGATCTTTCTTATCGCGGCTTTCATCACGCCATGGCTCAAATGTATACGGTATGATTGAACCGAATGAATCTAGGAAAGACATTGATGTTATGGAACCCTTAAGACGTACAATCGGACCACCTATATTAAAACAATAATACATTTATGAAGGTTTAAGTATTGTACCAAATAGTATATTAGAGGAATGAATAATTTTTATAAATTTTAATTTGATATTATGCTGTATGCGCAGTCATCCCGTGACGTCAATGATCTTTTTGGATGAAGCCAATTGAAAAGGGTTAACGAAGTTTATTTGATGTTATATAAACCTTGCAGATGGAGGGGAAATTGGTTGACTAGTTACGTCGTCGATGACGAGAGCTGTCCGAATATAATGGGGGACCATCGCATGTCATTCAAGACATATCAAAAAAAATATTGAACTTAATTAAATGGGTCCTCACGAACGTGCTCTGCAAATGCAATATTCCCTGAAAGTCGCTATGATCTTTGAATATCATGATTGAACATAATGATCATAATGCTGGTATCGATAGTCAAAATCATTGCTCGTGCATCAAGCTAGTTCCAAGCTTGGGAGAGATGGCATTATCTTATAACCGGAAAAGTGTCATATTTTAATAAATCTTTTTATTTGGAGGAATTGGAGAGCATGGGAGAAGAAACATTGAACCTAAAACGGGTGTCTGGTGAGGGGGTACAGATTAATGAGTCCACTTACCATTTATTGTAACCAATACGGGTTGTGATTTGCGCACGTCACGTTCAGGCATTGTTATTAACAATGTCAATATTGAACCGAAACTAGTTCCAATCCAAAGTGTAGGAACAAGTGTAAAAATATCTACAAATTGGAGAAATATGGAATATTTAATTATTGATGATATTATTTGATTTATTGAAGAAGTGATTAGATTAGATCAGATTATCACATAAGAAAATCCACCATTTACCATTTCGTTTTGCATAACTCTCAATAAACGCTAAACAGGTAACAGATTCTGAGGAAGACATATCAATGCTGGACATCGAAGACGATCTAGATCTGGAGAATGTACCATCAATTTTATCTAGAACGGTATTAATGTGTACATTAGAAAAAAACAAGTATTTATTTTATTGAAAGTTATGAAATCTCTTCTTCTTTTCTTTTGACAGAATGAGATTAAAAAAGAGACAAGAGAGAGACAGAGAGCGTGCGAGCCCGTGACAGTGATCAGAGAGAGAGAGAGGGAGAGAGTGAGTGCAAGTCAAAATTTAAGCTGTCTAACTGTCCAAATCCCTCTCCCTCTCTCTGTCTCTCTCTTGTTATATAGTCGTGTGTCTATGTACTATATCAGTATGCAAATGTCAGTCATGTAATGTTCTATGATCTCTTTATTCAATCGGTTTCAGTGTCAGGTGCTTAACGAAAGTATCTGCATAAGCATACATATGTGTGTTAGTGTGTATAAAGCAGGAAACGATTAAGTCAATCGATCAAAGGTCAAGGGTGAAATGAACTGAAGGATTGAAGCACGCACAAGCGATTTAAAGCACCGTTAATCTAATTTAGTCATTACTGCTCTTGATTCATTCATAGTTTGATTGAACAAACAAATACCATAAACCATGAATTGATCGACTGTTTGACTTATCGATTACATACGTTTATATCTCAAAGATCAAACTGTTGATACTTAGAAAGCATGAAATTTAAGGATTTAAAGCACGTACAACCAATTAATGCACCACTAATCTAATGTAAATAATACATGCTGCTGTTGATTCGTTGATGGACTGATTGGTTGACAAACAAACTGATTGACTATTTGACTGATCAATCAATCTAATGTTACATCATGGTGACAAGTGCTAATTTTATGATAAAAAGGACAGATATATGAGGTGTGGCTACTACAATAGATGACGAGTGGTTATGAAGTTCTTTTTTTTCAATAGCTACTCCTTCAGTCACGGAATCTGTGGATATATTATGAAGGTTGGTCTGTATTGTGCTGACCGTAGTTTCGAAAATCTATTTTGCTTTCTGAGATCACTACAGAAACTTATATTTTATTAAAAGTAAATGATAGGTTCTACACTCATCGCTCATTCGATCTGAATCGCACCGCACTGACCTAACAGTTCGTCGTTAAACTTTTTTGCTTAAGTCAAATTCCACATAGTATTGGGGGCATTTAGTTATTACTTCAGAGAACAAGATTCGTGCGGAAGGGAACTGTTGTCCATTGGTCAATCGCTGTTTTTTTTAAAGTAACAGGTTTGTATGTGTTTTCACGACAGTCATAGACATCTGTGTCTAAGGTAGTCATTGAATATCAATGTTATGACCAATGAAGACTCACATATACCATAAGTAATCGAATAAATTTGTAAGATATGATGGGAAATTATTTGTGATCAGGAGTTACAGGCGGCGGATAACTCATCCGGATTACAGAACAGATCACATCCAGATGATTATGATTGGTAGGCGATGTTTTAAATTGATTGATTGACATGATCTGTTAGCCATTGCCTAGTCGTGTCTAATATTGAAGATTGTAAATTTAATGTGTTAATTGTAAAATCAATAGTGCGAAAGATGCGTCGGAAAGCAATTACATTCAATGGCAAATGTATTTCCTAATCCTTGATCTTATTATAGTATTATAACCACACCTCGTGTCGAATGCATCGGATCGATCATATGATCGAAAGCAAAAGATAAATGAAGGGTAAATGTGTATCGTCGTAAGTTTACACGAATCTGCAAGCGTGTCGTGACGTGACTTAACTTTTCTTGATTGTAGCAATTTAGAAATTGTTAGTTAGCATATATCTTTATTTCTTGTTGTTGTTGTCAACGCGTCGTTTTTATAGCTCAATGTTGTATATGTTATTGTATAATGTTAATTTGTTCATTTGTTCTCTTTCTGTCTGTCTGTCTGTCTTTTTGTCTGTCTGTCTTTCTGTCTATCTGTCTGTCATCTTCTTGTTCTTTTTGCTTAGCTTTGATTAAAAAAAAAAAAACTATATAAATTCATTGATTGATTGATTGATTGATTGCATGCAGTGCAGTTTTTGCTATTGTTGCTGTTGTTATTGATGTTGTTGTTTTAGTTGCAGTTGCTTTTGCTTTTATTTGTTGTTGTTGTTGTTGCTGTTATTCTGCAGATGCTTTCTTTTTTTTTTATTTGTCAATTTCTTTTCATTTTTGTGCATTTTTTGTGAATCTTTTTTTTTATACCAAATCAGAATAAAATATTTGACGAATTGATTGTTGATGTTGTTGCAATTGTTGCTGATGTTGTTATTGTTGTTGTTATAGGCCAATCTTCAACCGATCTTAAGTGATTTCTTAAATTGTATATATGTATATATGTATATTTTGTTTGCTTGATCTGAGTGAATCATGTACTAAGTATTGTATAATAGAATATTTTGCAGCTGATACTGAGACTGAGTGGGTGTGTTAGTGAGTGATTCAGTAAGCGTGTAAGCGAGTGACTTAGTGAGCAGGTGAGTGGGTGAGTGAAGTGTGTATTGGGCTTCTGTGTACTGTGTGCATACATACATACGGTATATAGATTGAGGCACAATTGACAAATTGAACCCTAGGTGGGTGCCATAAGGTGACATCGTTCTTAATCTTGCTAAATATATCTACAATTACTTGACATTGATATTAATGCCATTCAAATTTGAAAGCGTCCAGACCAGAGACTAACGTGAGAGCACAATAAAATTCTCTAATAAATTTTTGTTATCTGGAAACAAAATGAATACATATGCATATAAAATAGCAAATATCAGATATTTAACAGCTGAACACCCCACATATAATCCACGAGGTTTCATTTCATTAAACCTGATGAAAAATTTATTGTAATCATCGAGCTTACGAGATTGCCACCCGACATATGTATAAAGATACTTGAAAGTCATGAACTATGTTAATAAATAGTGGATATAGTGGATATACTCAAAACATGATTGTTTGCTTTGAACTGAAGGCGAATTCAATTTGATCCCCCTGAACATATTTTTGTTATTTTATTGGGATTTAATTATAAAGGACTTCTCGACATTTTGTGCCCTGGACTATCCTAAACTGTCTAGTCCACTCAATCACACGAGACCTAATATAGCGCATTTGTATATGTATGCCTCTGTGTGTGTGTGTGTGTGTGTGTGTGTGTGTATGTGTATATAGGTAAAAAAGTTGAAATGCAAAATGTGATTTACGATTGTGATTTGTGCTGAGCTATAAAAAGCTATACTTAAATGCAAATGCAACTGGTGGATGACTGACTGACTGAACGGTAAGATGAGACTGAGTGAGTGAGTGTGAACAAATGGGTAAATGATGAGTGATGCAGTGAGTGATTGAGTAGTGTTTGATTTAACAGATAGATAGACATACAAACATATAGTAAATAGTAAAATTCTGGCTGGGCTGTGTGGGAGGGGTTTGAGTCCCTAAATCAAAGTCAAACTATATTGGGTTAGCTTTGACCTTGAACTTCGTATGAAGTACAAATAATTCAAATTGATTTACACAGAGACAGTTAGAGAGAGAGAGAGAGAGAGACCAAGACCAGTAGTCGCCAGCGTATGCTTTTTAATATGTGTTCCTATTCTATTCTCTATGGAAGAACATAAGAAAAAGCTTGCGAGTAGAAACAGAGAGAGTGAGAGAAGTGAGAAGAGATATAGAGTGAGTAAAGAGAGAGATAGAGAGTGAGTGAAGATAGAAAAAGTGAAAAATATAGAAGAGAAAGCTAAAGACCGAGAAACAGTCTTGGCATAATGTGGGCTATGGGGATAGAGAGAGTAATAGATCTGAAAAGCTGTAGAACTTGGTACGCTGGCTAGGACAAGGTCAAAGCCAAGGCTAGGTCATTTGGCATTCTATAACTCAGAGTTTCTTAAACAAAATTATAATAGTACTTAGTAGAAAGCAGCGAAATTGATTGAATAGATTGAGTGCTTCTCGATCGAAAAAGTTTAAGAAACTCTGATTTAACTGAATAATCTAATCTATGATTGACATTCTTGAAAAAAAGGGAAGCTTCTTCCCTCCAAAATAAATTAAATTTATTGAAAATTTCTAGATTTCATATAGGATTGTAGTAACAAGTAGATTTCAACTTCTTAGAAGTGTTAAGCAGAGAATAAAAACGTGCAGTTGCTGTTGTTGTTATTGGAGTGATTGATTGATAGATTGATTGAGTGTGTTTGTTGTTGTTGCTGTACAAGAAATAGGTTTGCTTTCCTTTTGTTTCTTACAATATTTTAAGGATATTTTTGAATATTTTTGATATTAGATTTTTGGATATGGTTTTGGTTATTGCTTAGATTTCACCTTGTGATTTTGATTTTCTTAGGGATTCATACGATGTCACTGACTGCTGTTGTTGTATTACGGATGTTTGATGATGTGCATGATGATGTGGTTGTTGTTGTAGTTGTTGTTGTTGTAGTTGTTGCATTAGCGACTGCGCACCTGCACCTGCTGTTGTTGTTGTTGTTGATGTTGTTGTTGAGATTGTTGTTGTTGTTGTTATAGTTGTTGATGATGTTATAGTTGCTGTTAATGTTGTTGGTATTTCACCCTCAGCGAGACCACCAAAGGAATCAAAGGATGCTGTTGCTTCTGCAAAGGTTGCTGTTGCTGTAGCCGAGGAATGTTGTTCTGCGGCACAAGCACCAAAGCCAGCACGATCACCACCACCACCACCACTACTACTAGCAGCACCAACACCGACATTACCACCACCACCACCGACACTAATACCACTAATAATACCAAGACCACAACTAGAAGAAATACCTCCAACACCAACGCCGCCGCCACTTATGCCGGCATCATCTAATCCAGCGACGACACTAGTATTTGGTTCGCCGCATTGCTGTTGTTGTTGCTGATTCGATTGTTGGCTTGGAGGAACATTTTGGCATGAACCTGAAACGGCTTGAACAAATTTGTTACCACTATTGCCTGCCGCTAAGGCGGAAGCTGCCGCGGTTGCGGCTGCAGCCATCGATGCTCCTCCACCTGCTGCTCCTACTACTCCACTACCGTTTAACTTTAGTTTTTTTTTGTGTTTGTTTAAAATCAAATCATCATTATTATCATCATCATCACCATCATCATCATCAACATCATCATCAAAACGTTTGTGTGTAGAGATAAGAGAGATAAGAGAGAGAGAGAGAGAATGGGGAGAGAGAGAGAGAGAACGATACAAAAAAGAAGAAGAAAATAATAAATGGACAAATGACAAATGATTTTTATTTTTTATTATTTTTAATTAAAAACTATACATATATTTTTTCTTTTATTTTTTAATATTCAAAAAAAAAAAATTAATTTTTTTATTCTTTCAACCGACATGGACTCTTAACCTTACCCTAAATAGACCTACCTAAATTTGCCAATCGAAAACAGTTTATAAAAATATGGGAATCCCTTAGATTCACATTAAATTAAAGTGAATTACATTAAATTAATAAGGAGGAAATCTCTTTAGTTTTCACTTAGATAATGTAGTATTGAATATAGAATTTTTCTATTAGAGGAACCTTGAGACCGATGTTGGTGGAATCCTGAAGCTATCGGTAGGGTCTTTCATTATCCCAGGAACGTTGAGGGTGTACACTGAAGCTAAGAGCACTCCGAACCAGACATCACAAGAGACTGTAAGGTTTCTGGGTAATATCGCTCCTTTGGCGAACAATGGGATTATCTCATCCAATCTTATCCAATCCTATCCTACCATAGCCTTTCCCAATCTACTCTGAACTTCTTCTAAGAATGAATAGGAGGTAATCTTCTAATCTGATTAGGATTATATATCACGCATTTAAAACTAATTGGAAAAAATAATTATCGGTGTGTAGAAAATACAAGATAATGTCTAGAATTTCAGCATGACATATCAATAACTAAGGGATCTTACTAAGTGCATAGCAAAAAAGAGACCGATAAACAGACAGACTTTAGTGAGACTATTTATCTCGATATTTTAATAATTTCACTTACAATTTGCAATAAAATTTCATCATATGCAAAATGGTATTATATAGAATTAGATTACATATGATATGAACACCCCAAGCTCAAAATTACCGTTAAAATTTAAATTATTGTAGTTTTTTTTCTTTTTGATCTTATCTATCTATCTATCTATATCTATATATATATAAAATCGTAGGCCTTTTCGTGATTGTGCACGCTTATCTCAGAAACAGCTTAACCTATTTGACTGGTGTATTGTAATTAGGGAAAAAGATAACAAAATTCACGCTATTACAAACATATTTCGAATACCACGCGTACGTGGGGGCGCACAGCTAGTAGTCAATAAAATTCTTTTGGAACAACACTTGGATCTGAAAGAAGTGGATAAGAATATGCTGCTGGATGTTGGTTCAGTCAATATATGTATTCAAATATATCATACCAGAGATATTTCTATTAAAAAGTATACTAAAACTGCAAATGAATGAATTTTTCTAGAGCTTCACCCGAAAAAATGTGAATTTAATATGCGTGAAACACGGTAAATATCTAAAGAATCCCATGCTTTGCTGCTAAATGATATTAAAAAATCACCAAAGAAATAAATTAATTTTTTTTAATACTTGGAAAATTAAAAAAATTAAATTAAAAAAAATTTAATTTTATATTTATTTCGTGTTTTCTTTTACTTTTTCCTAAATACACACAAAAAGAAAAACACTCTCCATAAGAGAGAAAGAATTTGGTATTGCAAATTGCACACAAATAAAAATAAAAAAAAAATTCAGTTGTTATTATTTATTCTAACTTTGGTTTCACCAAAGCTACTAATCATGCCAATCATGCCCCTCATCATTCACCCCTCCATCTATAATAAACTTTTCATAAATTATTTATTTTGCAATTATTTTTTTATTTGATTCCATGAAAGTTTGTTAGTCATTGTACGAGTAGGTATATTTAAATGTCTATTAAATAATGAGTTCCTTTCTGATTTCTAATATTTGACTAGACCAACAACCATAGTCAGTCCAATGGTTTATTTCTATCAATTAATTTGATTTGATTGTACCATATTATACTATACTTTTGTATTATTGAACTACTCGTACTTAGTTTACCACAGGCCCAGAACTCTCTGATCAGATCAGATTAGATCAGATCAGATACTGATCTATCAGAGATGATAAATGAGCGAGCAGAACATTACTTTTTATTTTTTTAATTTCATTTTAAAAAATTTATGTAAGGTCGATCGCATAGATGGACGGACAGGCGGACAGATATGTCTACGTTGTTATGGATGATTGGGGGTATCCGATCCTCCGATTCAAATTGCGCATAGTACATACAAACTTGACATATGTCTATGGTAAAGTAGTGTTTAAAAGAAAATAACAAATTCAACTGAGTAAATAATTAACACAAAATAAAATACACAGAAATATAAAATTTTTACATTTCTGTTTTATTTAATTAAATTTTATTTTATTTTATAAATTTTTTGCTTTGAAATCATTTAAAATCATGTGTGTATGTGTGTGAGTGTGTTTGTGTAAATAAAAATTTTAAACAAAAAAAAAAAATGTTTTTTTTTTAAAATGTTTTTTTTTTCGTTCTTGTTTTTTTTTTTGATTGATAATTTTTTTATCAAAGAAAAGTGCACAATAGTAAATAGTAGTTTGTTGTTGTTTTTGGTATTATTTATTGATTGATTTTTTTTTTTAATGAATTTGCAGTTTGCAGCGCAAATAAAAATGAATCCTTTTAAGCAAAACAAAATATTGAAGTCAAAAAATTAATTATTCATAAAAAATAATACATTTTTGGTGCAATTTTTCATATTTTCACAATGGAAAAAAAATATTTGAAATTGTTTTTTAAATAAAATTTTGAATTTATTTTCTTCTTAAGTTTTAAATAATTTTGTACAAGTTTATTTTACATATCTTTTCTGTTACATACATACATTCATAAGTTGTACATACATACATGGCAAAAACAATAAGTACATGCAGTTTTCATTTCTTTGCACACATTTTTTTTTTACTTTTCTGGTTTTTCGGATATCGTAAGCCGTTTTAAATTTATAGATTACTATGTGGCAAAACTTTTGCAAGCAAGAAATGATTTGAGACCTCCCCCATTTTTATGATAGCGATAATTTAGTAAAAAACAAGTCATAATTTACCTGGCAAAAATAATAAGTACATTGCGTGATTTTGAACTTTCTTCTTTAATTTAATTGGTTTTTGGTTAAGGTTCGTATTGTTAATTGTACCTCCGAGGAGAGGAGAATCGTATCGACACTAAGAAACTAATGCAAAAGTCTTCGATCCATTGCCAAAACAATGAAATGATCATTGTTTTTTGTGCACAATCGCTAAAAACGACCCATTCAAATCTTCAAGATGAATTTCAGCTGAAATTGACCAAGTAATTTCAGCCCGAATGATTCGCCACAGACTACAACCTGGCCGAATAGCCTGAAGAGTTCCGCTGCTTCGACAAAATAAATTGAAGATGAAGCTTACTCTAAAAACACTCTTAAACATGTGAACTGGTCTGGACCAGGTGGTGAAAAAAAGTGTCGTAAAATTTTGTGGAGTGACGAAACATAAATAAATTTGTTTGGTAATGATAGTGCTTAAAATGTTCGATGCTCCAAAGAAAGAAATTCCAACAACAAAATTATGGATTGGGTTTGTTTTTCCTGGTATGGCGTCTGACCAATACATCGAATTTCTGATACCATGACCAGATTCCAATACAAAAACATCTTGGCAAGTATCATGCTGCCCTTTGCCACTGTGGTGGACTTTTCAACAGGATAATGATCCAAAACACACATCGAAGTTAGTCAAGGATTGGTTCAAAGACACGAAAGTCAATTTACAAAACTGGAAAAATTTTGGAATGAGCTGAAGAATGGAATTGGAAAGAAAAATTTCCAAAATAGGGTCCAATTGTGGGAGTGTGTCCAAAAAACTTGGTATGAGATACCAGTGGAAACTTGCCAGAAACTAATAACCAGTATGCCAAAAAGGACTGAAAAGATTATTCAAAATAAAGGAGGATTTACCGGTTATTAAAGAAACAATTATGATATTAAGAAAAAAATCTGAAAAAAAAAAATTAATTAGAGATATTTTCGCTTATTCCAATTGGGTGTACTTATTATTTTTGCCAGGTAAATTTGACCTTTTTTTTTTACTAAATTCTATCTGTCATAAAAATTCGGGAAGTTTCAAATTATTTCTTGCATGCAAAAGTTTTACCACTAATCTTAAAATTTATATCGTTTTACGATATCCGCACAACCAGAAGAGTAAAAAAAATGTATGCAAAGAAATGAAAACTGCATGTACTTATTATTTTTGCCATATGTGGACATAAATATATGTACATATAGTCTATTATATATATATATATAGTAGAGACAAATACAAAAAAAGATAGCGAAATCAGACAGATAGAGAAGAGTGAGAGAGAGAGAGAGAGAGTGAGATATAATCAGAAAGAAAGATAGATATATAGAAAGATAGATATGTAAATAGATAGATTGATAGATAGATAGA
Source organism: Amiota communis (assembly GCA_037043315.1). Classification (NCBI taxonomy): domain Eukaryota; kingdom Metazoa; phylum Arthropoda; class Insecta; order Diptera; family Drosophilidae; genus Amiota; species Amiota communis. The sequence goes on from JBAMAV010001296.1 coordinate 108,767, forward strand.
TACATATATGTAGATTATTAAAGACAAAGACAAGTAGAGTAATCAAACGAACGAACGAACGAGCGAGTCAGACATCAAATGTGAGAGAGATATATACACATAGTATAATTAGATAGAGAGAGAGGGAGTCAGAGAGAGAGACACATTCCTTTTACATACAAATACTTTTTTATACATTTTATATGTACTTATATTGTATATATTTTACACCTGAATGGAGATTATTTTAGTTTTTTTATTTTTTGTATTATTTATTTGTAACAATTTAACATACATTTACTTCTTATTATAAGCAGTCAGCGACAAATACAAGGCAAGACTCAAGTTTAATTTAATACTTATCATAATAATATTGTATCTTAATCAAGGCTTATGTCTGAGTTATAAATTGTACAAATCAATAGGGGTGGACACTATCTGTGGACACATCACATCACCAAATTTCACTCTTCATTCATTACTTCATCAATATTTGAGCATACACATATGTGATTAAACTAAGTATTTTTTATGTACTATATTACATATTGTATATTACCTAAAATTGAAATTATAGAATTATCAGAGTTCTTTAAATGGAAAATGGGATCTAATGTCCTCTATTGACCAACAACCATTCCAAGTAATTTAGAGAGTTTGCTTCTGACTGATTGACTAAAGTTGTTTGATTAAAATAGTTGTTATATGTTACAGTATAAGGTGCAATCAATTCTCCATGCACTCCATACATCATACATCATCATATCATCTATATTATTTAAAAATTCAGTAATTTGAATTACAAAATTATGTCAAGCTGTTATTATTAAAGACTGACAGCATTGGGAAATTGTCAACTAGTCTAACAGTTAATTTAACTTATCAATTTTAATTTAAGAATTCCAATTTCCATCCTTACAAAGTATGTAAATTGCGTGTTATACATCATTAAGGTAGGATATATGTACCAATATACTTAGCAAGTATACCAAATCGATCTAGCCTCATTCGTTTGTTAAAACGAATACATATATTCTATTTTAGTATAGTCAGAGGATTTGGAGGTGCCATCATATTATTACTTGTTTTGGATAAAACTTTATCCAATCGATCAAACGTAGTACATATGATTTACTAATCAATTTGTAACATTCTCCTATCTCCAAAAATATGGAGCGCAGTATGGTTATATAGTAGCCACACCAAAAATATTACGGGTGTAAATAGTACAGTATTTGCTGTACTGAATTGCAAACTAATCAGTATTGCCAAATGGCAAATGAGACTTGGCAACACTAAAGCATCTAAAGGCTCACAGATGATATCAATCGAAAAAAAAAAACTAATTGAGAATAAAAGCAGAGAAGCCGAAATTGTGCAAAGTTGTGACTACTAATAGTGTTGCAAGATACTAAAAAGAGGGTCGTTTATAAAAGATGACGACTAACAATGAGGGCATTAATTAATACAAGACCATTTGTATTAGGGTAAATGGTTCTTATGTCGTTAGTCTTTTGGTAAACAACAGTACAACAACATCTTTGCTTAATACTCTTAAGGCTTTGGACGCTTTGGCTTTACACGCTTTTCAATGGCTTTCGACGCTTCAGACGCTTCAAATTACAGAGCAAGCTTCTCACGCTTCTCAACGTGAACAATAAACAGCTATTGTAAAATAAAACAAAATTGTTTTGCTTTGATATTAATAATCATTTAATATAAGAAATATAAATGAATACCACAATGAACATCGATTTATATTTTTTTATCTCTTCAATAAGTATTTCCTCCGTGTTAAATAGTTTTGCAATCCACTTTTAAAAAAAACTTTAAATAAATGAGATGACATTGCTGTTTGCCACATCACAGAAACAGGTATTTGTAACTCACCACAACACCAAACATTAATTTTTTTGGTTCGAATACAGCTGTTTTTGGTTCACGAACCAGTCTTTCATCCATTCTCATCACTGGAAAGCCTCGAAAGTTCAAAGTTGACTAACTTTACGCTTCTCATGCTTTCTAAGAAAATCGGTTGGGGTCACAAAAAAGAGGGTCGTTCATGAAAGTGACCACAGATTTGTGCAATTGTGCGATTTATTCGCTTTCATGAAGACCCTATGTGTTGTTTATTTCATACGATTTCATACATTTCAACTATTGAAGCCCAAGCTTGCAAAGCTTGCGAAGCCAGAAAGCGTGCAATGTCGTTAGACCTTTGTACTTAAGTAGTATTGTAGTTAAAGTTATCTTGCTTTAATTGCAAATGTTTTGCTATTGCAAAATAATGCAAGACCAATTGCATAAAGACTGGGTGCATGGGTCTAGGGTTGTTGCAAGTTACAGTTATGCAAAAATTCCTTGTTATACAAAAAATCATTAAGATGTTATTTCAAAAATAAAAAGTAATGTGCCTCACCTATATAAGCACACTATAGAAGTGAAACTGCTGCACAAAATCTTAGAAATCAAGTTTTAAAATAATTACTAGAGTTGTGTATAATATTATTCATTTTTCCATTATTGAAGAAGCAATTTTAGTGTTGAAAGCATATTATAATTAATAATTGAAATAATTTGGTCAAATAACGTATTGATTTAAATGACATATGTATAACAGCAAAGTCTCAGCGACATGCACACAAATTAATATGCGAGATCGGCGTCGTGTAGAGCACACACAAATGAAAAGCATAGTTGAAATTCGCTCAATCCATGAGCACATATGATTGAAGAGAAGAGCGAAAATGCAACTGTTGATGGGTGCCCTTCTCGATAAACGCAAATTGAGGTAGAGAATTCTTTTGTATGTTCGCTTGCAACAACAACTACGGCACACACAAAGAGAGAGACAGAAAAGCATCTTCGGCTAGTGGTCGGTTATTCGGTCACTTGTTCGTACGCTCTTCGTAAAGTTCGTACGCTCAGTAAAGCATTTTTTATCTCTCTCTTACTCATGCATAAACATTCATTTTGATTACTGAAACACTTTTTTTGGACTTACACCTCGCTAAAGAAGTTTACTTAAAAAAAAAATAAGACACACAGAGATAGAGAAAGAGAGACACACACACACATACATAGTTAATTATCATAATCATTATACATACATATACACAAATAAACAAAGGACAAGAATAAATTTATAGGTACATGGATGCTTTGTTCCTTCCATCCATCATCTCTATGGTATGGTAGGGTACAATCAGTCAGTCAGGCATTTGAGACATTTAAGAAATTCATACTTATGATATAAGCCAAAGTCAATCAATACATAGAACTTTTAATCCATTTTTCCATTTCCATTTCCATTTTCATAATTATATTTATATTTAGTTTTCCTTTTCCTATTCTTTATTTTTATATTTTGATTTTGTGGTTAATTTTAATTTTTGGTTTTTGTTTTAGTGAAGTGAGTGGAAAGAGAGGGAGAGAGAAGTTTGTATCTTTTAATGATGTTTGTTGTTGATTCTATTGTATGTTTGTTGCCAGTTGTTTGGATTTTGATTTTTGTCTATTCTAAAGTGAAATTGAAGTGATTGATTTTATTTTCTATTAAGTATAATATTTTTCTACTTATATTTTTTGTTTTATATTTTTGTTGTATGTATTCTTTGTGTGTGAATTTTCTTTCGGGGCGGGCTTTTTTTTTTTTTTTGTATATTTTGAGCAAAAACAAGCAAAATGCAAGTGGTTTAAATGAGAGGAGAAAAGAAGAAGGTAGGAGCAAATAGGACCTTAAATTTTAAATTCTTATTCATTATTTTTTTACTTTAATTTATGTTTAGTTTAATTTGTGATTTGCGAATTGCGAATTGCGATTTGTCACTGTTAGTGCTAAATTTAATTTTCTAAAACTAAAAACTAAAAAAATTATTGTAAATACATAATAAGACAAAAAAACAATAAAGGGTGCATACAATTTTTACATTAAATCTTTTGCAGCTATCACACATTTTGTTGTTGTTTTTCTGGTTACACATATTTTTATTTTTTTTTTTTATTTTCAATAATTTAAATTAATTAATCAATTAATTATTTTATAGCTTCAAAATAAATAAAATATTTTTAATGTTTTACATATTTATTTTGGAATTTTTGAATGCATCAATATCATCACCACCATCATCAACATCTGTTGAATGTTTTCTTAAAGCAAGCGAGCGAACGAGGCGAGCCAACGTTTGTTGTTAGTCTACGTGTAAATTGAACGAACTAAAGCGACGCGTGATTTTTGATTATATATATTATACAATACATAAATATGTATACATAAAGTATTAGAATCTAATATTGTACCATATATGTAGATGTATACATAGACATAGCAGGTATTGTATATATATATATATATATGTGTGTGTGTGTGTTTGTGTGTAACTACAGTGGGATGTGAAATTGTCCAAATGTTTAACACTTTTAGTATAAAGACACATTAAAATGAGTAGAACGGTCGTCAAATTTTATTATTCCTTATAAATAACACAGGATTGAAACGGCAGGATCATTTTTGTATTCAATAAAAAAGAGGCAAAATTCATGGCAGAACTCACTTTATTGACCTCAAATTGTGGCGTCCTTATGGACCGGCGTTCATACAATTCTCTGGCTCTCTGTTAGTTTTGTCTATTCTGATGAACTTCAACAACGTTTAATAGACGATTTTCTATTTTTTTTTCTCTTTAATTAGACAGAATGATTTCCCTTTCTTCTTCGGTTCCAACGTTTGCTGTTTCTGTTTGCAGTTCAGTTTCTCATTTCATTTCATTCTATTCTTGTTGTTGTACAACATAAAAGCAGATTTTTTGTATGCTGTTGTTGTAGCTCAGGCATGACGTACTTTTGAGAACTGTAACCTGTAAAAACGCTAAACATTTATTTATTTATTCGTGAAATCGCTTCTGTGTTCAATATGCACTGAAAAACTGTTCGCGTTCTGAGTCAAGCATAAACGGAGTATAAGTTATTTCTAAATGGCTTAAACACAGTTTTGTCTCTGCCATCGATTTCCTTGTTGCATTCCTTGTTCTCATGTTTAGATGTGTGAAATAATAACGAAATTGTAAAATACGCAAAAGATATTGTATATTCACTCTGGAATGCATGCTAGCGGCTAGTTACGTCCAGCGCACTCTATGCTTTTTCATATATTTCAACTTATTAGAAATTAAAGAAAATTAATTCAATAATTTTTTAATGGAATCAACTATTTATGTACATATAAACATTGTGTAAAACATTCGCTAAATGACAGTGAAAATCGTATCAAAATCCGTTGCTTGGTTTAGAAGATGTGCATATCGAAACAGACACTGATTTCGACATTGTATAGATTATGCGTTTCGCTGATCAGTTATCATAAGGAAAAATATAATATCGTAAGAAGAAGACATCAATCGAGGTAGAAAATAGTGTGACAAATTTATCACTAAAGAATTATTCATGTGCAGTTAAAATTAAACAAAACAACAGTAAATGCCAATATTAGAAAACGTTGAATCCTGCTGCTGGTCGACCAAGAAAGTTTTGCTCAATGACGAGGACATTCGGACATCAAAAAATGCTGCAAGGCCTATTTACAAGGAGATCAGTGTTTCAGCAGACGTGCGCTTGATTGTTAGCGTTAAAAAAAAGCCATCCCTCTCAGAAAAACATGTGCAACGACGCTTAGAGTTCTGCAAACAGCATAACTGAACTCTTGATGATTGGAACCATGTTATTTGGAGCGATGAAACGAAAATCAACCGTCAGACCAGTCAGATGGTTAGTAAGTACGACTACGAGTGAATCTAAAATCACCAAGTGAAGGATACCATTAAACACGGCGGTGGAGGTGTAATGGTTTAGGGATGTTTTACTTGGTGGCGTATCGGTTCTCTGAAGAAAATGAAGGCATTATTTAGAAGTGGTAATATTTAAGTACATATTCTTCAAAGCAACATTGTAAATTTTTTTGATGAGCTGAAGAAATCATTTTCCAGCTAGATGAAGATCCGAAGCACACTGCAATGCACAGAGGCTGGGTGCTTATGAAAATCGTCAAGAAATTTAATTGATCTTCATGAAAGTGTTATAACGAATAAAGGACTTTGGACAAAGTATTAATTTAAACAATTTAAAAACTATAAGGCAAAATCTATCATGATTGTCCTAATTGTCCAAATGAGGTTTCTGCAAGTTTTTTTAACTTTTGTCCTAGAAAGTAATATTGTATTTTTGTTGTTGTTTTGTTTATTATTGCATTTGCAAAATGGCAGATTATGATTAGTTATATATCCAATTTTATTGTTGTACATTATTTGTTTTACTCATTTTAATGTGTCTTTTCTCTAAAAGTGAAAAATATCTGGTCAATTTTGCATACAGTGGAATGTGTTTGTGTATGAGTGTGTTGGTGTGTAAAAGAGATAGCGAGAGATAGATATAGAGAGAGAGATAGAGATAGAGATAGAGAATTACCAAAAAACTTCCATACAATTACATAAAGGCAATTGTATTCCGATTCTTCGGCATCCGAAGCCTGAGTAATTGTAGTTGTAGTTTTGGATTTGTTGTTGTTGTAGTTGTTTGTTTGAATTAATCAATTAAGAAATCAATTAATTTGTTGTTGTTGTTGTTGTTCGTGGTGGTGTTGTTTTTTTATTACATTTTTTTATTTATAATTTTTAAGAGAAAAAAGCATGAAAAAATATTAAAGTTGAGAAAAATGACATTAGTTTTGGTTAAAAAATAGACAACTTAGAAAAGGAAGAAATAAAACTACAAACAGAATTTATTTTATTTATTTATCATGTTTTTTTTTTTCATTTATATTAATATACATAAATTTATTTCGTATTTATTTATTTATTATTATAATTTAAGAGAAAATTAAAACAAATAAAATAAAATTTAGAGAAATAAAAAAAAAATATTATCGGGTATGTGCTCGAAACCACTTTCGTCTCAATATTGAGGCGATTTCAAAGCCTAAAAATATGCAATTAAATTATTTACTCAATAGTTAAAGTATCAGGGGTGTCACAGAAATCGCTTTCGCCTCAATTTCAATTTTTTTCGATTCCTGTGATACGACACCCCTGATACTTTAATTATTGAGTAAATAAATACTTGTAAACTAAAATTATGAAAATTTTAATTGCATATTTTTTGGCTTTCTGCCACATACTTGTATATAGAACTTTTAAAAAAATTTCGGGAAGATAAAATTATGGATATGGTCATTTCCAACTCAAAAAATATTGTATGTCTTTCAGCAGCGAATGGTATATTTGAACAAATCAGATCAGATCAGATCAAATCAAAAGATCAAGATGAAAACTTTCTTATAATAATAATACAAGAAATAAGTAAGTAAAAATTTATCAGATTGGATTGGATCGGCAGAGGTATACCATTATGTGAAAAATAGATTTTTGCACTCAAATATGAATTCAGATTTTAAAGAAAAGAGATTGTATACAAAGTAAACGATCTCAACTATTGTAAGTAATAACATCTATCTACCTATTTGTATGTAATATGATTAGTTATATTTATCCAATTTTATTGTTGTATATTAAGTATATGTACAATCAGGGGTGCTACAGAAAACTCTAGTGTTTTCGGCATCGGGACCTCGAAAAAACTGTAGGTACCACAGAACTCCAAGAGGTTTCGTTTTTCGGTGTGTTTTTATCGAATAACCAAACTGCTTCAACAGAATGTTGTGCTTGTCTTAATAGGGCCGTCAGCATATAAAAATATTGTACTAAAATTGGTTATTCGCTTGATTATTAATATTTTTGAAAAATAAAAAACGGTACAAACGTGTCTGCCATTAAAGATGAATTAAGAAGTCAAATTATTACAATTTTACTTTTAAAATTGCAAAAGAAAAATTTTAAAATTTTCTTCCCGCCAAATGTACCGATTTTCACGAGAACTACTACTACTACGCAATAATTCTGTGGTTTTCTGTGACTGCCGCTTATCAGCTGCCTGTGGCTCGCTTAATGGCCATTGATTTCTTCGGGCGAAATGCCAACTTGAAAAAAATTTTTAATTGACTTTTACTTAAAATGCACGGTAAATACGTACATGATTAATGAGCATTTTAAACATAACAGTATTGTTATTAGTTTTATTACTTTAATATACAACACAATTTATTAATCTCTATTCGATAAAACAAAAACCCCGAAAAATTCAACATTACATTTAAAACGAGTTTGCATCTCTTTACTCAATTGGTTTTACCGACTGAAGGAGGTTTACAAGATTTTCGTAAAATGTTGAATGTATAGTTTAAACAAATGAAATTTTTTTTTAAAAAATATGCAGATTACTTAGAAAAAGTTATTATCTATCAATTCGTAGCAATGGTTTTACTTAAAAAAATATTCCTATGGGTAAAAAATAACCAATTATCCAAACCGAACGCAGGAGTATTCAAAAACTCCCGAAAGAGTTTTCTGTGGAACCAAAAATCGGAAATCTGGTGGAATTGAGGAGGAAGAGTTTTCTGTAGCACCCCTGAATATGTTGTTTTCCGATTTTCTATATCCAAGTTTATGTTCAATAAAGTTTCATTCATTGATTTATGTTATCTACTTTTAATTGCAAAAATTAATGTACCATCTAGTGTGAACTTACTAACTTCAACTCTCTATTCAAAAAAGACAAAAGCCTGTTTTCCTTATCATTACATTCCACCAGAATCTCAGAGAAATAGTGATAATATTGGGTATACAAATATAAGTTTCGAGATTCATATTTACAAAAATTTCCGTAAAGTGTCAGACCATCTGGCAACTCTATTCTTGTTATGGCGTCATTATTTTCCTATAAAAATTAGCATGTGTTGTTTCGCTGAAGTGTAAACAAGAAACTTTTTTTGTGCTCTAACCATGTCAACTTTTCCAGTTTTAATTTGGAGAAAAATGATGCTTATCGAAGCGATTTGACAACCACCAGTGAACAAAGAACTCGAAGGGAGGCCATTAAAGTTTGAAGACTCTGAATTGGTAGCGTTATTGGACCAATCATTCAATTCATGTCAATCACATGATGCAATTGAACCGAGCAGTACATGACAAAGTGATTTGATGAAAGCTGGGGAAGAGTCGTAACTAACGATGGATAATAGTATGTTGTTTTGTATCAATTTTTTGAAATAAAACTTTGAAGTTACTAAAAGAAATCCTCAAAACTTATTTGTACACCTATTGCATCGTACGAGTACAATATAATTATTTTTCATCTGATTACGAGTATATACTGTACTTATTATATGGAGAGATGGTTTATGGAAAAATCTGCAAATACATATTCGAGGCTTGTTCAAAAAGTATCGAGAATTTGTATTTTTTGGTTGGTACTCATGTCTCCCAAGAAGACAAGATTAAGATTCTTGTGGGCTATATTGACACAAATTATATACTATCTGCCTAGGACAATGCATACATACATACAATATTATTCTATTGTATGTCATATCCTCACCTTCTATTAGTAGACATTAGTACGAGTATGTTATACATTGTATACACTGTATAATGAATAAGATATACAACAAAAATTTTCAGTTATCTAAAGAGTAGAACAAATAATAGCGAGAACTAAACTAAAAATAAAATGAATTTTACAAAATGAAAGTAATTATTTAATGCAGTGCTTTATAGTAGAACATATAATAATAATAAATATGTAATCTATTTGGATCTTATAGTATCTGTATCTGTAAGTATCTTGTTTTTAATAAAATACAAAGTAAATTGAAATGTTGATCGATCAAATTATGGGTTGTTGGGATGGTAGGTGGTACTCGTAGTTGTGTGTTTATTTATTTGAGGGGGCGATATAACGACATAAATCTATTGCAATTATTATTGTATTGTAGTATATAGTACATATTTATTTTTATAATTCAAACAATTATGATTTTGAAGATCAGCTGTTAAGATTTGATTAGTTAATTAATTTTGTTTATATTATTTTACGATTTATTATTTATTTTTCTTTTTTTAACTACAAAAAGATATAGAGATAAATAGATAGGTGGATAATTATTATAGATCATAGACAGATAGATAGAGGAAGATAGGGTGTTTAACTATTGTTGCAAATATTTGTATTAAATATTTATTTTATTATTAGTTGAATATTTTGTATATATCTCTAGATAGACAAGACAGAAAGTTGCAAAGAGATAGATAGGCTGCGAGCGAGATAGAGCGAATTTCCAACCAAAGAAGTGAGACCTAAGGAAGGAGAGGGACTTAGAAAGGAGTCGTTCTCTGGTCAGACCAGCAGCAACTACAATACATAATTTAATTATAAATTTTTGTGAATTATTTAATTTTTGTATAACAATTTTTTGCCTACATGCGTATATTGTATCTACACACATATCTATATAGCATACAAAGCTATAATATACATACATATATTGTATATGTGTATGGTATGTTTTATAACCGAATAATAAAATAAATAGAGACAAACTCACTCATTCATAACCAAAAAAAAAAAAATACTATAGTATAGTATTGTATAGCCGTATCTTATAATATAATTAACTAAAGATTTTCACATCTCTCTTTTTCTTATGCCAATCGGTTGTACACTCCAAAAAGCAACGAAAAGTACTCACGATTGGCGAGAATTTCGATTTTGATACTAAAATATTGTAGTATGTATTCAAAACATCGGGTGCTTCTATGGAGGAGGGCAAAATCAAATTCATCGAATGGAATTGACTTTTCTTCCTCTTCAAAAAATTCTTTAATGGGTCAAAGTATCAAATTGGGTGGGACAAATTGGAGGGAGGGCTTTTCTTCATCTTCTTCTGGTTTTTAACCAGAAAAGAAATAGATAGATAGGGTCAAAAAAATGGGTAAGGGGTGAAGGTAAAAAACAACGTTGCAAAAGTAAAGTATCAAGTCGACGTCGTTCTGGATATTGTTACATAAATTATTATTACCATGTGTGTGAGTATGATTTTATGTGTATATATGTGTATGAAGGAATGTATGAATGATAAATTTTTGTTTTTTTTTTTTAAGTTTAATTGTTCAATTGATCAATATTTCCCTCTAATCGCCTTCATCATACTCATTTTTTTTCTCCTCATTCATACATTTACTCATCATTCACTCAATCTTAACTCAAAGACGGGCCCACGAAAGTCATTGATTTATGCACAGACTTTGAACGAAGGAGAGCGAGCAGGAGTTGCAACCAAGAGAATGCTTGCATGCATGCCGAACATCCAAAGCAACGGCAATGGCAGCAGCAGAAGCAGTGTCGCCAATGAGTGAGAAGAGTGTAGTGAGTGATTACGTAAATATAGAAGAGTAGAAACCAGCGAGCTAACAAATGAACGCACAATTGAATAATGGCGTATGCAGGAGAACTACAGCCAGCCAGCCAGCAGCAGCAGGAGTGTTGAAAATGAGTAAGCAACAACGAAAAACGAACGAATGCATTTAGCAAAGAGCAAGAGAGCGAGCAATCGATCGGGTAATAGTGAGAGTAAAACGTCGTTTAAATTTATTTATGCATATTTTGCGGACATTATTGTATTACTAAAATATAATACGAGTACTTGAGTACAATCAATCAATAATCCTTGCAGTTAGTTAGTGAGTTATGTATGTATGTATGTCGTTACATAGCATACGTATACGTTACGTGGTATTTAGTAAGTAACATAGTACATGTACATAGTATCTTACGTTAATTAATTAGTACTTCTCTTTGTTTGTTGTTTGTTATTGTTTGTTTGTTTGCTTATGAGCAAAGTTCTTTTATTTTATTACCATTATTATTTTATTTGATTTAATTTTGTAATTTATTAGTGCTGGTTGTTTTTTTTTTACGTTTTCATATACTTACGTATCTTTTTGCCCAATTGACCGCTCATCGATGGTGATGCATCATTTTTAAGTGCACGTATGCCGCTACGTAAGTCACGTGCTTGATATTTAATATTTGGTACCGAAAGCAAACGCTGATCACGTTTCTCTTTAAGTTTTTGTCGTGAAGGTTTAATGGGCAAAGCAGCAGTTGCTCCTTGTTCTCCACCACCTCCGCCGCCACCAGCACCACAGCTAAGTGGTAAATTATTAGGGCGATAATTGGATTCGAAATTATCACCTAAATTTGTTGATTGATCGAAATCAACACGTTTCGAATTGGCGGCAGCAGTAGCAGCAATAACAGCGGCCTGCTGTAACTCGCCTGAGTATATTGAATCGATAACATCCTTACTATCCTTATTAGCAGCTGCGGATGCAGCAGCTGCAGCAGCTAAACGTGCTGCTGCCGCATTGGCAACGGCATTTGCCGAGGCCAAGCTGAACGAGGTATTTGTCGGGGGTGGTGGCGTGGGAGTGGGTGCTTGGCCAGCTAAGCCAGAAGTTGGTGCAAGATCACAATCAATGTTAAATTCATCTAAATTCATATCGGCTGCATTCATACTTTCGCGACATTCAACTGCCATTGCGACATCTTTCGGTGAGGATTGATCACTTTCACCGCCGCCAGCGCCCCCTTCGGGTGAGGTCTCTTTTTGTGTATAGAATATTGAACTGTTCTTGAATTGCTCAATATCGGTATTAACATTCAAACCGATTTTCATATTGACTTTTGATAATTGACGCTTCAAATTGAAGGTCTTCCATGACATAGACTTGCGTCTGTCCTGAAGTTCCTTGGGTGCAATTGACGATGGCTCATCTCGTTGTGGACTCTTGCTTAGAAGAGCAACAGCAGCTCCACCACCACCACCACCTGCTGTCAGTTCATTTGACATATTGACATTCTCTGGTGATGTTGGCCGCGATGTATCGCCAATTCCAACTCCACCGACACCTCCAGTAGAAGGAGGAGCAGTGGTAGTATTAGCAACAGCGGCAGCGGTGAATGCCTCATTCGCTTCGGGTATGAATTCAATAGATGGACTATCGGGACTTGTTGTATCGTTAAGCTAAATTAATAATCAATCAATGGTCAAATTGGTCATGTTTTAATTTTGTGATTATAGTATTCATCGTTTCATTTACGTAAGTAAAAAAAAGGTGCGGACCAAAGGGACAAAGGAGAAGGGATGAACATTTTATTGATATTACCTATTTATTTTTTGTTTTTTTTTTTTTCATTTGATTTTAATTGTTTGTTATTGTTTTTGGTTTTTGTAGATGTTAATTGTTTAAAAAATAATTTAAATTTCAAAAAGAAACAACAATAAATTATGCAAAAAAATTAAAAAGAAAATAATCAAAATTTATATAAAACTTTTTTTTTTTTTTTTTTTATTCTTTGGTTTAAGTTATTTTGTGTTTTTAATTAGCTTCTCTTTTTTGTTTTTATTGTAGTTTTTTTTTTTGTTTCTAATTTAAGCTTAAGAGATCAGAGAGAGAGAGAGAGAAAGACAAAGATTAAACACACATACGCACACACAATGAAAAAGCGAACGAAGAGTAAAAAGAGAGTACCAGAAAAAAACCCATAAAAATTATTATATTTATTAAAATTGATTGATTGATTGATTGATTTATTAGTTGATTTATTCATGATTGATTGTTTGATTAATTGGTTAGTTCATTGTTACACTTAAATAATTAGTCATTTGGTCATGGCTTCGTGTATATTTTATAAATTATTCTATATACATACATATAACATGTAATACATTATATATAGAGAGAGAGCGACCAACAAATACCAATCATAATCATAAGACATATAGTACGTATGTACAAAATAGTGCAAGTGGTTCCAGACTTTGAAAAAGTCCCTAATAATTTCAAAGCCTAGAAAAACACACACCTTATATCTTTTCCTTAAATTAAGATAAAAAGTTTAATCAAAAAAAAAAAATGTGTACTATTAATATTATATTTCATTTTGGGTCCGACTAAAGGGTAAGGGTATTAAATACCCTTAACATAAGCATATAGCTATGACAGATATGCAGAATTGTCAAAAGTTTTGAACCCTACCATGAAGATGATATCATTCATCAAAATCATTTGGGTTTTACCATGTCGATGTGGTTTTCACAACATGTAAAACATGTGAAAATATCGATTTATAATTGTATTGTCAATGAATCTTTGATTCACTATAACGCTCTTCTTGAGAGGGGAAAAACAAATAGTGATAACTGTAGACTACAATATGCGAATAGGTGTTTCTCAAAAAAAAAAAAAAATTAGACTTTATTTTAGTATTGCATGTTATATTACTAATTTCTACGGTCTAGCAGGCCGACAGATGCCTTAGAATAGTTGCAAATAGGGTTGTGAGGGAGGTTAACGGAGGTGAAGGGAAAAAATAAACGTCTCCTCCGCTAACATCTGTTACAACCGTAGTTGAAAAAGTGAGATGGACCATCAATTGATTGTATTTATCAAAATTTCTTTACTATAGGACAGTCCAAATCTGAAAGAGTTCTCAAGAGTTTCCATCAAAAAAAAAAAAAAATATATAAACCAAAACAAAATAACAAAATTTTGTTTGTTCTGGGTCTCAAAAACTGGCAACTACAATATTTTATTTGATAAAAAAAAAAAAAAATAAATTGCGGACAATATTGATTATTTGATATGCAATACAATTGATAGGTGGGGACGGGGGTATCAATGTCCCCTTTAGTGATTTATACAGATCACGACTAATAAGTAATATATACTGATGTACTATGGACCACTCTCTGTACTTATTGTGGCATGGTAAATATATCTGTGGCAATAAGTCACAGTAGCTTAAGTTGAAAATTGAGGTTAAACGCTATCATTATTAACCAATTCAAAACGTGTATTTCGACTAAAGAATTTTCAGAAAATTCATTTTAGAAACATAGCCTTATCTTTTTACTCTAATGTATTTGAGATTAAAATAAAAACATTGAAATAAAACCAAACAGAAATTATTTTACACAAAATGGACAACACAGATTTTCGAACTAAGCTACTTTGACTTATTGCCACAGATACTTATGTATTATTAAAATGTTTCTAAACAATTTAAGAAAAGCAACATTTTCAATTTTCTACAAATATAAAAAGTAGAATGACTTTAACCTAAAGAGATTATACATACATATATATATATATTTTTTAATTTATTACAAAATTGTCGAAAAAGAGCATAAAATATTTATATGATTCTATGGAATAGTGACGTGGTTACCTAAAGAAGAGAACAGAACAGAACAGAACAGAACATGTGCATTATTCATATATATATTATTGTTTATGGTAAGTGAAGGAGTCATAAACATTATTTAAAATTTCCCATATTTATTATAGTACTCTTCACGGAAGTGAATAGTATTATAAGTTTGTCATGAAGTTTGCAACACACAGAAGGAGACATCGCAGACCACATAAAGTATATATATTTGCGATCAGCGCGATGAGACGAGTTGATTTAGCCATGTCCGTCTGTCCGTCTGTCTGTCTGTATGTATGCAAACTAGTACCTCAGTTTTTCAGCTAGAGACCTGAAATTTTGCCCATAGGTTTCTTTTTACCATACGCTGTCGGAATCAACCGCATCGAACGACTAGGGGGGTACCTCCCATACAAACCCAAATTAAATGACAAACTTATAAAAATTACAATAAAAAAACATTGTGCCACTCAAACTGTTTTCTTTGTTGATAATCAAACTGTAACAGAGAGAATATAGTGATGCTAAAAAAGGAAGGTTGATGGCAACCCGGAGGAGCGTGAAGAGTATTACATCTTTGGCATAACCCATGATAGCCTTCTTTCTGCTTTTTTATTAATGTAGTTGAAATCTGTAAATATTTGTTCAGACTAATTACTCGTACATATGTGTATATGGTATTGTATGTATAAGTATATAGCATATGGCTAATCTAATACCTATCACGAAGGACATAAATGATAATCTAACCTTCTAAGTGAATTAACACAATCGCAAGAGTTTCTAGCTCGAAACTATGGTACCTTGTTTATGTTTCTATCGTTTTTTTTTTTTTTGTAACAAGATACTTAGTTTCATATTTTGGGCTATAAATCACTAAAATCAGAGATTCTAAGTGTGGTATGGTAAATGATAATAACTCATCTTTACCGAAGGCAAACTTGTTGATTTAACTTTGTAAGGTCAGCCACAGTATAAGCACATACTCAAGAAACTTTGTACTTTGGTATTGGAAAATTACATATTGTTTCTCTGCCTTCCATACCTTCTTGTGTTATTGTATACCCTAAATATTTAACATTGTTTTGAAAAACTCACACTTATCAAGTCTAAGTTCTGTTGTTTGTTGCCTACAAATCGTTTAAAAACTTTTTTAACACACATATGTACTTACATTTTTATTAAGTAAGTTCGATTAGGGGTATTTGGATAAGTGAGAGATTATTGACCCGAAACTATGAAAGTTTTCAGAAAAAATAATATATCTTGCGTTAGGATGGAGATAGGAAAAGTTGAGTTTAAGTGCCGCTGAAATAATCTATTGTAAATGATTCTTTGACATATCTTATCCAATTTTTAGAGATTTTAAAATATTCTTAATCAATAAATTTGAACTTATTTTAATGTTACTCGTTGCTGATTAACTCAGACTTATTGGATTAACATATCTACTACTATTGTACTTATGGATAGCAATATCAAGTTTTGTTATGGAAATTGAATCAAACAGACATACATACATATATTACTAGTATATAGTATGTATTGTACACAATATATTCATTTACAGTCACCATAGTACAAATAAGCAAGAGAGTTTTCATTTATTAAGAACAGGGTTATGAGATCTGAAAATTTGTCTTTCGCGTTAAAGTATTGTATTAAATCTTCGATGAAACCGAAGTCTGTGATTGTCTTCTTGATTTTTCATTACCATTTAATTTAATTTAATTTAATATTAAATTCATCCAATTAATGTAATGTATTTTCGATTTGAGTTAAGAGGTTTTGCATTAAATTATTGAGATACGCTATGTATAAGTATGAGTTTTAGAAGTATGTTTAATAATAATTTATTATTTAGAAAAATACATACGAGTATGTACGATTTTAGATACAATTTTGAACCCATAGTTTCAGTATAAAAAGACACTTAAAGATAATTGATTATTAATTTATTAAATATTTATTTTGTTTAAATTAAATTGTTTTAATAAATGCATGAAAAATTACAATATAAGTATAGTTAGTATTAACATCCTTGATGAAAGTTTTACACAGAAAATACACATTTAGAGAAATAGACGACGAGGATTACGAAATTGTTTAAAGTTGAAGAAGTTAAAGGATACGAAAAAACTTAAACATAAATTCAATAAATTAACATGATAATACAAATAATTTAAGGCATTCATAACAAGATACACACACACTACACACGCACACACACTTAGAATAGTAGATAGAAAAACATTTAAAAACAATGTGTGTGTGTTATGTTTTTTTTTTTTGAAAAGAATTGGAAACATATGTATGAGTGAATGAGAACTTCGGTTACCGAAGCTTACGTATCATATTACATACCTTTCACACCTAATCTAAGAGTCTATTCAAATTGTTTCAATTATGAACATTTTAATTGCATATTTTTAGGCTTTGAAATCAATTCAATTTCAATTTCTCTCGATTTCTGTGACCCACCTGATTAGGTTATGACGCTCTGTTGTTATAGAAGTCAGTTCCAGTTATTACGGATATACACGATTTGTTTACAATAATAAGATGAGTTTGGTATCAACTTCTCACCTCCACTTTTTATAAGTGGAGGTTACAGAAAAGTTTATGTGAAAAAGTACAAGAGTTTCAAAACCGAGGTTCATTTAGTTATTGTATGGCAGGGACTACATGTTGCAGTAATCAGGGAATATCAGATATATTCGGATATACATATGTATTGTTCTGTGTGTACGACTAAAAACACGTGTTGATACCGAATTTCCAACTCAACTTCATTGAGAAATTAAAGTGAAAGAACGCAGTTGGAAAGCCGAATTTCATTTGGAATTTGTATGGAGCCCATCTCTTTCGAGAATCAAGGAATCTCAGAATCGACATATTGCTTGTGTACAGCAATAAGATAAGCCTGTATAAACTTAAAAGCTTCATTTTAAATTTATGGAAATTATAGAAAAGTTAAAGTGTAAGAAGGCACTTTGAAAATAAAGGTTTATTTGGTTACCTTTTACCAGAAATCAGGGAACTTTGGATCCGTTTTATGGTAATGTTAGTGTCCATACTGAATTTCGAATCGATAGCTTCAATATTAACTAACTAATCTCTTTTGTACAGGAGTAGACGGAACGGACGTGACAGACTGACAGACATGATCTTAACGATTCCCATGCGGTTTTCGACTAACGGTTCTATGCGTTTCAAATACTTATTACGACAATTTGATAATACCCTATTTAATATGCTTGTGTAAAAGATATATGAAGTATGTTGAAAAGAAACAAATTTGTCCAACAATAGAAGAAAGGAAGTATGTGTGATTAAGATATAGTGAGAGAGAGAAAGAGAAAGTGGGAACAGTTTATTGTTAAAATGTTTGCGGATGTGTTAGCTGTCTATGTGTGTGTGTGTGTGTGTGTGATAAAAGTGTAAAAGTGAAAAAAAAATATAGAAAACTTTTCGTGGTGGGATTTAAGGTAAGACACTAAACAAAATTTGAAAGTCGTTAAATTGAGAAGACATTTAGAGAAGGATCTTACAAACAATAAACGAACATTTTGAATAAGAGAGATAGATAGATAAATTGTATTAGTAAGTGGAAGAGAAAGAAAGATATTACAGCAACAGACAGACAGACAGACATTATCAAGTTGTTTAACAAAATGGGATATTGTTCATTAAAAAACACTGATAGTATTATAGAAAGAAGAAAGGAGTGAGAAAAGGAGAAGGTGGAAAGGAGAGAGGGGGAAACAACATTGAAAAACTAATGGTCTAAATCAAAAATAAAATGAACAAAACACAATACAATTATTTGTTCTTTACTTTTCTTAGCAATTTTATTTTATTTTTTTTTTTTTTATTAAATAATAAAAGAGGAAAAATAACCATTAATCAATCAATCAAACAGTTTTTATCAATCAACTAAACGTGCAATGAAAAAAATTATAAATAAAACTAATTTTTCATTATTGTATAACTTTCACGAAAATTGGAAGATAGACAAAAGGTGATCTGAAGGAAATCTCGGAAATCCATAAATACTGACAAATAATTGTCAAGACGAATTTCGTCCATAATAATAATATACAGAGTGCGCATCAGGTTGTCAACACATTTGAGTCAAGTAGATTGTTACAAACAATTAGTTGTATGTAATTGTAATGAAATTAGTCCAGCGTTACGTATTAAATAGGATTATAGTATATCCAATAGTATTTGGCAAGTGACCAAACTTGGATCATAAGACACCCCGGGGGCAGCCAAATTAGTTGGTAATAGCCGATTGGGCAACAGTCAAAGAGGGAGAAAAAAATATTTTCTCTAGTTCTCTGTAATGAAGTCAGCTTCATTCTATTAGAGATGTTTTTACTCTAACATCTCGGAGAAGCATGCACTGATTTTTATAATATTGTATTTAGGATGTTATAATGTCTTTACGGTAAACCAATTGAATGACACTTCCAAAGCATTACAATCTATTGTGATATTTCCAGTCATTGGGGGAAATATGTATTTACAGGTATTAATAACCCCAAAAGTTTTAAAAACTATTGTACTCTGTGTATTCTTTTTTCTTTTACTTGATAGTACTATAATATTTACATCTGAAATTTAGGAGCAAATTCAAGTCGGATCAGTACTTGTAATTTCCATGAAAGATATAAAATCTTCGAGAAAACCGAAGTTCATATTTTGTTATTTCTATTAATTGTTTTGTTGATAATGTTAAGATTGAGATACCATGCTGAAAATTGTGCTTAATGAAGAAAATTTTAGATTAGACGAGCGATTCTATTTCATTCATGAAAAAATCCTGTATATTGTTAGTGTTTTTTTGAGAAATTTTCCTACAATTTTTAAGATGATAAATGACAAGAATGCGAATGAATGAGAAAGATAGATAGAAAGAAAGACACAGCAACAAAGACAAGACAAAGAATAAAACAAAGTCACCGTTGAAAAAGAAAAACATTTAAAAATGAGATGAACAACAGAGTTACGAGATTATAGAATTAGAGTGTATGTGAATGGTGCATCAAAAAGCAGGGAAAAAGAACAGTACCAGAGATAGAGAGCTATAAAAAGAGAGAGAGAGAGAGAGAGAAACAGAGAGAGAGATAGCGAGAGAAAGAGGGATAGAGCGAGAGAGATTAAAGTGAAGTAATAAATACTGATGATTGAGAGACAAAAATAGGAGAATTAAACTGAGGAACGACATAAAGTGCGCGAAAAATATATAAAGAAAAATCCAGCGAGACAGAGAGTGAAAACACACAAAGTATTTTGTATTTTGCTATGGAGTTATTTTTGAATTGAGGAACATTGGGTTATTTAAGAAATCAAGATGATTTTCCTATAAATAAATGAATTTAAATGCTCCTCCGAATTCATGGTCTTTTTGAACAACCTAATAAAACTACCAAAGCTTTAAATTTATTTAAATTTTTATTTATTTTATTTCTGTGTATTGATTTACGAGTATCAGTGTGTGTTGATGTGTGTGTATCGACAACACTTCACTGCAATCTATTTATTTATCTACATAAGAAGACTCCTTACTATATCCCATTATATACTAACTACACTAACATACACAACACTATATTACATTGCATTATACCACACTTAGTAATATTTTTTATTAACGTCTTTCTAAGCACCTCAATAATCTCAAAATCTATCTATATCATAGGTTCCAAAACTTATTTCGACCACCACCCACTTTGATCGTTATAAAATTCGTAGTACCCCTAAATTTTTATTCAACCGTTGCCCCTACAGATTGCCTTAATGCCTCCAAATTTTCTCTGAGCCTTCTACTGCCCGCCTTCAGCGCCCACAAGGGGGCGTTATCACCGACTTTGGGAACCTATGATCTATATTTTTATATGCATAGTATGCAAATGTATACCAGTGTTGCCAGATTTTGTATCGGGAAAAGCGGCATTTTTAAACCTTTTGAGTAAAAAAATGGGATTCTTTTGTCGAAAACGAGACATAATAAAAAACGTAAATAATTTACTGATTATTACTTCAGTAATAATTCATGTATTTGAGTTTTAAGTAAAGTTTCTAATGGTGGTAGATATTCTTATAAAATGTTTTTTATTGGAAATAACGTACTATATTTATAAGTTATAAAAATAACTGTCTGGTTTATCCAGTAAGGCTGTTAAGTCTTTAGAGGAGCATAATATACTTACATAAGTTATGCATTACTTCCGAATTACTTGTGTACATTTTTCTGAAGATTTCATTTCTTTTAAAATTTCCTTATTTTCTTTAATATAGTTGAAGAAGTCTGCACAGGATAGCTACAGATTAACTTGGTTTAATAATTCTGCTTTCATTAAATTTATGATGCATCTATTTTTGGAATCAGACCATTTTAAAATCATTGGGGAAAAAACGCGTTTTAAGTTGGGACACTTCATATGAAAGAAACCAGTTTGGTATCATTTTTTGGGAACTTTTTGAAGATGTGGGTCCATTTCTGTGCTGTGGTATCTTTCCAATTTCCCACTATTACGTCCAAGGATGATTCTATCATGATTGTCATGTGGCAATGATTGAGTGATTGAATCGTGGCTTTAAGCAAATTTCAAATCGATATAGTTGAAGTAGTTTTAAAAGGACATGACAGTAAATACAAATATTTCAATTTCTCTTGGTGCGCCGAATAATCCCTGAAGAGCGGGAATAAGCCTGTCGCACGCGAGACATTTCAATTTTGTGCTAAAAATTGGGATGTCCTGCCACAATCGGGATCAACGCTACCACATACAAATGGTATGTGTAGGTAAACAGCAATTACTTCAAGCCAATCTAGGCATCTACAAAACATACATAAGTAGTGATTACAATGATTTAACCTTAGCAACCACGGTTCGTATGACTCTTATCTAATATTCGCCCGTAAAAGATTAAACACAGCAAGAATTGATTGATAATTACAAAAATTACGGAGTACTACTCCGAGTACGTAAGTCAATCCACAATAGAAACGTCGTGATCAGAACAAACCGGATAATATAGCCCTTATGTTATATCTGTTAAGTTATGGCCATTTAAACCATTCCCATTGCATGCGAATCAAATGGACCAACATTCCATCTTATCCACCATCCACTATATATCTAATCACTCAATATATAATTCATTCGACATATCTCAAGTCTTTATACAATAATTGAGTGGATGGAATCTTGTTTTCGAATTCGTTAACGATGCCAAAAGTTCCCGAAGCGGAGCACTTTCCTCAGGTACAGTAGTAGTATTGCAACTTCCTGGAATGCGATTATTTGCGCAGTAAATTTATTAACACAATTAATACCCACTTCTTCAATTAAGACCACAATTTGTTTCCATAGCTAATATCTATTGTATGTCTCTATTCAATCTATCGATCTATATACAAATTTGTAATTGTAATTTTGTGTTATGTGTGTGTTCCATAACTTATTCTAATACACTTTCTATACTTAATATTTTCCCGTATATTTATCCTATCTATTGAACTACTAACAATCTATCTAAGTATCTTTGTTCATAGATTTCTATAGTATCTGTAATTTTGTGTATGTTTTTTTGTTGTTGCTGTTCTTGTGGTTATTATGTATAAATCCAGTATGTACGATTTGTGCTTTTGCATTGAATTAGAAATTACTCTCAATACTTTTTATAATTGAGATAGATAGATTTCTTATTTTCAGATTGAAATTGTATACCATATGCAATATAATTAAAAAAACATTATTAACTGTACATACTTACATACATATGTAGATGTAAAATGAAGTAATTTTGTAGTTTGAATACAAAATAGTTTGAATAGTAATAATAATAAATGTTTTTCACGTTACACAACAAAAGAACAATTTCAATTTCAGATGCAAATGAATGAATGATTTGATCAAAATTATAGAACAAACATAAATAAGCAATTGATTTTAATTATGAAAATACATATTATTGGATTGGATTGGATTATTTTGGTATAATTTTTAAAGCATTTCTTATACTTTTAATTTGGTTTCATTATTAACCTGAACTTGCTTTGTTAGAGTCGCCGACTGACATTTAGTTTAAGTTATTGTTTTTATTTAGTTTAGATTTAGATTGTTACCAAAACAATAAATCATAAAAACAAAATGGATAGCATAAGCATTTTATTTCATTACTAAGTAGTATTCACTAAGTATTGACTAAGTTTTGTTGATTGATTTATACAAATAATACAAATCACATTCAAATTTACTTAATATTAGTAGCAATAAAAACTATTAAACTATTGATTGATTGCACTATTTAGTTGAGTTGAGTTGAACTGAACTGAACTGAACTCCAAGTCACTATCACTATCGTGTCCCAATATTTTGTTTTTTTTTTCTTTCGTTTTTTTTTTTTTTAGATTAGACACGTAACAATTTGTATACAGGCGATGGCATAGAAGTGTAGAGCGGGCGGAACTGAGCGGGGTTCTAATGCAAAGATACAATAATTTGTGTGTACTATTGTATATTATAAATTTAACATGCACAGCACATAAAATAAATAATTTTATGCTTTCCTTTTACTACTACAATACTTTGCACTTATACTAAGTACAATATTTCGTATTTTATTTCAACTATTTATTTATGTTATAGAAATATTTTATTATTATTTTATTATTATTTTTTTTTGATTCATTATTATTTATTATTATAATATTGTATATATTATTAAGTAATTCTAATACTATAAGATCTAATTTTTAATCAATTTGGGTGCTCAACTAGGCTCAACTACTAAATTGAATTATAAATTGAAGTACATATTCGTTCGATTTGATAAAGATTTTCAATTCATTTCATTTGTTTTTGTTTTTCATTCAGCTTGGCTTAGTTACACAATCAGATAGAAAGAGATATATTATAATGAAATAAAGAAAGAGATACGTACAGTGAAAGACAGAGAGAGAAAGAGACAGAGAAAGAAATAGAAATAGAGAGAGAGAGAGAGATGCATGCCAGTTAACAGTTAACGGCGGCACTGAAATTCAACTTTACTTTTACTTTTGTTGATTTCATTCATCATTTTTAAGTAAAGTAAGTAAGTAAGTAATTTCAATATTTTTCAGCACCCAAAATTATTTAATATTATATAAAATAAAATTCATTTTTCAACCCACAAGCGATAAATGATTATCAAAAAAAAAAAATATAATGAAAATACCAAAAGAAAAAGTATTTCGAAATCAAACCAAAGATTTATGATTTCTACTTTTCATCCACGCATATATGGCATGGCATGGCATACACATACACATTTACAATACCAAGAAAGACGACAAACAAGGACAAGATCCATGTGGAAATAATGAGATGAAAAGATAAGAATTAGATGCCTTTAAGAAGCAGCAATTCTCCTAACACTCACAACCCCACCATCATAGGCCTCTAATGTCTTTCTGATGTCGAAGATATACGAGTACCTCTGGGAAGAGAGTATTATACGTATGTGCATTGATTTAATTTTAAACATATTCGAAAATATTAAAGGAATATGCAGTAATTTCTTATTATTTTATTTGTCTGGCTTCTCTTTACTCGTAACATGATTTTCTCTACTTGGCATGAAATTTGTCATTGTTTCTAATGTAGAATGGCTAATTTTGTATCATTTCACGACCGGTGCGTCTTTGAGATATTTAATGGTCACGACCTGTCGGCCATTTGTATATACCTGCACTGAAAGGATTCCCCGCATCGGCGTTAAGTCAATACTAAATTACGGCCACTTTAAAATTGGTATATTTCTTGATGCGTTCAGTCAGCATACACAATTATTGTGGTGAAAAAAAAAATCTACATCGTAAATCTGAGAGTTCATTCTTGCCGGTATAAAGCAATTTGGAAAGTTTCCTACATGCCCACAAGTAGACCAAATAATGATCGAACGACCATCATGACTCCGCTTTGATCAGGTCTGTCGTGGATGCCTTAATCGAGCCAATACTTTTGGCAGCCATCTGGGTCGTCTAAATTAAACATTATTCATCCAAAAGATATGATATATGTCGGAACAAAAGCAATGTTTGGGTATGTGTAATGCAGAACTCGTACTTATTGAGACTTTAATGAGTCCTTATTTTATTTCCCCTTATGTTCTTTTGAATAGCTAGGCGCCGAATTTCCCACGTACAGCGTTCGTTAATATTTTTTGGGGTCTAAGGCTACACTTGATCTCTTCATACTTGAAAGCGTTTTTTTTTTTTTTTTTTTATTAGGATCGCGTTTCTATGGTAATAGTGGAAGACTCAAACGAGACGTATGGTGGACGCAGACTCAAGGAACTCCAATACCGAATTCATTAATAAATATATTCCTTTAATTCCATTATCAGACCACGTTATTCCTTGATAAAGACGTCCCACGTAGCATTTTAATGGAAAAGATTAAAATTTCTTTTCAGACAATTTTGTTTTTAATAAGTTTAAAATAAATCGTTTCATTGTACGCATTGATCACCCATTGCACATATAGTATACTTTTTTCCTAAGAACATCGTTAGTGCCTTTATTAATTTATGGTAACTGTACTTAAAATGAAGATTTGGGAAGAATTTTTCAAAGCTTAAAAAACCGGAGTACCTCAAACATTTGTTTCTCGTTGCAATTAATAAAGGGATAAATAAAAAATAAATATAATAAACATACGCGCAGTGCTTATTGGAGTACACGTTTCTTGTATGGGGAACCATTTTAAAATTTTTAACTTAATTTTATTTTTGTCGATATAACGGCAATTGAATTGTACACTCTATGAAAATTTGAGCTGTCTTCCTAATGCGGTTTATGAGCTATAACTCACTGACGGACAGACGGACAGCGTAGGATTTGTAATATAAATAATAGACATATGTAACGATCAAAATGGAGATTTAGCTCAAAATCAAGATTTTCAGAATTATACTTATAGAGAAAGTGGGAGAAACTAAACAGAAAGAAAGACAAACAGATAGATAGACAAACAGATAACCCCATCTAAGGTTAATGTTAAGGAAGGTGGTGGACAGACACTATCTATTGGATATATGTAAGTTTGACTGTGAGATCTCCATCCTCTATATATTAGGAGGCATAATATCTGTATCTGTAATAGTGGATATGATGTTAAAATACATAGTGAAGATTTTGTTAAAATATTAGCTCTTATTTTTGAGATCCACTCTCTCTATAATACTTACAACTGATATAACTGATAGATAAATTGGAGAGAGTAACAGAGAGAGAGAGAGAGAGAGAGGAAAGCTAACCAAACCAGACAGACAAATAATTATGCGCCTCGTTATTATCTTCAATCAAGATGTATGTGTATATATGTATGTCATTAAAGTGAAAAATAGCGTATATAAAATTGGTTCAAATTCTTGTAAAATAATAGAAGCATGTATATCATAGTAAATTAAAAGAAGCTTGAAAAAGTTAGACGACTTTATTGATAAAAAAAAAGTCAGTCGTCAAAGCGGCGGTGAGATATTAAATTTAAATAAATATCTTGGACGAAACAACAAAATTCAATTATGATTTATATTACTAAATCAAAAATTAGTATTAGTTTATAAAAGATTTAATTTTAGTCTAATTTAGTTTTGATTTTTGTTAAAACAAACTCAATGAAAATTATAATTATTATTATTATTATTATTATATTAATTTTTAGTAGTTTGTGCTTGTTTTTGATATTTTTTTTTTTTTTTTTTTTGGAAAAATTAACGAAAAAAAAAATCAATTTAAAGATCATTAAGCATTTTCATTTAAATTGTAATTCATTAATTTTAATTAAATATTAAATCAATATTACCCGAACGAGCACTAAATATTGTAAGTAAATAATGTAAAATAAAAATAATAACAAAATATAAAAAATAAAATAAATTGTAGACATGTAGTAAGTAGTTATGTAGGAGTAAGTAGTATGTAGTAATATTGTATCTATAGAACCAAAGCAGCTCATTATCATCATAACAGTTATTATCATCATATTTATCATCATAATCATCATCACCAAAACAAACAAATTAAATATCAAATGAAATCAAAGCCAAAGAATAATTACAAAAAAAAAATAAAATGATATCATAAAAACCAGGGTTGCAAAACCGGTTCTGAACCAAACCGTCGCGTTTTTTGGGCTTCGAACCGAACCATGAACCGAACCGTTTTTATTTTAAAAATACAGAACCGAAACGAAATCACACAAAAAAAAAAAAAAAGTTAGGTTCGGTTCCGCTCATACTATTCTTTTGATAAATCTACTAAAATTTATTTAATTTGACAAGAAGACCTTTTATAAGGCATTCTTTTGTTTAATTTGAATACTGAATAATTGCAAAAAGATTTATTTATAATAACTTATGTAAATTATTGTAAAGTAATTGAAGAACAATGCCTTTTAACTTGCATTCATAAGCAAATGTTTCTTGAAGTAATAATTTTCGTAAAATTAAAGTTTGGATACATAATAAAGACACTTAGTGCAAATAATTGAACCATTTGAACCGAACCGAACCGAACCGCGGTTCAGAGGTACCCATGAACCGGTTCGAACCACTGAACCGAACCACATCGATTTTTGTAGCGGTTTGCAACCCTGATAAAAACAAATACTTGTATTTAAAATATTCACACATAGTACATACATACATATGTTAGTTGGACTATTCATATATAGTATTATAGATATATACATACATACATACTCGTATATATGCTGTATATACTGTATTAATTAATTAAATATTTTCTGTTCATTATTAGCGAGGAGTTCAAAATTAAATTAAATTGTACAATAAAATAAGAATTAACAGTAATTATAATAATAATATGAATAATATTGTATATGTATATATATCTAGATATATATATATGTTTATATATTTATATAGGTAATTATGTATAGAGAGAGATAGAGAGAGTTATAAGGATATATAAGTAGTAAGAAGGTAGAGAGCAATTGTGGTTTTGTTTTGTAATTGAGAATTTTAGTTTCGAATCACTTACCTGATCTGAACTGGGTGAACGACTTTGCTCCTCTTTGTTATCAATACGTTTTGGGCTTTTTGGTGTTCTCGAGTAAGGATCGTGTGCGCCATATAGATCGGGGCATGCAACACTCAATAGGCAAATTTTTTGGATTATATCAATTATGACAAGTCCATATTCGGTACCATAAGCCATTCTAAAAATAAACATAAGAAAACAACAAATGCTAAAAATGCTTCATACGCACAAAAATTAAAATTAATTCGAAAATTATATACAAAACATAATAAATAAAATGCAAAATAATAAAGTACAAATTACATACTTAATTAAAATAATAAATGTTTATAAAATAAATTCGCAAAAAATAAGAAGTAATATTTTGAAAATAAAATGATAAATCCTATTGTATGTACAAAAAGGCAAATACTATTATATTAACTTAATTTTAATGCAACAAAAAATATATTTAGGGTCTTCATCCAAACGTGTATTTGGCGTGTATATAGTTATATAGTTTAAACAACGACAATTGAGTAGTTTAAACTGTGTATACTGAGGGCTGCCCAGTCATAGGAATTATTTATTGTTTGTTTGCATGTGTGAAAACGAAATATGTACACTGAATAGACGATTTACACAGTTACAGAGTCATAAATCAAAACAAGGTGTTCTCGCCTTGTTGTTGTGTATGAAATACACGTTGCTATTCTTTAGACGTTTGAGTGAAGAACCTAATTGTAATTAAAAATAATTATACAAAATTATAGAAATAAAACAATTGTATTGCAACGAAAATATTGTACAGTATAAATATTAACATTTAACTAAGTTGTATGAGTAGATAGTAGATTCCCAGAAGCGCACAATAAATGAATAGTAAAATATTTGCCACCTTTCACCTATCACCGATGATTGTCAATTCATCCTTTAGTCCATCCATTAGTCATTTAAAATTTTAATGTGTCTATCTTGAGATTGTTGTCTGCGATTTTCTTCTTAAACGGCAGGAAAATGATACGTTTTTGATTCGCATCATCTTTGGGGATCATGTAGTAAAACTGATGAACTGGCTTAGAGCACCTCGAAAGCCGATATTCATCAAAAAAAGGTGATGCTATCAGTTTGGTGGGATTTCAAAGGAATCGTATTTTTGAGCTTCTAACACAATACAACAATCATATCTGAAGTGTACTGTCATCAGCGAGACAAATTGAAGTATTCACTTGAACAGAAAAGGCCAGAATTGGTCAACAGAAAAAGTGTAGTGTTTCACCAAGATAATGCGAGACCTTTTATAAGTTTGGTAGCTCTGCAAAAGTTTTTACAGCTTGAATGATGTATACTGCCACATCCACCATATTCTCACCTACTGATTATTACCTGTTTCGGTCTCTACAAAACTTTTTACATGGTAAAACTTTCTATTTCAAATGAGGAAGTCAAAAGGACAAAAATTTTATGAGCGTGGAATCATGCTACTGCCAGAAAGGTGGCAAAAGGTATTGGATTAGAATGGACAATATATAATTCAATAAAATATTTATCCGGAGAAAAAAACTGATGGATGGGATAAATTAAATGAACTTTTATCGAAAAACTTTATTGAGCAAACTGATTGGTTGAATATATTCATCGTATTATTGTATTCTATATACTATTGCGATCCTTGCAAAACTCTATGAAATGTTATTTCTGAATAAGAAGACCACATCAAGAAGGATAGGATATTTCATGAATGCAGTTAAACAGTTATTATGTGCAAGAAGAACCAATCGCTGACTTTTCCCGATTACTTGGTATTCATGAAAAAAAACCAGAAAGAAGGCTATCATTGCCCATCTTCACGCTCCTCCGTGTTGCATCCAACCTTCCTTTCTTAGCATCACATCAGTTGGTGTGGCAATTTTATTGTACTTTTATTCTTCTCATTTAATTTGGCCGCACAACATGTGGTCACGATGTGGTCATAGTAAATATGTCCAAATTTTACATTGATCTTTCAATGCCCGGTTATACATGACGTTTTGATGCGTCAAAATCTATAAAATGTGGGGAAAATGACGACTTTGTCGCTTAGGACAGACAATACACTGAAGAAAATAAATATATTGAATCAATCACCACAGTAGATACAATTTTGGATTTGAATCATCAATCACTTGGAAATGTTTGCATATTTATACAGAATATTAGCCATAGCCTAGTTAAGGCGTAAATAATTCGAGAACTATAGTCAACTTAAGTCTGAAAATAATGGTGTGGTATAGTGATCTAATTTATAAACATTTGCGTTTGCTTGTTTGCATGTTATGTGCTGCCATATCGTTCATTTGAATGCATTGAAATTTTGTGATTGTGTATGGTTGGTTCCCGGTTTGATGGTCCCGATATGAGTCCCCGTTCCCGAGATCCGGAATATTCAAATATCCCCTAAAAGTATACTACAAAAATTAACTAAAAAATAAAAATACAAAACTGTATAATGCCACTCAAACTGTGCTCATAGCTAATACTGAAACTGTAACAGGGATTCGAAGAAAGAAAACAAATCTAATATCTAGCATTTGTCGGCGTTCGCTTGGAACAAATTGGGTACGCTAGTTAATTATTAAAATTTACAGGTTTCAGTAGAAGAGGTAGAAGCTGTCAATTGGTAATATTTCGGGTGGTCAGGTGGCCGATGAAACTTAACCATCCTGACCGGCGGGTAAGGTTCCTATATGGGTGTACAAATGTGGGTACAGTTTTGAGATTGGCGAAGAATTTAGACAAGTTTCATCAACTCCATGCCAAATATAATATAATAATTATGCTAATATAATTATATAATTCAAAAGAAGTTTTGATTTTATCAATCCTGTTCTTGATAACGAACGAGAGCTTCTCCTTATTGGCAAAAGCTCTCGACTTTCTCACAGTAGATTGGTGCTTATATCTTATTGATCCAAATTAAAATCAAAAATCAAAGAAAATAATTAAAAAAATTTCAGTTTTGTGTGAAAATTATCAGTTCACGAATTTGTATGTGTGTTTCAAAGAAATCTTATAAAAAAAAAACGAAAAGAAAATAACAATTTAATGAAATAAAATCAAGAAACAAAAATTGATTTGATAGATTTTTGCAAATCATAAAATTAATTGTAGTTTCTAGTACAATATTTACCATTACTAAAGAAGCCAAGATACCATAATCATAACACTAAATTGCAAATTGCACTATCAACGACGATCAAAGATCAAGCAGATCTTTTTGTGAACTACAATAAATTCTAAAACTGATGAAATTGTATGATCGATCAGGAAATCCAACAAAATTTTAAAGTTACATACTCTAGTTATTTCTATAAATTGCCTTTCATTTTTAGATAAAAATATAGATATAGATGATTCCTATAGGTATATGGGTAGGGTATATAGATTTAGAGGATAAAATTAGGTGATTAATTGATTAATTGGGATTGGATTTAAGCTAAGCTAAGCTAAGCTAAACTAACATCCATGCATGACTTTCGTGTGTGTGTGTTTGTGTGTGAGTGAGTGAGTATTTGTGTGTATATACTTAATTTTAGTAATATCATTTGATTAAAACAACAACGACAACCAACACAAAAAAACACATAAATAAAGAAGTTGAAGCTTGGTTAACTATAATACTATATAATATAAATATGTAGAATTTCTTAAATACTTGAGATTCATAACTAACATCACGTTACGTCACGTCAGGTCACTTTATTTCACCTAAACTCAACTCAATATAGTTCAATTTAACTCAAATCAAATCAAATTAAATTTTCACAATATAATTATCATAATTCTCCAAGTCACTGACTGACTAACTCTCTGGTCGACTGACTGACTGACTGACTGACTGACATACTGATCTTTATTATACGTATAGTTATTAGTATTGTAGTAATAGTATTTGTTGTTGAACTTACAATCCATAGCTCGAATTGATGCATAATGAGGTCACCTGCACGGTGCGTCGATTGGGCCCAGTTGTTAGACAAACCAATTGTGACTGGAATCCTGGCGGTTTACGTTGTGCACCATATTTCACCTTCAATGTGCATTCCGCCTTTGGAAAGAAAAACAATAGAAAAGTCAAATAATCATCATTCTGATCATTGGAGGATCTATTGAGTAGTATCAATCAATGTTTCAATTACTGACCTTATCGGAATCACTTGATTCAGTTTTTTGCACTTGATGCGGTATAAAATCACATTCCGGACTTGTACCATAAATGTCATCGAAATTTTCATAGAGTATTGGTATCTCCAAAACTAATACCTCTGATGTTGACTCCACTTTACGAAACTTAAATAACATAACTTGACCCATAGCGCCAGCCACGCAAAGGCGACGTGATTCCGAGCAAAGAAATATTAAGTGTACAGCCAAAGGGTTATCCACGCCACTGCTATCCGTATGATGAATAATATTACGTGGTTTCTCAAATATTTTCGCCGTTTTCAATTTATATAAAATCTATGAAAACGACAGAGATAGCATCATATTAGTATACAAATGTATGTGTGTGTGTGTGTGTGTGTGAGTGAATAAGAAATTATGTATGCGAGTGAGTGAGATAATACAGATGTATTGTTAGTTGTTACCTGTAATGTACCAGCACCAGAATCCCAAAACTTCAAACTACCATCCTGATGACCAGTTATAACAATTTCGGAATAGCTGCACGAGGCCGGTGACCATTCACCACCCGAAATGGGCCATTCACGTTCAGAGAATCCGGTTTTTTTACTAGTCGTAGTTCGACCAACCTAAACAGAAACGAAAAATAATTTTAATACAATATACTTATGTATGCATATATTTTCAGATACATATATTTATTTAAGTATGTATTGTATGTGTTTGATTTGATTGAATATCTAAGAAACACTCTAAAGTTTATATGGCAATTATATTGTATGATTTATGATGGTCCAATTGCTTTAAATTTTTGGATACATTTTGTCCAAAATATACGAAAACAAATTAATACTTGTAATTTAAGTTGATTATGGATACGAATTTTGTATGGAGAGGTGTCTCTCTCTCTCTCTCTCTCTCTCTCTTCCACTAATTGGGGAACTTTAATTCTTGATTCCGACAAATCTGAGAAATGACCATATACATAAAATCAAATGGATGAACTTACTATGTGTATGTATCGAGTCTTATTATCATCACACTGATTATTTACACATAGTATGTACATTGTGTAATATATGGGGTATCCGTTGCAAGTTTCTACTTATTGTATAATACCTATGTATTCTCATCTATTTTATTGACTATTTTCAATTTTCTAAGTGTTGTTATTTTATGATTGTACGTGTGTGTGTACTTATTAAGAAATGGATAATTATTGGATTATTGGACAACTTACAGAATAAAAAGCAGGAACCAAATCCGAAGGGCAATCGGTTAAATATGTGCAACATGTAACAGGTGATTCGTGTAAGTCCATTGGATAAGGCGATTCAAAACATGGAAAACCGGGTGTTAGTAAGTCTATTAATACTAAGTCATATTGTAGAAGGACTGCTATCGCATAGGGTTCTTGTGTTTCTGTAAGTATGAAAAATGGAATTATAAATTTGCAGCATCATCAGTAGCATCATCATCACCAGTGTCACCAGCAGCAATATTGCTAGTCTAGCTTAGTCTTTTCTACTCACCGCATGGCCATGGATTATCGCATAGAGTTATAAAATCGACAACAGAATGCTCCATTTCCAAGACAGTTGTTGTCTTGCCCACCATGACCGTTATACAATTCGATTTCAAACTTTTTTCCGACGACATACCACCAGAAAAAATTGTAAAAGTGTCACTGCAATGAAATGATATAATAATCATTGTTATCCGGAACTATGATAAACCCATCATCATGTCGTCATCATCAACTTACCCAGATGTATTTGACTTCAAGTCAACTTTATAAATTGGTTTACATTTTTCTGCACTGCCATCTTTAGAGGTTTTCACTGTAATTCATTTAAATTTTAAAATAGTTAAATGAAATATTCATAAACTAATTTTCACGTTTATATAAAGTTTAAGTGTAAGTGTTACGTACAATGCGGGCAGACTTGCGATTGAGGCTTTGGTATAGGTTTCATTGGCCATGAACATATCGAACCATCTGTATGCGACGAGACAAAATATTTGCCTTCATAATGCCAAGCAATTGATTTAACAGCCTCTGCTGCTTGCCATCGTATCTCGGCGTATTTTGCTTTAAGATCCCACAAAACAAGTAGCCCACATTCGAATGCAATTAGCAACTATAGAAAAATAAAATTAGATTATTCATCATCAGCATCAGCATCATCATCATTCAAATCATTATCAAATTACTATACCTTATTTGCATCCAATGGATTATCACATAACGCAATCACAGCACCAGGATGACTAGTTCTAACCCTAAAATGAATAAAGAAAATTTACTCATATCAATTATAAAATATTCTACTTATAATTCATTTTCACTTGATTATTATTTACTACTTAATATAGAATACATTATTCGTATTTTGCGTATAATTGTCATTAATATGACTATACTACATAGTTATTAACTAATTACAACATAAGAAGGTTAGACCAATACAATTAATGTGTACGATAACGATTTTCAATTCAAAATTTAAAACTTATATCTAATATCTAAATATAGTTTCGGTTTAAGGAAGTACAATACTAGTATAAGATGAATTAGATTTTTTCTTGTTAAGGAAACTTGATCTTTTTAAATGAAGCAATACAAGTAATACATATATAACATAGTATAAGATGATGAGATCGATTGGTATAGAATTCGACGACAGTATAGACAGTGATTTGCTTTTGCATTAATGATTTAGCTTTTAAAAACGCACGTGAAGTGTCTTTCCAGTAAGTAACATTATTAAAACTTACAAAAAAAAACCGTGTATGTTAAAAGTGGAAATTTTTAATTTTTATTGAAACTTGAAACAACTCTGAATCCGGCTCTGAATCTATTGAAACACATTCGAGACTATGCAACTGTTAAATTAATGAATTTCATTAGAAGAATGAATACTTCTTCGAAAATGGTGAAGACCTCTATGACAGCCGTTTAAATTTTTTTTGTATTTCTAGATTCATTCAGTATGATCAATGACTATTAATCAGATTTAAACGCCTGTAACTATTGTTACCGAACTGTCAAATCTGAATAAATGGTTGGGAAGAACTAAATATACATACATCTGGTACTATCACTAGCACATGAATTTGGCATTTTTTATGATTCTCTATAAAGGAAGCTTTTCAAAAAATCAAAAATTTTTTGCTTGCTTTGGAAAGTGATACAAAGACCGTCATTGCCGTGGAGAAATGCGTTAAACAAAATGACAAAAAACTTCAAAAAAGCTATTCAGAATATATGAAATCAAGTTCTTGACTGAAGCCTTTACGAAATTCGAAAAACGGGAATTTACCGTACAAGAACAATTGACAGTCTAAAGACAAAAGCAAAATAAAGTTTAATCGAAGAATACGGACATACATATATTTCTTTAAAAAATTGATAGTAGATTAAGCACAGTCGTATGCATATTCACTCATTTCGTTTCTCGCTCTCACTCTCACTCTCACTCTCACTCAATTCAATTCAATTCGAGTACATTCTATTGGACTTCAATTGTGAGCGAATGTTTCTAGAGGTTCAAAACTCTGAGTTGGCTACACTGCTTTATTTGACAACCGATTTAACAGCTGATAGTTGCTTTTTAGGGTTCCGTACCCAAAGGGTGTTAACGGGACCCAATTACTAAGCTTCAACCGTCCGTCCGTCCTTCCGTCTCACTCCGCTGTATCTCATTAACGGTAATAGATAGACAGTTGAAATCCACAAGATTTTGTTGAAACACCGTTGCATCCACAGAAAATTACTGTTTGGTGCACTTTATGTGCAATCTTGCTGACATGTGGTTCCAACAGGACGGAGCAACATGCCACACAGCGCACGCTACAATTGATTTACTCAAATAAACTTTTGATGAACGAATAATTTCACGTAACGGTCCTATTAGTTGGCCACCAAGATAGTGTGATTTAACACCATTGTATTATTTTCTTTGGGACTATGTAAAGTTACTTGCATACGCCGATAAACCAGAGACTTGAACACTGGAAATCATAATTCGAAGAGTTATTGGCGAAATACGGTCGCAAATGCTGCGAAAAGTGTGTGAAAATTTGACTTCCAGATTGCGCTTTGTACGCGTCAGCCGTGGCGGCCACATGGCCGAAATCATATTTAATTATTAATGTCATAAAATTATCTATCCATAATTGATATAAAAAATATTTTTCTTTGTTTTATTTTAATTTAAAGTTGTGTAACTCTAAAAAAACACCATTTACTTAGTTTTCAAAGTCCATCTTGATCAATCTTTATATAAGATCTACAAATTGTTTAATTAGATATAGCTGATAATCTTCTTTAATCTGTAGCTGAAAGCTAACTAACTCAAACTTATAATTTGATGAAGGCTTTCTTTCATGTTATTCACATATATTTCACGTGAAGTTAATGTAAGCTTTGGTGTGACTAAAGATAGATTTTTTGATATACCAACAATTTGCTTAATAATCAATCCTCATCTTTCAGATTTGCATTTGCAATTTCAATTTCATTTTGATCTTGATTAATTAATCAAGATATCTTCGATCTTTCAAACTGTAATGCTGATTCTGATTCTGATTCAATATTATGTTATAGTTGATGGTGATGATTATAATCTTACACTTCAATTGCTTTATTCCAGTTAATAACGTATCCACTAAGTGCAAATGTATCTATGTGAACGACATGTATATTGCCTTTTTCGGTGCCAACGTAAAGCCATTTGCTGCCAACAGGTAAATGTATACAGGTTACGCTGTAAGAAAAAGTATTGACAAGTAAAATAATTAATATTACATCATGTAATTGTGATTAGATTGAATTGAAGTGAAGTGAATTGAATTGATGATTTTAGTTGCTTACCGCTCTCTTTGAAATTTAAGACTCTGCACAACTTGTGGATTTTTTTGTCGTATATTCCACAAGTGTATGGTATCATCTGCCGTAACTGTGACCAATGCGCCATCATTCACTAAAAATTCTGTAAAGATGACAGCACATTCAGATTCGCCTTCATGTTTAGCTGTTGCATCGACACCAGGACGACCCAAACTATATAGTATGAATAGAAGGAAGATTACTAGATTATAAGTATCATCATAATTAATCGCAGTTGTACTTACATTCTTATATAGCCCGATTTATCGCCAATAACTAAGAGTTTTTGTACTGGATCAAAGGCAAAGGATGTGGGTGAATATGGAAAGCCATGACGAAAAGTCTAAAATATAAAAAAAAAAAAAAGAAAGGAAGAAAGACCATGTGAAAATTGAGTAAAAAGCAAATACATTTTATACATAATATGTATATATATAAATACCATATAACATAGCCATCCATACGTTCAGCCAATCAATTTTAATCTGCAGAAATGCAACCCATTCTATTCTTTCAGTAATTGAACACATCCGCCTACCAAACTATTTCATAGTATTATATCTTTAGACTAATGATTATCACAAAGTATTGTAAGGAAGGATTGGTATTGTCATATAGTTTTGGAGTTTTTTCAGTTGAAATCTTATCTAAATGACCGTTTATACACAAATCATTTGACAAACCCACCACCATTAGCATACGAAATCAATAAAAACTTGATATATAGAATATTCATAGCCTCCTATTATCAGACTGACGAATGATAATCATAATACAGACAGAATACTTCTAACCTCACCCCATCCCACTCAATCAGTCAGTCTCCAATAGTATGTGAATCAGTCAAAATATTTGGGATTAATTGAACTCTCATTTATCTGATGTTATTCAAAATAATGTATCGTATAATAGAGACATTAGACTCCTCCTAAGTGTAATATATTGGTAGAATTGAAGTTGTCTATTATAGCCGCGTGTGTCTTATGATAGTTTCTTTTCTTACAGCTACCAAATAAAACACCCGCTGGCTACAATAAACCGCCTTTGTTTGTTTTGTATCTTTCTTCATTCACTAAATCACTTGTCACTTGTCACTACACTACACACTTTGTACTTGTACAATAGAAATTACATATAGAGTAGTAGTAGTAGATAACTTACTTTTTTAAGTGCAAAATGTTCAGGTTTAAGTTGTTCCTGTATTTCCTGTTCCTGGCGTATGGTTTGTGGCTGTACAGTTTGTCGAAATCCATCAAGAACTCCTTTGAATGTGAACTTTTTCATTTTAACATTAGTTTCTTGATATTGCAGTATTTTGTGTTGTGTTGTGTTGATTTCTTTTTCTTTTTCTTTTTCTTTTTTTTTTTTTTTGTTGTATATGTATTTGTATTTTTATTTTGTCTTTTTGGTTTTGGTTTTTTTGGTTCGTGCAAATCTTGAAGTAGTAGTCTGACGAAAGTTCCTAACAGATTTATTGATACTTATATTGATGATGGTTTTGATAGATTTGTTTTTTTTTTTTTTAGTAATATGTATATCGAAGCAACTTCGATTTTGGCTGAGGATTGGTTAGTTGGTTGCTTCTCTTTTCTTAAGAACACGTAACGTATAAGTAATGTTGTAGACGCATCACTTCTTGTTGAAGCTGATATTTTTTCCTTAGTGATTTGTTGGATTACTTTTGATTTGGTTGATCAAAATTGAAGAAGTTATTTTCGTTTTTGTTGGTTGTTGAATGAAGAAAAAGTTGTAGTTGTAGTTGTAGTTGAAGGAAAATTCTGTGTGCTACTCAATTGAGTGTGAGCTTTAATGTAAAAACAAATAAACAAACAACACTAAAAAACACTCAATTAAGTTAATAAACAAGTGATTATTATCTTTAATTCTATATATTTTTATATTTCATTTATTTTGTATTTTTTCTTTTTTTTTTTAGTGTATTATTATTTATAGATATAGTTGCTGCTGTTGCTGTTGTTGTTGTTGTTGTTTTTGTAATAGTAGCAATAGTAATAGGTAGCAGTGTTAAAAAAAAGTCGTCGCATTTAAGCCTTTAAAATTAAATTTTCTTAATATTTCTTATTATTTATCCTTTTATCTTTCAATAATTTCTCTTTTCTCTTTTACGATCTCTTATTTTCTTCTTCTTCTTATTGTTGTTGTTGTTGTTGTTGGTGTAAATTTCAATCAGTTATTAATTATATACGAGTATAACAATAAATAGTAATAAATAGTGCTGCAAAAAGAAGAAACAATAATAGAAATAATTAATTAATTAGAATTAGAAAATAAATTTATTTATTTTTAATACATGTTTCTTACAATGGAAATATAGAAATCTGATACAAATTTTGTAAAATAGTGGATTAGAGATATTTGATATATAAGTGGTATTTTAAAATATTCTTGTAGTACTTATAAAAAAAGTCAGAATCCTATCTTATACGATTTTCACTAAGATCAATA
Source organism: Amiota communis (assembly GCA_037043315.1). NCBI lineage: Eukaryota > Metazoa > Arthropoda > Insecta > Diptera > Drosophilidae > Amiota > Amiota communis. Next base: position 148,465 of record JBAMAV010001296.1, read on the forward strand.
CATCCTAATTTAATAAAGAACTGGACTGAGTCAAAATGAAACACCAGTAATGTGATGCGCCGCCGGTGGAAAAGTGTTATTGCCGGAGTTTGCAATTGCTGGCAGAAGCTGGTAATATACCCCGCTTATGCGACACCCGAATCTGTTTTCACTGAGATCTACTTGACTAACATGTGGTTTATTTTACGTTTGGGGCCGGTCAATTGGCCGCATAGATTATGAGATTTAACGTCTTTAGACTATTTTTGTGTGGGGCTATGTTAAGGCTCATGTCTATAGCGACATTAAATTCTATCGATCGTTCTGTCGACTCAAATAAAGATTTCATACATTTTTCTGAATTTTATGTGTTTTTTTTTTTGAGAATCAAATTAGCAAGCTCTTAAAAAATCACCCGTTATAATCAATTCTTGTCAAATATTTTATTAAGTCCTCTTTATTCGTTAAAATTTCTTCTTCTTCATCATCTTCTTCTTCTTTTGCGAGCATAATTGAGTAAATGCAGGTTGGCCTGGCTTTTATTTGTATACACTGAACATAACTACCGCTTAATACATGGTAATGTTTATCATGTTTTGCCATCTCACTCGCACACCATGCTAATTTCGTTGTTTTTTTTTTTCGTCTCTTCCTTTTGGGTTTTCCCAAATTTTCTTTTTTTCCAATACTATCTCAGCTTTGAGGCGAGCAAAACAAAAAAAAAAGAATTATTCAAGTTGGTCGAGCCATTCTCGAATTTTCACCAGACTAACACAAAGCAAATGTTTTTCATACGTATATATTATAGTATACTGTCTACTCTGAATGGGTGAAATGGATAAGGTTTTGCACTTAATAACTTTACCAAATAGATCACAAATATAGCTATCAGTTTTTACCTTAATTAAACAATCAGGTAAAGAGATATGAGATTAAATTTATTCAAAACTTTTAAATAAGGTGAACCAAATGTCGATTATGTACAGTGGTGAGCAAAATTGAGTCACTTGGAGGTAATCCAAGTTTATTTGCAAATGATCTCCAAAGTCACTGTAGATAAAAATAAGATGAGAGAGAGAGATAATACAAAAATGAGAACCAGCGGTGCCTCGTTTTGTTGAACATAACCAAATAATTTATTCAGTACAATGTTGAACTAAGAAATGAGAACGATAGCACCGAACATCCTGTATTCGCCTCGAATTCAAGAATCTAATTCCACTAACCTGGCTAAAGTGGAGCACAGCAGATGATTGGAAACGTATAAATGTACACTTAAGTATGGTGTTACCATATGATTATTAAATTCATTACCTTGTTATTGCAATTGTACAAATTTGTAAGTAAGTACTGACTTTAAACGATTACTAGATTACACTTTCGTCGTCTGATCTTTATATACCGAATAGAACCATGCATGCCGGTAGACTCATCTACTATGTACTCATAAATTGATGTAATCAGCATTGAAAGAGAAACTACGATGATTTGTCTATCTGTGGTTTGTAAACACATTTATAATGATCGTTTGTTCTACACTTGTGTGAAATTATATTGTTTTAAGTTGTTGTTGCTGTTCTCTTCTTTCTTAATATTATATTCAATACATCTATTTGTATAAATAACAAAAAATTTTGTTTAATTCAAAAATTTAGTTTGCCCCCAATAGCATGCTACATTTTGTTTTCACATTTTTGGTTTTATTAATTTTTTTTCGCTTATATTTTTTAACGTCAAATCAACCAAAAGGTTTTTAAACAATAAAAATGTTTTATTTTTCGTTTCACTTTACATGGAAATTTTGATTTATAAATACAAGACGAGAAAAGATTCAATAGATGAGATTAAAGCATAGAAAAACCTTGATAAAATTGGAGCTTGTGACTCACGGACTAATTAACTGGCTGACAGACTGAATGACTAACTGACTCACCGACAAGCGACTATTAGCAAAGAAAGTAAAATAAAACTCAACATTCCAGTCAATACAAATAGAAAAATAGATACATAGAAAAATGAACCTCCGTCGTCGTCGTCACAATGCAACACTACCAAAGTACTGGAATTTGCACAAAAAATAAAACAAACAAAAATTCTAAGCCAAAAAACCAGAAACCAAGAAGCTAAACTTAAAAAAACTATCACTTTCATTGTTAATTACTTTCTCATTTTTCATTCAATAGTCACTTGTTCACCAACACCATTACCATCAATTTAGTTCATCACTTTTTATTTTGATTCAAGGCACTTTAAATGAAATATTGAATTGAGTAGGGTTGGGTTGGGTTAAGAATGTTGAATGGTGCATGCTGATGGAATAATAATAATAATAATAATTTTATTTATTTATACAAATTCATTTACTTGCTCATCATCATTGTTACTCAATTACTCACTCACTCACTCACTCAATAGATATATAGATACATAGCTCAGCAAGCTAGCCGAATAAATGTTCTGCAACAGGATACTGTTGCTTTTTAGTAATGACTGAATAACGAATCCAATGATTGCTGCTTCTGATGTTGCTACTGCTACTGCTGCTGTTGCTGCTGATGATGATGATGATGACGTGACCTTCAGGCGAAGTCCCGGTCCACATACACACACACACACACACATATATATATATATATATATATATGCATGTGTGTACAGTACATGTAAACACATATATGCATGATCCATCATCCCTCATCATTCGACACAACACAACACAACAAAATCCGAATGAATCAAATCAAATGAAAAATGGGAAAATCAAAATGACCCCGAAGTCAACCGAATGAATCCATCCAATCATCTATGAATGGATTTATCTATCTATCTATCTATAATTTATTGTATCTATCTATCTGTCAATCCGTTGTTCTAACAAAAATAATCCACTCTATTTAACATTTTACATAAATCTTTGGCTATTAATCATAATTTAATTTGCTTATTCAATTAATTGCTTGCGTATCTTGTATCTGCTGCTCAGCTCACCACTTGATTATGTTAAATGCTTTTCAATTTGATTTGATTTGATGAGATACATTTGTGAGATTTTTATTTAGCACGCAACATTTAAAGGTATCTCTCTCTATATTATTTCAAAAATTAGTTTATGTCCCAAAATGAAATGTTCAAATTAGCCGAAACTAAGTAGAAGATTGAGAGAATGATAAAAAGACAAACTAGGTGGCAGATGGACACACAGACACATAGATGGATAAATGGATAGAAACTCATTTAATTATATGGCAAAACAGTGAAAATATATGATTAAATACACACAAAGCAACACTATATGGTTAGATATGTAAGTATACATATATATGTATATATGGTATACAAACACTTTTAATATATGTGTGTATATGTACATACGTACATACACTTACACAGGCAGGCAGGCAGGCAGGCAGACAAATCGATGAGTGAAAAACGACATAAATGAGTAAAAATCACCAACTCACAATTGAGTCAGTTGTCCGTGAATGGCATGTTGTCATCATTTTTTTCATTTTCACATTTTCCATTTTTTTTTATTAATGTTTGTCGTAAATTAAAAAATTATGTTAAACAGGAGGAAGCATTTACACACACACATCTACAATATTTACATATTTACATACATGTAGTACATGTAGTACAGTATAATCGCGATAATTTGAAACCAAGAAACCAGTTGTATTTATTTATTCACTTAACACAAATTTACTTAAGTTTTGCTTAATTTTTTTAATAGCATTGTACGAAGTAAGCATCCATGACACTTAGTAATTTTTATTAGTTCCCCCTTTAAAAACCAACCAACATATTTTATGTATTGTATTATATATACAATATTATATTTGATCAATATCTCATTACTTTAGCATTCAAAAATATTCTTAGTCCAGATGACAATGGTTTTAAGCTTGGTGATATTTCGAGAAAAGAATAGAGTTGCTACCATGAGTCTACTATATGTAATATACCCATACATTCAACATACATCTGTAATAGTATGTATACATGTTTTTCATATTCATACAATATTTTGTATGTTAAGAACGAGGCTAAAGAACAATGACGAAAACCAAGAGACGATGACGATGATGATGTTGATGATGTTGGTGATGGTGATGGCTATGGAGATGACTATAACAATTTGTTACGATTGGTGTAGTTTCTTTTTTCTTTGTTTTTTTTTTTTGTTTTACATTTGTAAATGGGTGAAGAGCGTTCGTTACTCTACTCTACTCTACTCTAACCTACTTCTACGCTTTTCATCTCTACTCAACTCTTAACAGCTGCTGTTGCTGTTGCTCTTCTTATTCTTAGTTAGTACTGTTGCTTGCCTTGCTTTCATATTCACTGGTGGTTCTCTCCCTCTCTTTTTCTCTCTCTCTGTCTCTATCTATCTGTCTGTCTCTCTCTACTCTTTTGTAAAGCTTTCTTTTTTTGTGTTTATTTTTTTCTGCCTACCATGTTACCATGTACATACTTGTGGTGATGATACTCACACTCGTGTGTTTGTTCAGTTTGATCTACTTAGCATTCTCAATCTACTGTAAGGTGTAAATGGTGTTGTTGCTCGTTTAGCGTCCGTACACTTTACAAGTTGCCTCCCACCTGCATTCCTTCCCATTACCATTCTCCATTCCATTTCATTTCATTCCACTCCTCACTTTATTTCATGTCCTGTGTAATTTTTCAAATGAATTTCATTCGTGCGTACGTGAGACTGAGTGAGTAAGTGAGTGAGTGAGTGAATGAGTGAGTGAATGAGTGAGTTCTTTTTCCTATTACTTTGTCGTGTCGTGTCGTGTCGTTACATTTGCGTGGGAGTTGTAAACTTCGTGTGAGTGTCGTCGTATCGTGTGGTATTCGGTTGTCGTTTTTTTTCTGCTTGCTTGTGTTATTGGTTGAGGGGTAAAGGAGCAAAGAAAAAAAAAAAAGCAGCAGCAGCAGCAGCAACAGCAGAAGACGTACATATGTATGTACATGTGTATGTATGTGTAACGAATGAAGAAAGTGTATTGTTTTGTTTTGTTTTGTATTTATTGTGTTTGCTGTTGTTGTTGTTGTTGCAGAGGATGCTTTCCGTTACACGGAAATAACACGCAAAACAAGAAATAACAATAAGCAGTAAACAAAAATAAAAGTTGCTTTTGCTTGTTTGTTTTTTTTTTTCTTGTTGATATCAAAAAATTTTGAATTAATTTGTTATACCAAGGCTACACACACACACATACACACACCTATACATACATGAATGTGCTAATCTAATGCCACCTGCAACGTGTTTTCCATTTTTTGTTTTGTGTTCTGTTCTGTTCTTTTCTCTTCTCTTCTATTTTGTTGTTTATTGAAGGTTTTACTACCATTTCTATTTTCAAATTCATTTTCTTTTACCATTTGTTTTTCATCATTTGAATTTAGTTTGGTTTGGTTTGGTTTGGTTTTTTTTTTTGTTTTTTAATTAAATTTTTCATTTGCATTTTTTGTTTTGCTCCTGCTGCTGTTTTATTTTCAATTATACGCACACACACACACATGGTGGAGATATTTGTAAATCGTTATTGTTGTTGTTGTTGTTGTTGCTGCTGCTGTGCCCCTGAAAGTATGCTACACTCATTTAAATGCTAAACAAAATGATATGTATTGCCCTCCACCCGCCTTCGTACATTGCTTTAAATTCTCTCCACACTTTTTATTATTATTATCATTCTTATTTCACTTTTCTCATTCATTCATTCATTCACTCAGTCAGTCAGTCAGTCAGTCAGTTAGTCGCTCGCTCACTCAATCATTGATTCTGTTGATTCGTCTTTGTTGTATATTTATCCTCTTCCTCCTCCTTATTTTTTGATTCTCCATCACGTTGGCCATTTGTTCTCACACTTCTCTGCTCTTTTGCTCATTTTGTATTCCGTGTTGCTTGTTATTTTTATTTTTATTTTTTTTTTTCATTCGCTTAATTTTTTCCATTTGTTTCTGTTTTAATTTTCAAATCGATTTTTCCACATATTAAAATGAAATGAAAGGAGCGGACTGGAGTGGAGTGCAGAGCAGAGGAGGAGGAGGAGGACAAAGAAGGGTGAGAGAGGGGCAAAGAGGAGAGGGAGCGAATAACTTTTCTTAATTGCTTTACTTTGTTTTAAAAATTGGAAAAAACGAACATTTGAACAAACAAAAAATATACAATAGAAAATATCAAACAACGAACATGTGTATTTGTACATACATATGTATATGTGAATGGTTTTGTGTGTGTGAGTGAGTGTGTTGAGTAAGCGCAACAGTAAATGTTAGGACAAAAAGACAGACAACAAATATTAAACAACAGAAGAAGCAAAGAACACGAACTGCAGAACAAATAACGTAATTAAAATAAGAAACAACAAGAAACCATTGCATACTTTGCAGCGTCAAAGTTAATGAAATAAGACACTTTTCGCTTCCTTGCTTTCTTGATTACTTTTCTTTTCTTTTCTTTTCATTTTTTTTTTTTCTACAACCTTCATTTCTTTCTTTGTTTTATCATCATTCATAGGATAACAACATTCTATTATGTAAATTCATGTTGTTGTTGTTGATGTTGTTGTTGATGTTGTTGTTTCTTAACTTTAGCATCTACTTACACAATACAAATAACAATATCAATATCATTTTGGTACTCTTTGCATTTGGTTGTGTGTGTGTGTGTGTGTGAGTGTTTTGGTTGTTTATAACAACAAATACAAATAAGAAAAATTGGTTTCTTCCTTTCTTCTACTGTAACGTTGTCACCCCATTGTTGCTTGAGTCATTTGTTATATCCTCCTTATGGTTTTATCATATTATTTAAGATTGTTATCTTTTCTTTTAGAATTTTTTTGTAATTCTTTTTCCATTTTTCCCCAAAACCATTCTATTCCTTCTATCTATCTCTTCTAATGTCTATTGTTTTATGTATGTATGTATTATATACCATATTCCTTTTTTCTATTCACATTCATCATTTAATATCTACTTCTTCTTCTTCTTTTGTTTTTATTTCTGATTCGGATTCTTTGTAAATATGTTAATACATCACTTTTTTGTTGTTATCCTTAATGCTGTTGTTGTTGTTGTTGCTATTGTTGTAAATATAATGGCGCCCAAGGCGTAACAGTTATAAAAACGTTTAGATCTTTGTGTTTTTTTGATTTGCTTTGGGGGTTTTGGATTGCTTTGGTTTGCTTTGGTTTGGTTTGGTTTGGTTTGCTAAGGTTAGGTTGAGTTGAGTTGAGTTGAGTTGTGTTGGGGTTTGGGTTTGGTTGAGTTGAGTTGGGGTTGGGTTGGGTTATCTTGTTGTTTGGTTTTATGCTCTCCTTTTTCAAATACAAAACACAAATTGTTGTGGCCACCACTTCCTCCTCCTTACCATACATACATACATACATACATACATACATATATGGATATATGTACGTATATGTACATACTTACTTATATGTATATTAATGTACTCATTTGTGTGTGGGTGTGTTTATGTTTTTTTTTTTCGTGATTTTTGTCTTGTAATAAGCATCGCTTTTTCACAAACACGTTCCTTTCTTGTATACATATACACACATTTATCCATGCATACATACATATGTATACATACAAATATACACATAATACATACATATATGTACATATATTTAAATATATATACAAACAAAAATACATAGCTTTACATAGATGTGCGTGTTTGAGTATTTGAATGTGATGTATTTATGTACATAATAAGTACATATATACGACGACATGATATTTGTACTTTAAGTATGCTTAGTGTGCCAGATTTCGTTTCTTATTAGCGTCTTTCTTCTTCCTCTTCTCCTCCTCCTTTTCTTCCTCCTTTTCACATCCCCCAGTTTTATTCACCTACAAATTTTATTTGTTTACTTGTTGTCCATGATGATGATTTTAATTTAAAGAAAACAAAACACACAAAATGAAAAAAAAAACAAATGAAGAGTAAGAAAGAAAGAAGAAGTAAGACAGAAAGAAAATTAATTAAAATCAACAAAATACTTGCAACATCCTAATCCTCCTCCATATCACCATCATCATAACTCAGTTTAGTTTTATCAATTTTCAGGTATACTAAGAGCATATAACCTTACCATAACAAATATCATTGAAGTCGGCAACATATGGTAAGGTAAATTCATTCATGTATCCATTGCAACACTAAATAAAGCTTAGAACATCCCCTAACATCGGAGATCCCACACAATAATACATATATGAAAGAAATCAACAGTCAACTGGATCGAATTGAATATTGGTATCTTTACCCCATAGTTTTGTGAAATTATGAAATGAAATTGCGAACAATACATTAGCCAATTGAATGACAAACAGATTTACTTAATTTATTGAAAAATAGAATAGTAAATTATTCTTGTGTAGGAAGGATGATTACCTCCCTGGTGAAACATAGAAGCATGATACATAGAGTAAACACCAACTTAAAGTCATTTGCATATACTATTGTCTGTATTTGGCATTCTATATCATTATAAGTTCTAACAAACACAAACAAACAATTAACCGAATTAACGAACGAAAAGACGAAAAACTATCAATGTGAATTAAGTGATTAAGACTCTGAGATGACATTTGTATGTACAATATATATTTTCATATATTTGGTTGTTGCTTACGATACCCAAATGTTGCATGGTCTTTAATCAATAGTGGCTTTACAGTGGCTCGTATCACGAACATTCGATTTTGTGCTTTACAGTGCTATTTTAGCATCACGAACAGCTGTTTTTCAATTATCAAAATGCTGCCAAATTACACGGAAAAATCTTAGCATATCAATTTGATATTATAATCTCTCAATCGAATCACATCTACAACTACAACTCCTCAATTTTGTCATTTTCCCTGTTGTTGTTGTCGAATGGAACTCGAATCAATAGTCGCATCTTCAAAGATTCTTAAGCTCACTGAAAGTGTTTATGCAAGCATCACGTAAAAGCCACTCATTTAGGTGTGTCACAGCAATCGAGAGAAATTGAAATTGAATTGATTTCAAAGCCTAAAAATAGGCAATTAAAATTTTCATAATACTGATACTAGTATACTAAGATTATAAAAATTTTAAATTATATTTGCATATTTTTAGGCTTTGAAATCAATTCAATTTCAATTTCTTTCGATTTCTGTGACACACCTGATTGGCTTTTTAAAGCGGATTACTTAAAAATAACAAGCTTTATTGTGGGTAACATAATAGCGTTCGATCTACAGAATCAAAAGATATTTATTATTAATCTAAAGACATTCAAGCCACCCACTATTACTTGTTCCTTTTTATGCTCATTAAATTTTGTGTTGTTGTTATTATTGTTGTTCTTTTCTTTGTGTAAATGTAAAATGTTTGTCGCCTTTTGTCATAGCAGGCAGGACAACGTCCGCACAGGTCACCTAGTAAATAATAATGTCTTATGGAAAATTTAAAAATCAATCAACTAACAAATTGTCTAAAATTATGATAATTTTCTGCAACCATCACTTTTACGATCTAATGACGACAGACATAGGCCAAAGCAAAGAAGAATAAAGCAAATAAATTATAAATTATCATATACTCTTTCAATAATAAAGTCTGTCATTTTTTTTTAAATAGACAACTGAAAACATATTGCAAGATGATTTGTACATCACAATTGTCTAAAAGTTACTGGATTAATCTTCTTTATATGATAATATCATTTATATGTGATACTAGCGTTCCCGGCGTGCTTTGCTGCACTCCATGCGTAATGTTAATGTGTGATTTTTGTAGTCATTCTTCTTGTCATAATTGGTTGCCGCCAACATTGTATCATATATGTAGGTTCTATCTCTTGATTGATTTTAAAATAAAATCTATAAACTTTATATGCAAAGTTGTAACCAACAATTTCTCGACAACAGGGGGTCCAAAAACAAAAGGCATGCAAAAACATGCTCCATGAAAAAATACATACTTATATGTATGTTTCAACTATCATGTGGATCGGTCAAACGGTGTCAGAATCCATCGCCGTCAAACTAAAATTCTCTTCCATTTATATATATATAAATATGGTGATACTTCAATCAGGGACATAGCTAGGTTCATTTCGGAATCCAAATGGTTCTCCGCATCGGACTAAGGGGGTGCCGTGTCAACTTTTTGCTGGTATCACAATGGGCCATACTCTTTTTTTGTGCCTAAGTGAGCCTCTCGTCTGAGGGCTGCCATATAACATAACCTAACCTATGGTGATACTTTTAGAAAATGTTCTTTATATTGTATACAATAATTCAATTTATATATCCTAATCAAAATGATGATTGCCTGAATTGTGTCAATTTCTTATCATTCAAAAGAGTTCATATTGTGTTTACTCGAAAGCTGATCAGAAGATGATATAATGTAGAATAAACTCATGATTATTTCATAGTATTTTTGTCTCTTTATTTTATTCATATGATACTTATATAATAAATGGGCCGATTTACAATAATATATTGAGTTCAATATACTTTATATCTTCGTATTTGGATACCCATTAATCCATTGGTTTTGCGAGGATAAGTTTGTTTAATACTTATAATCGAAATCATGGACAAATTCATTGAGAATGATTTAAAGTAAGTGGGCATTTTAAGAACATTCATTGAAGAGTTGAAGACAAAAAACTGAATGTGAATTTGTTTTAAAGGAACGCGCATCTTCTCCGTGTGTGGAGTACTTAATAGTTTTGTTTCAATTGTAAGCATCTAGTATTATCGAATCGAATTCAATCGTAAGACCATTGAGGAACAAGCCATAGCTTAGTAATAATTCTTAATGAAAATAACACATAGGACACTTCTGAGAAATTATTCTACAGCAACAAAATGACCAAATGCCATAGAATTCATCAGTTTACTGTGCCCAGTTCAGTCATTATGTTAGTTCTTAAGTAAGAAGTGTCTATTGAATGTTGATGTTGAATGATGAAGTCATACACTGTTATCAGGCCATTAAATATTATAATTTTTATGGACATTATTTTGTCTATGACCATGTATATAAATGTATGTACATATGTGTATGTGTTGCTGGTAACAAATCTTCCCCATTTTATCAATTCCATAAAAAAATTCTAAATTAAAATTGTCAATATGATTGGATACATATCTGCTTGGTGGGGGCAGTAGGGAGGTACGAAGCGGGCAAAGATATTGGTGTACATGCATACTTACATATATTCATGTACATAAACCATGTGAAGGTGTATGTAAATATGTGTTTCTACATACATAGTAAGATTATAAAATTTATGATTTTTGTTATTGTTTTCATTATTCATTCTTATTCTAGCTGTCATCGTCATTGTCAGCGTCGTCGTTGTTGTCGTTGATGTCGTTGATGTCGCTAATGTTGTGATATATCAACAGGGTATTACGAGTGTTACAAGTATTATTTGCTATAATTATATTTTCTTTAAATATTCCATTTCGTTCTCTCTTTTTCGTTCATACTCTCTAAATTCTCTCTCTCTCTCACTCTCTCTCACACACACACACTCTCACTCTCTTTTTCTCAATCTCTTATTTGTTTATTTTTCATTATTATTTACTTGCCTCCTTGTTTTTTTTTTTTTTTAATTTTGCTGTTAAATTCTGATGGCGTATGTGTAATTTTTCATTTACCGAAAAATATTAAGTATACGGCACTGTTATCATCATGTAAATATTTACATGCTCATATATATTCATTTTTGGTTAAAACGTGCATAAATATTTCTTTTCTTATTGTTTCTTACTTTTTTTTTTTTTTTTTTTTCTGTAAGGAGTTTAGAGCGAAATTCTGTCGGTCGCCTTTAAATACATTCACTGTTTATTGTGTCGTAGTCCTTCGTAGTCTTTCTGCCTGTGCGCTCTACTTGCGTGAGTGCATGCGTGCGTGCGTTGAGGATATACGTGTGTGCCTGCATATTGTGGTTAACTAACTCAGTGGCACCGCTCAGTGCCAGTGTATTTGGGGTATAAGATTCGTTTTAGTTCACTCACGAGAGTGTTACAGATTTGATGTTCTCGAATCATTGTCGAATCGTCAGCATTAACTTCATCATCATCATCATCATTAGCAGCAGCAGCATCATCGTTTCGTCCTCTTCAAATTGAGTCAAGTCGAGTCCAGTCCAGTCGAATCGAGTCAAGTTGAGTCATTTTGTCTAGAAAGCTCAAATAAAATGTGCATAAATTGATTTTTTACTTGAGATATACTGCGCTTCCTTCCTGCTGCTAATGGTTCTTGCCGCTGCTGCTGCTAAACGAAAACTTCTACCTTTTTCGTTTATTCGTTCTTTCGTTCGTTGGTTCGTTTGTTTGTTTACTCTCTTGCTTATTAACTACTCTGTATGTAAAAGGACTCTCACTCTCTCTCTCTCCCAAACTCAGTCACATTTTCTCTCGTCATTTGTTACTTAAGTCTCCTCTCTTCCTTCTTATGGGATTTTCTCGTTCTTTCGAATTGTATTTATGCACACACACACACACACATACAATTTCCACTGACTCTCTTTCTCTCAATCTTTCACCCCATATGCCACATTATTTATAGCAGTAACGAACAAAATAATTGACACCATTGAATTAAAAGTAACTTTTATTTTACACGTACCTACTATATTCACTTACTAAATTATTGAATAAGATTGAATTTGATTGATTTGAAAGTAGAATTCCTTATAAATATTATATGTCATGTTGATGATGACAATGATGATGATGATGATGATGCTACAAGAAGAGTATTTCGATGTGATTATTGTCGTTATATCAAATTTGCATTTTCACCTTGGTGTCTTTGGTCATTTTTCTAAATACTTGCATCATAACTATGTGACTGACAAACAACAACTACCATCCATACAATAAAAGACAAAAAAAGTACTGTCAAAATCCATGGTATCTATCCATATACCAACTATCTATCTATGTATGACTGAAAATTAACCAGATTTCAATATAAAACCGAACTGAAATAATGAACATGTATACATAAATTGAATTCATTTCTTAGTGATCATTCATTTTTTTAATGTATTCATTGACATTGTCAAAGATGAAGATGCAGAACTCATAGGATAGTCGCTTGTGTATAAGACAAAAAATTAAAATCATCTACCGATTTAACTTAGGAATATACTATACCTATTATCATGCCATAATAAATAGATTAAAATTACTATGGTATATCTAACCATCTGAAGAGATCGGATTGGATTAGATCTGATTGGATAAAATCATGTTTTTGTGATCATGTTGAAAGTTGTCTTATTATTTTGTACATAGCTGTACATAATTTTAAGTAAAACTAATAAATCAAAGAGAGAAAAGTGTATACAAATATGTATATTTTTAGGCGCGAGAGAACGCATTATTTTTTTTATTTATTTTTTTTATTTTATTTTTGCTTACACGTTTCTTTTGCAGTTGCTGCTGCTTCTGCTGCTGCTTCTGCTGGAGGACCTGCTTCAGGTTTGGTTTCTGTGGATTCCGGTGATGATTTTAGTGATGATGATGTTCTTGACGATGATAATGATGATGATGGAGCTCTCTTGTTGCTATTGCTAATCGTAGTAGTAGAAGTAGTAGTAGTAAGTAGTAGTAGTAGTCGCTGTTGTTGTTGCTGTTGTTATTCTACTAAGGTATGCACATTTACGCTACTCGTCGGGAGGAATATTTTATTTGTATTCTCGTCGTCTTCGCAATCCTTCGTTTGTTCGTCGAATGCGCAAAAAAATGTTCCTTTTTTGTTTTTTTCTTAAATCAAAATTATTTTGTAATTGTTTCTTCTTCCGATTCTGATTCTGATTCTGATTCCGTTTCTGATTCTATTTCTGATTACGTTCTATTTAATTTCTTCTAATTAATTCACGTCACGTTTTGTTTCGCTCCGTTTCGCTTGATTTTGTCACTTAACTTTATTTTAACACAACAAAAATGTACAATATACTAACACTTAAACGACAAAGATTTAACAAATATGTATGTAACGACAACGAGAACAACAATAAATATCAATATTTATCTATATATATGTATGTATGTATGTATGTATATATATATATATATCTGTATAATCTGTATAACTGTATAATCTGCATATATCAATCAATATGTGTCCTATATTCGTATTTATATGTATATATTTCTTTCAATTTTTTTATGGGTTTTGGTTTTATTTAAGAAAAAATAACACAGAAAATCGAGTTAAAAGAGCGCGGTGCACACACACATTCACGTACGCACACACACTGACATTAACGCACACAAATACAATATTAGCAACAATTTTTTGGACAAAAAAAATCCATATTTTTATTTATATTTGGTTGTATGTGTGTGTGTGTTTTTTTTTTTTTATTATTATTATTTTTGTTTATTTGTTGCAATTATTTGTTGTAGTCAGCAAAAAAAAAACGTTTCTCTTTTTTCTTTGAATTTGAATCTTATTGAATTTTTGGCGAATTTGAAAAAAACAAAAAAAAAAGGATCCGCGTGTTTGAAAGACGCAAATGAAGAATTGGCATCCGAGTGAATAAAACGCGATGCGAATCAACGCGATTTCGACTCGTTTTGAACTTAACTCAACGACAACCTAAAGAACAAACTAACCAACCAACCAACCAACGATGGATCGGACAAAAGGACAACGATTCCGTTGCCGATGACGATGACAACGTGAAGGAGGACTTCACTCAATTTGCTTCGTGTGTGTTCGCTCGTTTGTTTGGTTTTCGATGGCTTGTTTTCATTCGCTCCGCTTCGTTTCAATAAAAATTACGTTAAATTAAGAAGATTTGATTTAACTCACAAAGAAAGAGAAAACATCAAAATGAACAACAACAGTAGCAGCAAAAAGGACAATACTCAAAGTATAGTAAATAGAAAGAGTAGCAGGAGTAGTGTCTAAATTGGAGACACGGATATTTTCACATTTATGGTATACAAACGTGTTCTCTCACACATATACTCTCTCTCTCTCACACACTCTCTTACCCTTGCCTCATTTTGCTCTTTTATTTAAATTTTTAAATGTATGCGTGCGTTTGCTGTGCTTCCTGTTCCCATTTTTTTTTTTTTTTGTTATCAAATGACGAATATACTTCGCACGCTTTTTTAGTCACATGACACACAAGACCCGAATACAAAGCATGTTGGGACATGTTGGGACATGTTGTTTACGAACGATTCAACTAACCAAGCATGTATATACGGATATGATAAAGACGATGCAACATACAGAAGTAAACGAGTGTGAGAGAGAAACGTATGGACGAAAAACCCAAAGGAGGAGAACTAACGAGCGTATAAACGACCAACCAACCGAGCAAACGAGCAAATGAATTCACGTAAGAAACGTTACAAAGGACTCCTATTGCGCATATACGAACGAAGAGAATTTATGTTAGTTACACACACGCGTACTCGGACTTACAATCATTCCATCATCATCGTAGTAATATTCTCCTTCTTCGTTGGTAAAGGTTAACGAGAAATCAAATTGAGTGAGTCGACTGACTGAGTGAATGAGTTGGTGAATGAGTGAGTGAGTGAATAAGTTAAAGTTAAAAAGGATAAGGTAGAAAAAGGTAAATGGTTTCATAAATGGAACGGACACACTTTCCTTTTTGTACACCGTCAGAGGCTGCTGTCTACTGAAGAAATACATTTAAGAGCAAAAAGTAAATCTAAGGTATAGGCAATCCAATCCAATAACTATTCTGGAATATTTAAGACATAAACGATCTGAGAAATTGGAAAGCATGTTAAGATATAAGTTTACGAATAAGTTGGCTATTGCTCCCACACTTTAGTCGCAGATTTTGTAGGGAAAATAATGAAAACTCACACTTTTTGATAACGGAATGTGGGGCTCTGAAGAAGTTTAATTTCCTTAGGAAATCCATTCTGAAAGAGAGCATCGGGGATCTCATAAATAGTATATGACATTGTTGGCATTAATCAATTAATTTTTTAATCAATTAATTAATCATGATTAAAATAGTCAATAATTTTGATAAATAATTAATTGATCATTGATTAAATTTTTTGATTATGATTTTTAATCATTTATCATTGATTAATTTGATGAATTTTTCAAATTACAAAAAATTTTGATTATTGTTATTAATCATTATTTGGGTATATGATACTAAATGTACGAGGGGAATTGATCTAGTCTGTCACATCATTGCGGAGTTGGACTATTCTAAATTCAATTGATTAACCAATTGGATAAGTTCATATACTATATTGGAAGAAAATGAGAAATTCAATGTTCTTAATGACAATATACACAGAGAGACAGAGATAGAAATAGACACAAAGGCCAACAGCAACCATTGTACCTTGTAAAGCTCAACTTATATCCCAAAATATTAACTCATAATCTTCTCAATTCTGATCTCATACAAAGCATGCTTAAAAAGAGTCTCTCTTTGAAATCAGACTGTTGATAACTTCAGAGATGAGTTTTGAATTATGTTTCTCCTGCTGTTGAAGAAGCCACTAACTACTACTTCTTTATCGGAATATGGTCAAATGAAGACTCTTTCCATATGTGTACGAGTAGTCTAAAATACTGATACATTAGTGTTGTAAAAGATTTCAACCATTCATGCAAATTCTAAAAAGAGTAGAAAAAAAAAGGAAAATGCGCGCGCCTTTATAATCCTCAAAAACAACAACAATATCATCATTTTTTTGTTGTTGTTGTAAAGACTCTGCATGTGGGCGTGTGTAAGTGTTGTTGTATGCATGCATACATACAAAGGACAATTACAACTCTCTCGCGCTCTTACTCGGCACGTTGTTTCTCGCGAAAGCCCGAAAAAAACATTGAAATTTTTGCGCGCGCTTGGAATAGCAACAACAACAACAGCAACAATATAAGGAATTTTCCAAATCTTCAAACTGTGACAACTTCTGACTCTTCTTTCTTATCATTCCTTCCCATTCATTTCCTTTCATTTCATATCAGTTCATTTTCAACTTCCTCCCTTTCACAATTTCTTCAATTTATTTCCCTGTCCTCGTCATTATCATCATCATCATCATCATCATCATGTCTGTGTATGAGTGTATTGTATAAAAATGGAAAAAATGTTTCTCTTTCCGTTTTTCTTTTCTCCCCATAGATGGCGTCTTTTACTGAATGTGAAATCACATTTTACCGAAGGACACTTAAATCAAATCCTTGCTATTACTGTTGGTGTAACAATACCATACACAATGATTTTTGTTTCTTTTTTTTCCTTCTTATTCACATGTCATTTCATTTATTCTAATTTTTGTTGTTTATCTTATTTATACCACGTTTTCTACTTTCTACCATTGTACAATATTCTTTTTATTATTATTCTTTGAGTCTTTGTCTATTTAAAGCATAAAGCAAAAAACAAAAGATAAAAAGAAAAAAAGAAATTTTTTTATAAATAAAGACAAAGTTTGTTGGTTGGTCGGTTAAAGTGTTGAGTTGAGTGAAAGCATGCATGCATACACGTGTTTGTGTATCTGTGTGTGAATGTGTATCCAAAATGACAACATCATACAACAAATACAAAAAAGACCTTGGGCTATAGTTTCCGGAAAATATATGTATGTACAAACTATTCTATATTCCACCGAACCGAACCGTACAGAACGAAACCAAGCCAAACTAAACCATATGTGCTTCTTTCTATCTTTCCTTCATTCTGTCAACGTTGATTGTGTATTTTTATTTTTAAACAAAACCAACAACTACAACGAAACTTGGTTGACAACAAAAGGCGAGCACAAAGCAAAAAGTTAGTTTGCATCTAAAAAGAAATTAAAAACAAGAAAAATTATCTCTATTTTCGGTCGCAGGAACAAAGCACTATCACTAAGTCCTTCTCACCCTCACCCTCATCAGCCTCGGCAACATTGCCATCATTTTGTTTCAATTTTAAAAAGCCTTCTCTTTGAGCAATGAAAATCATGTGTAGACAAATAGTATGTATACAGTTAAACTGGTTCTGTTACCAACTGGTAACATCTGTTGACCAGCATTTACTGAGTAGATGATTTTATTAACGCCTTAATTAACAGTGTCTTTTCCTCCATTACCAATTATCCATAATTTGTTCTATTTTCTATGATTTACTTCTATTATCCACAGCACACATACATTATAATGTATAATTTATTAGTAGATGATTCTAATATAAAATAATCGGACGCAGCAACATCCACATTGGCTCAGGAAATATGGTAGAGGTTAGCAGTAGTTTTCTGTTAGATGGTCCTAGACTAAACTAAAATGGCTCAGTTAAAAATACTAAAATTCATAAACTAGCATACCCGGCGTGCTTTACTACGCTCCCAACGTGATGTTTGAAATACTTTTGAGAAATTTGACAAAAACGACTTGATTGATTTTAAAATACATATGTCTCTAAGAATTGTATGTAAACTATTATCCATTCAAATTTAAATATAAAGATAGATAGATAGATAGATGATTCCATACATCATACATCAACGTTTAATAACTGGTATTTTCGATCAATACGCATAATCAAGATTTAATTGAATTCCATATCCAATTCACGGATAGACATAGCACAATTGAATAATGATACGTGGATTGATCAATTATTGCCCATGTAGTTAAATTTTTTTTTTTACCATTGTCCATCACTAATCAGCTGTTGAAGTCTCAGTAATATCGATCACATGGTTTTATTTTTATTGTCCTCGGGAATAAGCGTACAGTCTAATGCCCCTGTACTGAGATTCGGCATCCAAATATGGGGACCCACTGCTAAATCCCTACGAAAGAGAGTGCAAGTGTTGCAGAATAAGATATTATGTCCCTGGTATGTCAAGAATTCAACCTTGGCGGTAGTAGAAGACCAGATCGCCTTTAACAAAAGCCGATATAACGACCGTCTGTTGGCTCACAACAAACGGCTGGTCAATGCAACACCAATCTGCAGGCTTCATTTTGGGTCTTCGCTGCGATAGAGCAGACAACGTTTTGGGCGTACCAGGCGACTTATCGGCCTCCCCAGGCCATGAGTAACATTGTTAACAAATATTTATTTAATAACCCAAGAAACTATTGAGAAAATCCACGATATCGTTTTGATTGATGGATGAATAAAAGTGCGCTAAATAGTTTGAGGCCACAGGCATATCGTTTGGTACAGTCGTTTCAATTTCGGGTACGCAGGACGGCCAAGGGAGAAATTCTTCTCCAACTTTCTAAGAAGGGTAGTGCACAGACGGAAGTCCTAAAGGATGAGATTAAGGAAGCCCTGCAGAGCTGTGCAACAGTGAAATCGCTTTCCCAGCTAGAAGTTATAAAATGTCGTGATCTGGATGAAGTAACAGAGGCAGAAGAATTGAGAGCAGCCATTACCAGCAATCCTGCAATCAAGCCCAGCAGCATTGCCATTAAAGCAATGAGATTTGCTAGAGATGGGACGAAGACAGCCAATATAACCTTACCGGTCAAGCAGGCAGAATCTCTGCTTAAGGCGGGATCGTTGAAGGTGGGTTGGGCTCGTTGCCGTCTGAGACAACATATAAGTCCCACAAGGTGCTTCAAGTGTTTGGAGTATGACCACATTGCGAGAGGATGCAAAAATAGTGCGGACCGCTCAAAATTATGCCTGAGATGCGGAGCTGAGGGACATATTGCAAAGACATGTCGGGAAAATCCCAAGTGTCATATTCGTCCGGAAGGTAAGAATGCACATGCTTGTGGGAATGGCAAGTCAACGTCAGTCATGATTCATTTGATGACTTCCTGGATAGACTGGTTAGTGCTGCGAGGCATAGATCCCCACTCATAATCGCCGGTGACTTTAACGCATGTGCGGTGGAATGGGGATGTACTAGCACCAATAGGCGCGGACGGGCTGTTTTGGAAGCATTTGCATCGCTGGATATGGTTCTACTTAATAGGGACAACTCAATCACGTTTGATAACGGGAGAGACAGTTCGGCAATAGATCTCACCTTCTGTAGCACATCGATTGCCAGTGCTATAAAATGGGAGGTTGCAGATGTCCTACACCCATAGTGATTACCTTGCGATACAAATTTGTATTTCCCCTCAGGCAAGGTTCACTATACCAAGATTGAGATTAAGGAAGCGGGCCCTGGGTATCGCTTGGATAATTTGGAAGCTGGATAAGGAAACTCTGGACTTGTTTATCTTCGAGTTTGAAGTAGCGCCTGGTAACGCAAGTTAGCAATCCGGGCAACTTATGCAGGGCCTCACAAGGATGTGCGATGGCTCTATGCCTACGAAGACTAGAAGCAATGGCAGGAAGCCTAACTACTGGTGGACTGATGAAATAGCGGAACTTCGCTCGCAGTGCCATCAACTACGGAGAAGATTCCAGCGCAGCAGAAGGAGGAATCCTGCTTCTCAGGATACTCTTCTCTTCCTCGACGAATTTAGGCACAAAAAGTCCCTACTAAGCAAGGGGATCTGCAGGAGCAAGCGAAATTCCTTTTGCAGACTGATAGGAGAAGTGGATCAGAATCCTTGGGGCAGCGCTTACAAAATTTTAACGCGCAAGTTCAATGGCCTCAAGGCGCCAATCCCTCCGCCTCACAAATGGAAAAAATAGTAGCCGCCCTCTTCCCACCAAAAGGATTGTTGAAGATACTTCGACCACTTGAGGTTGCAGATGAGAATGTGCCCACTATCAGCACTCTTGAGCTAGAAGCGGCTTTGAGTAGAGTGAAGGTAAACAAATCGCCTGGGCTGGATGGCATCCCTGTCATCCTTAAAAGAGCCATTGCAGAGAAACCTCACGTCTTCTGCGAGGTTTTCTTAAGGTACATGAGAGAAGGACTCTTCCCTAAATGCTGGAAGAAGCAACGGCTGGTTCTCATCCCGAAAGGAAACCTGCCCCCAGAGCTACCATCTTCGTATAGGCCCCTGTGTCTCCTGAGTACCACTGGGAAAATCTTTGAACGGATTACTTGCGCCAGATTGCAGCAGTACACGGAGTCGCCAAATGGTCTGGATGAAATGCAATTTGGCTTCAGGCCGAGAAAGGATACCGTAGGAGTAATCCAAAAGGTCTGCGGCATTGCAAGGGAGGCCTTAAATGGCACTAAATGGCTTGGCGGTGACAAGAAGTATTGCGCAGTGGTCACACTGGACGTAAAAAATGCCTTCAACTCTGCAGATTGGAGCTGCATCATAAACGCGCTAAGCATCTTGGACATACCGTCTTACCTAATCCGGATAGTAGTGTCCTATTTCAGAGAGTGAATCCTGGTTTGTGACACGGAAGAAGGCACTAGGACATTTGACATTACTGGAGATGTCCCACAATGTTCGGTACTAGGTCCAATTCTGTGGAATGTCATGTATGATGGCATCCTGCGGATTTGTAAACCCGATGGGGTGGAGATCGTCGGATATGCGGATGACATTGCTATTGTCGTGATAGCAAAGACTCTGAAAGAGGTCACATCCAAAATAGAGGGGACAGTAACAGCGTCGAGGAGATGGCTAACACAGAATCACCTTGGTCTGGCGGAGCATAAGACCGAGTTGGTTCTTATGAGCTCCAGGAAAAAGGTGGAAACACTCTTGGTTAGAATTGGGAGCGATTCTATTGAGTCGAGGCATTGCATCAAATACCTGGGTGTACTCTTGGACCATCGACTATGTTTCAAGTGGCACTTAAACGAGTCAGCCAAAATAGCAGCAGCCATCACACAAAAACTGGCCAGGATTCTCCCAAACCTAGGGGGACCCAGACAACAATCTTGGGTTCTGCTAGGTTCGGTGAGTAAATCTATACTGCTTTATTCGGCTCCAATCTGGGCCGGGGCACTTGCAACCAAGTCATACCTTCGTGGTATAAGGAGTGCTCACAGGGTTGCTAACCTCAGGATTTGTAGGGCGTATCGCACAGTGGCAGACAATGCAGCGGGTGTCCTTGCAGACAGGCTGCCAATCGATCTGGAAGTCCTGGCTGCCAGGGACAAGTACATCACACGTGCACCTCTCAGGTAGCAGACATGGAGGAGATTAAGTCCAGATACCTGAACATTTGGAGCACAGCTGGAGTAGGGCAGAGTCGCGGAGGATACACCAGTTTATCCCAGATATTATGAATTGGCTTAAGCGTCGTTCTGGTGATGTAGAGTTCGAGTTTACTCAATTCGCAACTGGCCATGGCTGTTTCAGGCAGTACCTCCACAGGTTTGGGCTCGCTGCGGATCCGTTCTGTGGTCTGTGCAGAGATGTCGTGGAGGATCCGGAGCATCTCCTTCATGAGTGCCCCCGTTTCGAAGCGGAGCGACGAAGAGTGTATGCGCGCCTTGGATCTCCTTGTAGCTCACATGAGATTGTAAGGCGCATGGAAACATCGGTGTATGACTGGGCATACTTTTCTTCTGAAATTGCCAACATTATGAGGGGTGCTCGAATGTACGAGCGAACAATGGCGCCTGCTTAATTTTAAGCTTACCATCCCTCCCTACAAAGGAATGCTTCGGCGGTGCCATAGGGATTGAAAGGGGGGAGATAGGGGGTTTTTTAGTCGGTAGGCTAATGAATCCGACATAAAATGTGGCACGGGCCATAGGTATCTTTGGAAGATTTTTACCCCCTTGTTTCGCATAACAAAAAAAAAAAGTCGTTTTAATTTTGCGCGACAAATTGTGTGTAAAAAAGTCTCGGCAAGATACGTACCGCGATTGCTTGCAGTAAAGACAATGGACGCGTGCACACATGCGCAGTTTCGTTGGCCAAAATCATGAAATTAAAATTCGAATTGTCACAGCATCCACCGTATTCACCAGATTACGTACCCAGTGACTTCATTTTATTTCCAAATTTAAAAAACTGTCTCGGTGGCCGAAGTTTTACATCGAACAAGGAGGCCATCCATGAGACAAATGCCTTTTTTGAGAAAAATCCTACTTTTGGACAGTTTAAAGAATATAAAAGTGTATAGAAATAACAAATAAAAAGAAAATTACGAACAAAAAAAGTTTTTCTATCTTTTTCTAATGCTTATTGATCGACCTACGTACGTAGCCATACATCTCATTACTATTTCTTTCCCTTTCCCAAAATTCGCCAAATTTCTTTTTAAAATATATTTTCATTTTATGTATTTATTAGAACAAATATTATAATTGTAAATTATAACCTAGTTATATTTAAATATGAGCAATAGCAACAGAGGCTTTCAGCTCAGGGGGAGAGTTAAGAAGGATAGGAGAAAAAATTATAAAGTGCTGGAACAGCGGGAGCGGGAATTTAACCCGTGACTATAAAATTTTAGCTCGGTTTTGTAAAATAAAAATAATCCAATGCACTAAATACCGTTGGCGTATTACCATTAACATAAGACACTAAAAACGAAATTAATTCATTGCCACAAAACTACTATATCACATACACAATTGCTGGGACATAATAGTATGTCTTTAAATCAATACTAAGAATCTGATCAGGTATATAGTATAGTGTTTAGTTACTCTGATAGTTCGAACCAAATAAATGTTTAATTTAATTTTTACAAATATGCAACTTTGGAATACTTCTATCAGAAAAATTCTGAAGAGGATCCTGCATTGTGTACACATCAAAATTATTATAGATTAATCAAGAGAAAACAATGCTTCAACTCATGTTTTCGATTTGCAAATAAGACTAGAGACAAGAGTTAAATAAAGAGAAAAAGAATTTTTGAAGTCTATCAAAACAAGTTATCTACACTTTACCATACTACTACTACTACTACGTCGGAGATAAACTTACCTTAAAACATCATCAGTTTATTTTTCACTGATGTCATCAGCAACTGATGCTTTGTCCGTCCAAATTCTGTTGCTTTCTCAACTATTTAGCCAAATTGCAGTTTACTGCTGAAACAGCTCTAACAAAGAACATTTTCCAAAGACCTAAACATGACACTTACACCTGTGACTACAGCATAAACGTACGTATACAGTCATTCATTCATTATGTATTCATTAGAAATATAAATCTTATGATGCTGATTATAATACAAAATAAACTTATTCTGGTTTCAACGAACACAACATACCCAATTTAAGCAAGCATATTAAAAGAGAATAGAATAGAATAGAATAGAAATTTCAGCTCAATATTTCAAAAACTGAGAAATAATTTGGCCAATTAATTTAATTCCCTACCCATCTATGACTTAATCTGTCACAAAACTCTCGACACTCGGTAAACGTATACATCCATAAGAAGGTAAGTATGTAATAATACCATTAAGACCATAAAGATGATGATGGAAATTGAAACTAATCTGGATTACCCACCAAATTTAGGTTATAGACCAATGCCAACAGCAACAAATGTGACTTAAAATCGGAAATAAAAAATGAATAAAACAAATCCGATTTAAAGCTACAGTGAAATCTAGGTAGAAATTGAAATTCTGTTGGATTACAGCATGCAGAATGTTGTATCATAGCACATTTTTTTGGATTCACCTACATAATTATTTACCATCAAGCATATGGTACATCTAAATATCATTCTCTCAATTATGATGACGATGATGATCTAAGTGACATTTTCATTTTCATTATTGATTATTTATATAGATGACTGAACTGACTGACTTAACTGACTTGACGTTGGATGATTTCAGTGTAGACAACAAATTTTTATTAAAATGCAAAATACAAGTTTATCTCATTTCATATCGTTTTGTCTTGGTCTTATGTGTGTTTCTGTGTGTGTGTGTGTGTGTGTGTGTGTGTATCTATTAAATCCAATAAGCCGAATATTTAAATGACGACTCAGCAATAATATGAAAACTAGGAGGGACTTCAAAAGTGATTAGGGAGGGTGGTGGAAATAAAAATAAAATAAATAAAGAAGAGGCAAATAACCATAAAAACTTAGAACGTGAAAAAATTTTTTGCAACCAGAAAGTTATAAAAAAAAAAATTATTTGGCTCATATCTGTCTTTATACAGCGCTTGCCACGTGACGACGAGAAGTATATTATCAAGAAGAAAAACCTTATGTAAAACCATATTGTTACAGGAACTTAATTTACAAATACAAAAGTCTTTTTCTTCATTATCCTTTTTATACTCTTGTCATGAAGTTTTTAACACACAGAAGGAGTCATCGAAAACCACATAAAGTATATATATTTGTGATAAGCTCTATGAGACGAGTTGATTTAGCCATGTCCGTCTGTCTGTCTGTATGTATGCAAACTAGTCCCTCAGTTTTTGAGCTAGAGAGCACATAGGTTTCTTTTTACCATACGCTGCACATTTGTCTGAATCAGCCGAATCGGACCATTATGGAGGGTACCTCCCATACAAACCCCCCTTTAAATAAATGTTCTTATTAGAAAAAGTTTTGTGTTTTTAAACATATCGAACTGAAATTGGGACAATATAAGTTTCTGATCTATATACATCAACCATATAAATTTCAATTACAGTTTGAGTATCAACAAAGGACACAGTTTGAGTATCAAATATGAGCACAGTTTGAGTGGCACTGCACTTTTATTTTACTTTTACTCTTTATAAGATTGTCATTTACTTCGGGTTTATGTAGTCCGCGATGTCTCCTTCTGTGTGTTACAAACTTCATGACAAACTTATAATACTATTCACTCCCGTGAAGAGTATAATGACATAAACACATATACTATGCATGCAGACAGACCCACAGATACATAACTCTGAATAATTACCACCGATATTGTATATAAATAGTGCCCGAAATCAGTTTGCAAAAGTAGTTGATTGGAGGTAACGTGAAATCTCATGGCTGTGGTGTAATTCTTTCTACTCTTAAAATCAGTTCAAAGTCTGACCAGACCATAGTAAACGTTTAAGGGTTCAAAAGCGCTAAACGCTGTGCCATATTTGATTATATGTAGCTCGAAGAAGAGAGATTTCCATAGAGGATATTGACCAAGTGACGAAAATATAAGACCTCCTCCCCTGTGACCATTGTATTTTGAAGAAACAGCCCAATCCACCAAAATATCAAATATTTGAAGACTATTTTAATTGGGATTCCAATGAACTCGGTCATAATACGAGTATTGTACAATATTACCATGAAAAATTCAGGTCTTTCAAATGCTATTCTGAATATTATCGAAAAGAATTGAATTTAAATTTATACAATACTAGCTTACCCTGCGCGCTTTGCTACGCCTTTGCTCCAAAAAAAAAAATTGGAACTGTTTATGTTACAATTTTGAGAGCGAACACAATTTCTTGAGGAAATTGTCCAGTTGTCCAGTCTTTGTAGATAATGGACTTTAGCAATACTCTTGTGCGTACCGTGCGTACCAGAGATGTGCAGCAAGCAATAATAATCGCGATCACGATAATAATGAGCAAAGGAAGACTCGTTTTCTCTAGCGCTCTCATGCATTATGCTGTTGTTCTCACAAAAGAGCGATATAGACAACGAATCTTTCTTTGCTCATTATTTTCAAAATATTCACGAATGCTACTTGTTCGTGTTTGTGCACACCTTTGGAGTGCACACACATATACATTAACTTACATATGCTTTGCAAAAGCAATCAAAACACGAACAACGAAACATACAGTCCCTCTCATGGGCCTATCTCAGTGACCAACATATACAAAAAGAAGATAACGAAGAGCGCAATATTAGTGAGCGTACTCAGAGAGGAAAAATACAACAAAAACGTACAAACGTTTCTGTGCTTGGCTGTTGAAAAAATTAAAAAACCTTAATCCAAAAAAAACTATATTAAAACGTTCCATAAATCAGAAAAGTAAGTATCCTATGGCATTCAGTGACAACGTAGCATTCTGGTGGTTGGTTGGTTTCTGTGGCTGGCTCGTATAGTCACTACGAGCCACAATTAGCACTAGAGTGCCGTTTTGATACCACTTCCTCGCCGAACGCAATCAATATTACTAACTCCAACCTGTCGAATTTAGGTATTTGAGTAAATCACCCGGGCATGTGACTGAACAGTCCGAGAGATTGTCGATGAAATATTAGACCAGAAACTTATTTCTAGTCTTTGCCAAGGCTGGGCATTGACATAGAAAGTGGGTGAGTGACTCATCTTCCTCTTCGTTTCCGCAGCTCCTACAATGGCTTCTAAACGGAATACCCAGAATACTTATCTCGCTCATCGTCGACCTGCATTCCTTAATGAGCTTTGACTTCACAGTGGTGGATTGCAGTGCTTTGAGTGCCGCCTGACTGTCAACGAAGATAGCTATCTTACGACCTTCCGGTACGTTATTTTTGGCCAGCCGACATGCTTCCCTAATGGCAAGGACCTCCGCCTGAAAGACTGTGGCCTCGTCGGGTAGCCGGAAAGAGTGGTCCAAGCTTATTTGTGGTGAGTGCACCCCTGCTCCTACACCGCATTCCATCTTCGACCCATCCGTAAAGATTGAAATGTCAAAATCACTCTGAAAACTGTTCTCTTTCCATTCCATCCTGGTAGGAAATTTTACCTTGAAGTCGCTCTCAAAGCTATTGTGCGCCACTATATAGTCTGTCGACGTAGCATTCTACTGGTGCAAGAATTTTTAAAATTTGATAAGTCGTTTCGAAGTTTACCCGTTTCATCAAAACAAACATTACCTCTTTATTATATTATTATTTTTATTATATTATTATAATTATTACATTATTAGTATTAGTATTATCAGTATATTGGTATAGATAGTATAGTTTGATTTTATTGTAAATCAAAGCAAAACTAACAAGTTCAGATTAACGTGCCTCTACTGTAATGTAATAACAGAAGCGGCAGCATCAACAATCGTCATCTTAGTGGGCGCATGGTTAACGTAATTTTGTTGGGCCAAAAAGAAAGATTGGTGGAAAAAAATAGGGAAATAGGCAAATGGGGAAAAGTAAAAGGAAAGCAAAAATTCCAAAAATCAATGGCATCCCAAAAGAACAAAAACACAGAAAACACAAAGACCATAACCCGAAACTTGAACCCAAAAGAATCCCATGCCAAAACAAAAACAACAACAACAACAACTTAACATAATTTAAACCAAAAACGCAAAAAAGGTTTGTTTGGTGGAGAATGAATGTACTATGAATGATTTAGATATAATAAAAGTACCAACAAATGCCTTTAAGGATCCGCTATGTGGGGTGGAGGTCACTCGCTACCACCATTTCCACTATTATATTTTCAGCATCATCAATCCACAACACCAAACCAATGGCAAACACAAACAGATCAAAAAGACAATGTCAAGCCAGCCAGCCTCATTGACTGACTGACTTACGATGGCATCATGAGGTAAGCAAGACAGACATTGGTAATAATGAATATGATCATGATCACGATGATGATGATGATGATGATTAGTGATGAGCACATCATCATAACAGATTTGACGAGTATGATTCATCTCTTTGATGATAAAAGCAAATGCCAATAAAAACAATAATAAAGAAAATTACGAATAAGAATTGTTGTGAATAATGCAAACGTTTAAATGTTAAAAAACAACAAAAAACAACAACAGCAACAACAAGAAAACAAAGTTATATGTATGTATGGCATCTATTGTGTATTTGCTTAAATTTACATATGGATGCCAGCCTGCCTCTCTCTGGGACGGTGTCTCTGTGTCTGTGTGTGTGTGTGTGTGTATATGTGTGTAGGTGTGCGTATGCCTTTCTTATCAGCAGCAACAATGTACTAGTATACGTTACAAGAGAACCATGCCAAAAATTATTGTAATGAAATGGGTAACGTAACTCTTATTATGGCCAGTACGTACACACAAGAATGAATTCATTTTATAGTATCATCATCATCATCATCATCATAACAATAACAACAAAACAAATCAAAACATCATATGTATGCACGCACATATGTATGTATATGCAAAAGAACCACCGACTCACTCAAACAGTTTAACATTTTGAAAATTTCTTCTCAATATTATTGTTATTCTTTTTATAAGTACTTATTGTGATTATTTTCTTTGTTTTCATTTTGAATTTAAAAAACATACATATGTATCTATATTACTATATTGTATACGTAATATTATATACTTAAAGTAGTATTATACTATAGTGTGATGAGTATTTGTAAAATATTTTGTTATGTATTTACAATATTTTGTATTTCACCCACCTGTTTCGTTTTCGTGTGTGTTTCTGTCTCCAACTTTTTCTCCACTTCACTTCACTTCACTTCACTTGACTTGCTTCTTTGATGTTTACGTGTGCTGATGAAGAAGGCTGATAATGACTTCAAACATGGTTTTCGTCCATTCGTCAGTCTGGCTGTTTGTCTGTTTGTCAGTCAGTTCGTTGGTTCGTTCGTTTAGCCTACTTGTGGCGAGAGTCTCTTTGGGCTTTGTTCGTGTTTTTGTTGTTTATTATTGTTATTATTTACTTATGTTTTGTTTTGTTTTTTTTTTCTTTCTTTAACTTCAATCTTCTCAACTTGACAGACACATTGTTATACTGCCATCGTCATTCATCTAAATAAATAAATATTTATTTTATTTTCATCATCTTCATGATTATTCTTATTTTTAATTTTATTATATTTTTATTATTATTACAACACCACTTATGAATAACAAATTATCAATTTTCCTTTTTAACTTTATTTTATTTTTCTTTACTTTTTTTTTTGTTTTCGTTAACACAAATGCACACAAAAAAAATAGAGGTGACAAACAAAAACAACCAAAAAATATCTGCGCCTTTACCAGTGTGGGCGGCAGTCGCAATCGTATTTGTTAAAATTGTCTAAAAGCACTAAATATTCACTCAACTTAAAACGGACAAGAAAATAACAAATGATGGAAGAAAAAGAATATGGATGATAACCACAATTATAAAGGCACAAAGGTCACCCTGTCATGCGAAAGCTGCCAACGTGCTTCATAATCAAGCAGTAGCAACAGCTGATGCTGTAGCAGCAGTTAAAAGGCAATTCAAATAAATCAAAGGAACTAAAGAGGAATATATTGGAAACGCTATCTATTTACTGACGGCTTCAAAACAGATACAAGTAATTCGTTTGCCATGGTGAATAAACGGGATGTCTGCCACTGTAATACCGCGGATTGCTTCCTCACTACTATGCAGGCGAAGACGTTGCGATTGTAAATAATAACAGCTATCCACATATCGCAAGCTAAAAAAAGAAATATTGTATATTCGAATAGTCGTCAACCATTTTAGGAGTTTAACAACAATAACAACCATCTTTAAGAACTTCGGAAGGCAATGAACAAGCGTTTCTAAAGGTTCTAAGAAATAGCGAACTTGAAACAATTAAACCAAACATTGACATAGCGTTAAACGGTGCGTATCGACGGCAGTCAGAAATTGCAGCGCAAAGAAGAGTTCTTCTTGACTAAAGAGATTGAAAAATTATCCAAGACAGTGATACTTAACATTGAATCAAACTCATTGGCTATTATCAAACTATGTCGATGTTATTGACAATTTCGCAATATCCCTATTGAATTCTTCACCCAAATCACATTTTTCATCAACGCCCACCTGTTAAGGGTACACGTGTCCTAGCCTACCTCTAGCTAGCTATAGAGTGCACTCAACATTTAATGCGACTCTGAGTAGAAGTCATAATACTTACAAGACGTTTTCTCCAAATGATGATGAATATGATTTTACCAATTCTTCTTCAAATTTATTTTTATTCAACCATTTCTATAGGTTTGGAAATAAAAATTTCTAACATGTTGATAAGTTTAGTTAATGTATTCAGTGGCGTAGCGTGGGGGTGTAGAGAGGGTCATGGCCCCGGGCGGCACACGATAAGAGGCGGCGAGCATCTCGATTTTTTAAATGTATAAAAAACTGCAATAATTTTGACAATTGTATAAAAGATTTTGCTATAAAAAAACACGAAAAGTATTTGGGGACTTTGGCTGAATAATGTTCAAAACTAAACATCACCGAAGATTTTTTTCAATTTATCACATGGGGCAATTATAATTATATAAAACAATATCGATATCGAAAATAAATGAAATTGCTAAAACATTTTAAAGATAATACCGATAATTAAAAATCGACTGTTCATCTGACCTTGAATAGTTTGGCCTATCCTAATCTGCAGAGAATTCCACATATGTAAATGATGTCACAATGATTATGCCAAATATGCGAAATAACTAAACTGAAATATTTATAAATATTACAATATATCTTGAGTGCAAGCTTCTTTGCTAGGAATCGCAAAAGAATGGAATTAATCGAACATATATATGTCTGCAATTCGAGAGAGACCGAAACCAAAACAAAGTCCGTCTTCACAACAGTTTCATGGAAGCGAAGGTTCCTCTTAGAAATCAGTTACGATGCGCAAATCTGATGGTGAGTCACCCATTTCGTTGAAGCGTACTCGAGAAGATGGTGGCCTACGGTGCTTCAGATATGGAAAAAAAGGTCGTGTAAGGGTTAAATGCACAGAACAAGTGGCACCAACGGATAGCTTTAAAAATGGGAATGACAGTATTACTAATTGCACTTTTTGTGGCATATCGGGTCATGATGAACTATAAAACAAAATTGTATCGTTGATACCGGCTCAGATTGTTTGGTAAGATCTGTTATAGCAGACAAAGTATCACTAAAAAGAGACCATTACTTTCTTTCGGGGGATAGAATTGGCAGAGAGTCAATATTACTAACGTCTTCGAAGAAAAAACCGTGGAAGTTAACCTTTATGTGATTGATGAAAAGTTATTGCAGTATGAAATTATTGTGGACAAAGACATTCTAAAAGACCCCACCTTGACGATTGTAGTAAATGTTGGTGGTTCCACGCTGCAACGAAATGCTGCGGTGTTATGTACCCAGAACCAAGCAATTAACGGAAGGAATTGAGAGACTTGTTACTGTTTTGAAGACCGATAGTGGTTAAGTTGGAAAAGTGTAAGTTCCTTCAAACAACCATCGAATAATTGGGCGAGAAGTATCCGCTGATGGCATCAGATCAAGTAAAACCAAAATTGAGCACAAGTAAAATTTCCATCACCAGTTACTGTTAAACAGGTGCGACAGTTTTTTGGGTTGGTTGGTTGGTGTGAATTACACCCGATCGAGAAGCGACCAATTCCGTTTGATGTTTACACGCTGATTTCATGGGTACCGTTCGACATAAAAGTTCATCGATATATTTTCATTATCATTGATGCTTTTACAAAGTTTATTGTTTTATTCCCCTGCAAAACTCGTAAAGCTGAAGAAGCAACTCAGATGTTTTACAATTATATAGTAACGAGTAAAAGAAAATGCTAATAGTATGAAAGTGCGATTTGATTTGAATAATATCAGAAAATCAAAATTGCAAGCTTACTATCATGGACCCTATGAAGTGGTCGGTGTCTTGACGAGTGATCGTTATAAGCTGAAGAGAGATGGTTCCAATACCATAGTGGTAGCTGCAAGAGAGTTCATCCGACTAATACTTATATGAAGAAGAGTCTCAAGAAGTTGTGAGTAAATAAAGGAAAGGTAAGAATTGTTTTAGTTTTTTTCGTAAAAAAGAGCTTTTCTTGTCATCGCAAACAGCCATTAACAGCCAATAACCACTCTGTTAGGCGTTAACTAACAAACAATTTCCTTGTCATCGCTACGAAAATAGGTTGTTAAAAAAGATAATTTTGTAATTATTGATATATTTATGCGTTTTTAAGTGGGTTTTTATGGTTACAAAATAATTATTTTACAAAATAGATTTATTCTGTATTGAACTTTAAGAACAATTATAATATAATACGTCCATTGGAAATTTTTTTAAAATAACAGATTTATCTTAATGAATAAATAGAAATCAGACATGTAGATGATGATGGTCATGATGTTAATGTTGATGGTGATGACGATGATGAGGATAATTAGCGACTTAACTGTTTTCAATGAAACTGAACTCCATTAACGTGAAACTGCCTTCCGATTTTTTTTGTATGTTTCCATTAAATAGCGGGTATCTAGAAAAAATTATTTGAATTATTATAATTATAATTTTAAATTAAATAATAATAGAAACAGCAAATTCATTAAACTATCAATTGCGAGTACTTACCTATTGACATAGTCAATTGAGATTCATTGTATCCTTCATCAAACTATTTGTCATTTGACAACTGCTCCTGGCTCATCTGCTCATCCTCTCCTTCAATCAAATAGTATATTTAAATTCGGTCCTTCACTGTAAAATGGCTGATGAGATGATCCGAGGCTCTCCTTAAGAGATGCGCATAAATTCATAATGAAAATTTCTTCTACAATGTGTATTTTACTTAGTATACTAATACTTACACTCAATCTTGTAAAACGTTTGCAATTGTAATTTGGCGTTCACATTCTGTAATTTCGTCCTAATTCCATTATTTGACTCCTACAATCCTCGCATAAAGTATTTCTCTTCGGCTTCTTTACTTTCATTACTTTCTCCGTATGGTTTAGTGGAGTTCCTTCCATTACTGTATTTTTTTGCAATACTTCTGCAGTTTCTGCAGTAGATTTCTCTTCATCTTTCCATAACCCCAATTTTTTATAAATATATTTTAAAATCATTGCCATTTTAAATACGAAAAAAATAATAATATTTTAACAAAAAAACATACAAAAATTAGCTGAATAATAAATTCGAAAACAAAACAACAATCAACAAAACTGAAGCCTACTTTGATTTGAAATTATGAAATTGTAATTTTCAAACAAACGAACGAAAAAAGTTTACTTAGATTGAAATAGAGGAGGCTGTATGGACATCAACATACACGCTCTTATAACTAACATCTTATAAGTATTTATTTATTAATTGAAGTTATTTTTATTGTTGCATTTCAACACCACATTACACTACCGTAATTTTATTACATAGTACATATAAAGCAAAGTCGAAATTCAAAATTGTTTGGATACGGAGAACTTGTAAGCCACACAACGATCGTTTTCCTGTGAACCTTAATATGATATTACAGTTATGTATTGTTAATGTTACTTTTATTATTTAAACTTATTACATTTAACACAGGGTAATGATGGGTGAAACACGATAAGATATTTTAAAAATAAAGGCGACAAATTCGACATTTCAACCGCAAAAAAATGCAATGCATAACAAATAAAAATGATGCAAAAATTTTAAAAATATTGAGCATTGAAAAGTGTTGTCATGCAATAATGGATACTCTACATTTGCAAAAATAAGGCAATGGCTTCTATGAGCACTATGCACTGCAGTGTTACTTTGCAAACTGCGTTTATAAATCGCCAGTCACACTGTGAAACAGCTGAAATACAATTCCTTTTAAAAATCAAACAAATCAATTAATATTGACATAATTACCTGACATATATGTCAAAGGCGACTGATTTTAAAATATGTCTCCAGGATTTATATGCAAACTATTATCCACCAATTTCTCGACAACAGCACGTCCGATTCGCACCAAGACTTTACTGAAACAATCTCAAGACTATGCTAGATATGCTCTTATATGCTTAGATATCATCAAAATCGGTTCAGCAGTTTCGGAATCCATAAGCAATATTGGTAGATACATACCCATCCACCTGATGGGTGATTCTCCAAAAATAAGAGAAAATTTTTGGTGAAAAAACCCTAATTTCTTTAAATTAATATTTTATTTCTCGTGGCTTAAAAATTACTCCATTTTCTTCAAATTTTGGTTCCTTCGAAAAAAAAAAG
Source organism: Amiota communis (assembly GCA_037043315.1). Lineage (NCBI taxonomy): Eukaryota > Metazoa > Arthropoda > Insecta > Diptera > Drosophilidae > Amiota > Amiota communis. The sequence continues at coordinate 183,183 of JBAMAV010001296.1, forward strand.
TGTGGCTAAGCAAATAATATAAATAAATAATAATGGAAAAGCGTGAACGGAGGCAAATGCCTCTGCTTCTACGTGACTCCTTATCTAACAATTCATTTTTTTTACTTTTTTTCGATTCCTGAGGCTTCTTTCAAATTTCCGAATACACTAAAATTTATACCACCAAATTTATTTAATTAATAATGTTTTTCAATATCTCACTGCATTATCAGCCTCACTACTTTCTGCTTTCTACAACTGACATCCATCGGACTAATCTATGATTACTCGTAGACAAAAAACTTACATTTAACAAAACTATTTGTATACTTTATCCGCTCATAATCCGGAAATCCCAACATTCACTGGACAAAAACTTATTACATATATACAAATCGATATTCATCTCAATTTTGCGATATGAGTCCCAGGTTTGGGGTGAATGTGCTTTCACGTTGTGCAAAACAAATTGCTTACAAATTTTACTTATTTTACCATTCTACTTTTCCACTACACGATTATATGAAAAAGCCAAAGTTGTACCAGTTCAAGAAAAATTGAACAATATAACTTAATTTAATTATTTATTAGAACTAGATTACAATTGATGTCATTTAATAGATTGATGATTATGTTGTTATTGTTAACTTTTCTTAACTGGAGAATAAGCGATAGCAAGGGTATTGTTGGCAGTATTAGCAGTGTCGTCATTGTTAGCGTTGTTATCGTTGTCATTATGACTAGCAATTTTAGAATTGGGAGCATCTGAAATTTGCGTTAATTTCAACTGTCTAGTTATGAGGATTTCACGCCAGCCAGGTCGATTACATTGTTTATGTAATTCTTCGAGGCGTTGAGTCAGCGCATTGACAAATCCATCATTACTTCTTTTGTCTTTTGCTATTGTGTCATTGTGTCTGAGACAATCATTTAGTATCTTATCGATATCTATGCATAAAGCGTTTTTCAAAAGTTTGGGCTCTTCGTATTCAACTAAATCACGCACACAAGTAACCAGTTCCGTTAAATGCTCATCAATAGCACCTGGGAATAATGCATGCATTGCTTTGTCCAAGTTGAAGAGATATTCACGATTGGAACCACTTGGTCCAAATGAGCTGAATATTTGTTCAGCAATTCGTGGCACTTGCCAGACATCACCTGCATAGGAATCATTTGTTTGTGTTGCTACATACATGATAACGTCAAGAGGAGTCACATTATATTGTTCAACATCGTTATCAATATGATGATGATAATGTTGATAATCACCATTAGTTTCGCCAGTCTTAACTGGGAACTCGTGAAACTCTAAACTGCGACGTTCATAGCCATTCTTTTCACGATAATCCAAATGATCGAGAACATTACGTTTCTGGCTTGCAGCTATCCTATAGGCAACCCCATAAACACGATGTGTTTGTGGGTCGCCTGGCAGTAGTGTTACAACACGCCCAGGTTGACTAGGCACACCACGATGATCGATGCTGTGCTGATAGAACCTTCGTTTGTAGCCACATATATAACCGCGTTTTCGATTGATATAAGGAAAGTCTGCTTTCCAAACAAGTGAGCCATACCCAAAGATCCAGACATCATCGGATGAGGGCGCTGGCCTTACTAGGTCCTCTTGATTTGTATGCCTGGAGTTAAAGTCATGGCGTAGCTCCTCAATCTGTTCAACAATCGATGTTGATTCTGATGAGATTTTAATTGGCAGACTTTCTTGAACTTCTTTGTTGCCTAAATGAGATGTTGTTATTGTTTTTGTTGGTGTTATGATCAGCTGTTCAAAGTAATTATTGTAGATTTCAGCTACAAGTGGAATAAAATCAAAACTTTCGCTGCTTGCACTTTTACTATTTTCAATATCAATTGATAATTTTTTAATGAACCCTAACATTTTCACGTCACAAAATCTGCGTCACCAACACCATCGACAGACAATGCAAACAAAATTATGATAAAAACAACTAAAACAGCCGAAGAGTGCTGTTCAACATAATAAAATCAAGAAAATATGTGTTGGTAAGCAATAAATTTGTCATTTGGTCATGCAAATGTGCTGTCAAACACTAAAAATTGTGAATAGTTGGCAACATATTCGCACTATTTGTGCTCAGAGCTCGGGGAAGAAGAAGATTGACCGACCGCCGTTTCTTATATTAAAATAATTGAAGAGAAAAACAACAAATGCTTTTTCAATAAAAAATAAAAATCAGTAAATAATTATATAATTTAGTATTATGTTAAAAAGTCTATTGTTTGATTTTGCACGCCTACGGTTTGTACACGTCAATCACCAATGCAATTGTATTTAATAACCTCAAATATATTTGATTGCTGTAGGCTTACCTCCAGGCCCGTAGTGCTGGTTACACAAGTACGCGAGAAGGGTCATCTGAATCGGCCACGTCTAAGGAATCCACATTGGTTTGTGCGCAAGAATCGCACGGTACGCACGTACTACTTCAGTATATTTTATTGATGTTGTCTGAAATAACATTGATAAATTTCCTTGCAGATACATGAAGATTTTGTTACAACGGAAAATCGTGGTTTCATTAAAGAAGTCATACATGATAAATTTGGGCCACCGGCTTTAATTAAGGGTGTGTCATCTTATGAACAGAAACTTATTAAAACTAATGAACTGGAACCGGAGGCATGGGCACCGGGATTGCGGCGTACCGGTGTTATTGCACGTAAAATTGGTCAGTACCCTTTATGGCTAAAGAATGGTGAGAAAATCCGAACTACTCTGCTGCAAGTGGTTGATAATCATGTTATCAAATATATTCCCCCTGAGGAATATAAGCCGGCGCAACGCCCAGATGTTGTTAATCTTTCAAATTATGGTTGTCTTTTGGTCGGTGCCGAAAGCTCAGATCCATCGCTATTGACTAAAGATTATTGTGGCATTTTCCAAGATTCGGGCGTAATGCCAAAACGTAATATAGCACGGTTCTTAGTCTCGCCGAAGGCAGCAATTGCGCCCGGCACACCATTGAATGTGAATCATTTCCGTGTTGGTGATTTTGTAGATGTTCGTGGTAAAACGTGAGTTCGAGTCTACATAATACTGCAAATACTATCATGTAATATCGTGTTTTTTTAGGGTTGATCACAATTTCCAAGGTGTTGTTAAACGCCACGGCTTTAAAGGTATGCCTGCCTCGCATGGTGTAACAAAAACACATAGGCGTCCCGGCAACATTGGTGGAGGAGGTGAAAAAGGTCGTGTTTGGCCAGGCACTAAACTGCCTGGACATATGGGAAATAGATGGCGAATCAGTAAAGGTGTTCGCATTTGGCGTATGAATACGAAATACAATGTCATGTGGGTCCAAGGCAGCGCCATTCCCGGATCAACAAATGGTTTAGTTTACATTTATGATACAATTTTACCATTTCGAAAACCAAAGTCAGCACCGCCATTCCCCACGTTCTATGAAGATGATGACGCTATGGCCCAGCAACAGGAGGAGGATATTTGGTTTGATGAAGTTCACAATTTCAAAGATGAAACAATAACATTTAAGCCTGAGTAAAATAAAAATCAACTCCAATTTATGTTATAATCATAATCATATATAGTTTTATAAACTGTTTTTGTTGATAATTTTTAAGAATAAACAAAGTATAGAAAACGAAACAAAATAAAATCATACTACAATACACTGCTCAATCGGTACTGATAGTATTTGACAGCGGCAGCAGGCTCCACATCTTTCACATACATTAGCTTACCCTCTTTATGTAGTTTCGTCAAATGATGATTAACATTAAGTGCTGCAGCTGGCCATAGTTGCTGTGGTGTCTCTTTATAAACAACTTTAACAACATCCATTGCTTCTAAGTTGGTATGAGGACGCTGACTAAAGAAGTCAAGTATTTGGGCTTCACGTTGATTGCGATGCTTTATGTAGTATTCAATCTTATCAGTGGGATCTTCTATAACATTACCATGGCCTGGATAAATTACATTTGGTTTTAAACACAAAATTTTATTCAAGCTGTGCATATAATCGGAAAGATCCTCAAAGACTGCAGTGCCCTCGCCTTAACAGATGTGAAAATAAGTGATTTTATTTTGACTTATCATAAATAATTTCTTACCTAATATGCAATCACCACTAAACAGTGCGCCATCTTCTGTTGTGAGTACAATGTGATCTGAAGTGTGTCCCGGTGTATGCTCTACGTGCACTTTAATACCATCAACTGCAAATGTCTGCTTATCCTCTATGGCATTCACTTTAATATTTGAAGGTATCTCAGGGCAAACATCGATGGCATCTGTACGTCGAAACTTGTACACTTGACATTCGCCTGCATTAAGGTTATGATGCACTTCAAAAGGGATACACAAAATTTAAGAAATCCAATAGAATTATGTATGACCATGAGTCATACAAAACAAATGAAAATACCATAATAAGGTACAATGGACGAGTTAATAAAATGGAAGGAGAATGAGAAGGTGAGTGGATGCTCAGTGCTATCATACATTAGTGGTCATCGCACATACCTGGTGCAGTCATTTTACTGCCAATAATGTCTTTAACACCACCAACATGATCATGATGCCAATGTGTTAGGATTATAGTGGAAATGGTTGCGTCTTCTTCCTTAAGAACTCGATCTAGATGTTCAATGTACTGTGCCACATCAGGATCACCGGTGTCTATTAAAATTCGTCTGTTGGTATTGAAAATAGCTATGGTTAAATATGGTTCCACTCTGGAAGTTATATAGTTTTCATCAAATAATATAATCGGTTCAATTTTGTTATATTATCAGTTCCAGATTTCTATAAACTACACTTGATGGTGCCTCTGAGTCGTGATATGCTACAAATATCAGCCAACAGTGGTAATACGACATTCAAAATTTGTGTAAAGTGTATAAAAACGATAAAACCGATTGTAAGACATGTTTCACATTTTTTTATTGGATTTACACTTTGAACTCACTTTTTGCCGGTACCAAGCAAATAGGTGTTAGTGCCCTGTAGAGTCATGGCACCCGGATTACAACCGAGTATCCGAATAATAGATGAGGTTAAGCGTGTAACGGGCGGGATATGCAACATTATAAATGGCGACTGGAATCACCAAAAAAAAAAAATATTCGTCGTACTAATAATAAACAAAGCAAACAGAAGAGCAGAACAAAATTTACAAAAACAAAACAACTGGTGGCAGCGTTTAGGGTGACCATATCACCATTGAAATGTGTGTCAGTTACATTTCTGTCTTATTTATAGTCGGTTTAGACCAGTGATGCCATCAACCTATCACAAAAACAGGACAGACCGACCTCAAAAAAGCGGGAAAAAAGGGACAAAAAATATTTAAAAAAGGACAGAAAACAGGACAATTTTGTTTGCCTTATTATTTTTATTAATTTTTTAAGTTATAAATTTATTTTTTTTATATTAAATGAGCTTTATTGCCTCCTCTATGAGGTCATAATCCTCTTCTTTTAAGGCACTACTGTAGGAGGCACTAGTGCCAATCATGTTAAGATATTTATCTGGAACCTCATAAGTGTAACCTACCTATTATATAATAAGTGCGTCCTACCAATAATCTTAGTAATGCTTACATCCGTCATCACCACCATCTTTCCGAAGATCTTTAAAATGTTCGGCTAACACGTTTTTAACAACCTGTGTGCATTTCGTTCGGCGCAATTGCAATTGCGATGCGCCAAATTTTTGTTTGCACAAGTCACTTAAATGGGCGACTGGTTCAATCGCAGCATTCTGGGCAATGAACATTGCTAGCGCCGCATCCTGGACAGCAGTTTCGTTCCTTGGTTTAGATGGGAACGATAATTTATTTGGCTGTGCGAATTGCTGGGCATTAACCACATGTTTTTTTGTGGCCATGTGCGCACGTATTTGATCAATTTTAGAGTTAATCCCACACTTACAAAACTTGCAGTAAGCCTTATTGTTATCTTTTGGATCGCGGCTCACCCAACTTTTTAAATCAGGCTGATTTAGCCACGACTCGCGAAATTTTTGTTTATATATTTCTTTCGGCATGTTTGTTTGTTTATGTTATGTTCGGGTCATGTGCCGTTTTCGGTCATGTGATCAGCCACAATGTTAAGTTATGGTATTAGTGATGAGCACAACCCAATACATGTCGACTATTTCTATTATTTGCGTAATTTTAGCATATTCACAGAATTTGAAAAAAAAAATTAAATAATACATTACAAATAAAAAAGGATAGATTTCCGGATAGGGGATGTTTCACTTTTTTCTCCGGATAGGTCAGTTAAAAAAAGAACAGATCTGTCCGGAAAAAGGCTAAAATGGCATCACTGGTTTAGACTGCTTAAAATTGCCTGATTTTTAATCAAGTGTTTACAGTGATTTTTTTCCATTTTTTTTTTGGTGTAGATTTTTTCAAATATTATACAATTGTCTTCGGAACAGCTGTTTTTTATTTTGGTTATACATACACGTGGAACTTTGCGAGCACGTTGGCTAAATTAAAACTAAAAATTTGTGAAAAATATATGATTTAGAACATTTTGCAATGTATGCAAATAGTTCTTGCAGCTCCCTTATTCATTCCTGATACTTATGTTATTAAAATCTTTTAAAAAAATTAACAATTCATATTTTACTTTAAAATGTTACCAGCTGTTTTATGTTTGGAGGGGAAAGAAAAAGGAGAAAAAGAGCCAAAATGAGCTAAAAACAGGCAGAAATTTCCCAACACTGCTAAGGTGACCAGTAGACAGTTGATTATAAACCTGATTTTTTTTGTCTGTCTGAATAATCAGATATAACGAATAATTCTGCATCATTAATAGTCGGTTTACACTGAAGGAAAAATCAGATTTTTTAATAATCAGGTAGAATATTCGTTATATCATGTATTATATTGTGTAAAAATTTCATGTTAATAACTTACATACTCTCCGCGTGAGAAGAGAATAGTTCTTCTATAATTAGCCAATTTGTGAGTAAATTAAAAACTTTAAATGCGTTTTGCTCGAAATGCTCTTTTTTGAGTTGTAACACTTTAGTTACTCATGTGTAATATATGTAGTATGTTTCTCGAAGCACAGTTTACTTATTAAGTAATTAGATTTCTAAACTTCTCACCTCTTAGATTTAATACAATTATTTTGAAAGATGAGTCGAAGGCCCTAACATATGTAACTACATACAATATAAGTATCTTAATGTATTTTAATTAATTTTAATAAATGAATAAAGAACTTAATTATAAAAGGACCAATGGGTAACGAGTAGGTTAAGTCTCAATATCCAAGTTTAAGTACTTATGAGTTAAGCCACTATATCACATGTTGCAGATTCTGCAATAGTCTTAAGTCTATAAATTATTATACTCTAATCTAGTGTTGTAATGGCGCCAAGACTCCGGCTGCGGGACTGCGGAACATCCAAAAGAATAAGAAGTTGATAAATTTGAAACAGATCAGGATTTCGCAAACATTATTAAAAAACTAATTGAAGACATCATTCAAGATTTTGTGACTTTCCAAGTAATACACTGTATTCGCTTACAATATACTATCTTGACCCAAGGTACAAATTAAAGTTTTTTAATAAATTTATAAAGCAACAAGTTCAATCTGAACTATTACCGCCAACGCAAAGTATTTATTCATATCTGGCAGAAATACTGAAAAACAATAGTGACGATAAAGAGGAAGATAGAAATGAACTAATAGGATCCTCATCATATATAAATCGTTAATAAATGAATATAAAAATCGAATCCTGCTTCCACTAAACGATGATCCTTTATTATGGTGGAAATACAATACCAAATTAGAAGCATTTGTTTCTTAGTAACTCATCTCCGCCTCAGTTGACATCCGCTAAAATTAGCCGAAGCACTTTTTTACCAATTTGTTAGCGTATCGTTTCGTCTTGATGTGGATATGTACATATGTGCTCCTTTTTCGTTAGTCTTTTGTCATTTTGTAAACCAAGGTTAAGTAGTCAACAAAAGTGTGGTGAGGAAGAAATTTCGATTTTTCAGTATTTATAGCAAATGTTCCACATTTGTACAACTTGCTATAAAAAAGTGTCCAATGCCAATTTATCAACAAATTACATGCGTTTCGTGGCGATTAAGTCTATGTCACGATAGGACCCGACTTTGTCGACAAAAAATTACGAGCAACGATTAAATCACTCACTACCTGTGGACCATTACTGTTGATAGATAGAATTAAGGCTAAAATAACATTCACAAACAGTTGTTCAATAATTGATAATTCGTATCAAGATTTTGGATCAAGTACGCCTCAGTGCAAAGGCGTCCCCATTACTTTTACAACAAAAATCAATATCAAAAGAAAAAATATAGCCACCACTTAACAAGTCCATCGATCAAGTTCTGTTTTGTTTATTCCACTAAAAAGCAAAATAATTATCATGTACGTAAGTATATAAAATCGACATACTCAATATATATGGCTTTGATGGCAATGAAAATAACCATATCTATTTTGTCTGGATGGTATATAACACTATATACTCGCATATTTGTATATGCAATACATATTTCAATATCACGATTCATGTTTCTTATTTCGGATCATTGCATTCTGTATATAAGTATGTTTATAGTACATATATACGGCTTGTAATGAAAACAAATTGATTTAATTATTAGAGAAAATTAAATCAATCCAACTAATATGAGCTTACTAGTATTGCACGAGGATTTTGGTAATAAAGATCATGCAGTGGGACTACTCTATAACTAACTCTTGTATAGCAAAAACGAGTCTGACTTTACGGAATATTTATATATGCTAAATTATACCATAGCTTGCCTGTCTTCCATAGTCTTCTTCTATGACCAAGATCGGATCACTATAAAATCACATGAAGTTGACGTACAGATTGAGATTTTTTTTAGCAATTTTCTACTATACTAGTTGGATCTAAATAATTTGACTTTAGCTGAAGTCCCTGGCAGCCATGGCTATTTATTAACTCCTTGTTAACTATTAGTTTTAACTTTTGGTTAGCATTATATAAATAAATAAATAAATTTGACCTATGTGTGGAGATATCCAGTACTTCAAAACTATTGCAGTTTTAACACAACTTTTTAATGTTAACTAGAAACAACATAAGTTACTCGTAAGTCTACATCAAGTGATTAAACCATAATTTTTCACAATGATCCCTCAGGCTTCTGAGTTGTCTGTGTATTTTATCCTACTTCAAATTATACAAATAGACCGAATGCCGAATATCGTTCCATTCATCTTTAAGTTGCTATTTAAAATAAGAGTACATATGTATTTTATATAGTACAGTTTTGTGTTGTTTTTTAATAATTTCCACAACATATCCAAAAATTTGACAGATCGGACAAATATGTATATGATAGCTGCTTTAAAAAACTTGCAATATTTTTTTTTTTAATTTCTCTTGGAAATCTTCTTCATTTTTTAACATATTTAAAATAATCTTTACAAATCGATGGAGGGTAAAGGGTGTTTAAGCTTCGATGAACCATAACATTTAGTCGCTTCTGTTTTTGCTTAATGAAAAATATTGTATAAATAAATTCAATTGATTTTATTTTATTTTCCGTTTTGTTTATTCAATTTGTATCTGTTTTTTATTTTTTTTTTTTAGTATGATCTTTGACCATTGTATTTAATCTTTAAGTGTATCTTATTTCATTAATGGTGATTTTCACCACTGGCTTTATTCTTGCATGTTGTTTTTAGAAAAGCTGTTTGCAAATGAGTTAAAAAAATGTTTTTTTTTTATTGATGATAAAAAAATTTCTCAATTTCCACAGAGTGTTTTGCTGAAACAAAAAAAAAAAACAAAACAAATAGATACAAATAACAATAGTATTCATTTTTTATGTGATTTGATTTTTGTTTTCTATATATGTAAGTACTTCATAAATCTAAAAAACATATGTTTTCGATTTGCGGTATGGTGATTTTGAGACAAAGTTCACCGATTACTAGTGGAAGAATTCTTTACCTAGATGTTGTTGTTGTGAGCTCCGGAATCGGATACATACTTGAAGCAGGGAGGATCTGAATCCTCCAATAGTTCTATTTTTTCCTCTTGACGTAGTTTTGATAAATAGTCATCGATTTGACAAGATGCAGCTAAATATACTGTTCTGGGTGAATCCTTGTACACAATTTTAGCAATATCCATTGAATCCCAAAAGATAGTGGGATTATCGCGAAAGAATTTCAATATTTGTGTTTCTAGTTGATTGCAGCGACTTATTATGCCTTTAACAATTCTTATTGGGTTGATTATGACATTTCCATGACTTGGATAGATTATATATGGTCTTAGTTTGACTATTTTATGTAAGTTCGTAAGATAATCAGCAAAATTCTCATAAGATGGTGTGCCATCAACTAGACAGGGGTGGCGGAAAGATAAAGGGAACATTAATATATTATATGTGCTATATAAATGTATTATATTTATATTAACTGACCTACTATGCAGTCACCACTAAAAACTGCACCAAACTGTGTTTGTAAAATTATATGATCAGCAGTGTGGCCGGGTGTATGCTCTACACGTACTTTTATACCTTCTACAGCAAATATCTGTTTATCCTTTATGTCAAGGACTGTGACATTTGGTGGTATATTCACACATTTGTTACCAGTAGTGGCATCTCCGAGTGGAAACTTATATACCTTGCAATCTACAGTAGATCAATCAAAAGTTAAATATAATCATATAACATAGAAATAGATAATTATAAATTTGTAAATGTATACCTGGATCAACCATATAAGTGCCCATAATATTTTTAAGACCGCCAACATGATCTTGATGCCAATGTGTTAGTATTATAGTGGAAATGGTTGCTTTTTGTGATCTAAGAACGCAATTTAAGTGTTCAATGTATTGTAGGACATCTGGATCGCCGGTGTCTATCAATATGCGTCTGCACAAATTATAATCAAAGCAGTAAATTTTAGTTGTAAGCAATTAATATAAGTACTACATACTTATTGCCGATGCCAAGCAAATATGTATTGGTGCCATGTATTGTCTTTGCATATGGATTACAGCCGAGAATGCGTATGATTGATCCGGTTAAATATGTTACGGGCGGTATACGTGCCATTTTGATATTTACGCACCACCAATTAAAAATTTTCAGCAGCAAAACAAAAAGTCACCAACCTGTACGAGCCAAGCGCACAAATCAAACCAACTAGTGGACGTTGGCGCCACGATCAAGCCAAGATGACCAGCTAACTATTTTGTGAAATGACAAATTAGTCTATTTGAATGGCTCACAATGTCAACGATTGTTCACCTTAAACTCTCTCTCTCTCTCTCTAGCTTTAGGTAGCTTCTACACAATTGACTGTTGAATGCGAACTAATGCGCGCTTAAAGTTTATGTTTTAAAACATAAATCAAATAGACCGAATAACTATTTAATAATGATACATAAAAGCACTCCATCTATTTCAAATGAATGAATATGTATTACATAATTTTATATACAAAAAATAATAGAAGTCATATCACTAAATATGTATTAAGTCGTACTATATGTACATGTACATTATTATGGTATAGATAATTATAATCTTCATAATAATTGATAATTTGTATAAATAAAAAAAAATCAGTCACCGCAAAGAAGGACTATAATAACTCCATGCATTGATGTATTTATAAATAGTAACAGTTATGTGTTCTTCCTGCAAGAAAGAGGAAGGTGTTCACTTACAACTACGCACCTCCAGAGCCAACCAAAACACACCAGAGCACACTGTTAACACAAAACCAGAACTCTCAACTTTTTACTCACTGTAGGAAGGCTATTAAAAGTCGAGTCTGTTTCTCCATATAATTACTTTTAAGAATCTTGAATTGAGCTCTTGAGAGACTTTGTTCATGTCTCTTTAATTTCTATATGTTTCCGCCAGGTGCGACGTTTATCTAGATAAGTTAAATCTTGAGTTTAAGGAATTGTAGCACCTTTTAATGTTACTTGAATTTATGTCCGCATTGACTTTAATTCTCCAGTTAGCTAACCTCTCTTGGATGATTTTAAGAGGATTATCCAGGTCTGTAGCAGCTTTAACTTGGCGAGCGGTTGATTTCGGCAGTGTCATTGGCAAACATTAATGTGACAATTCAAGAACTTGTTGGAATATCAGAAGTGTATAAAACGAATAATATGCATACTACATACATAAGAGGAAGGGCGAGAACTAGAACACCTCGCCCCTGCAGTCGCAAGTGGGCCGTAAACACAGTTCCTTCGAGATTCTGGTATTCATCAGGAATTCCAAGATTTTCTTCGAATACAACTGGTTTCCATGGTGTCAGAGTCTGGTCCAGATTAGGCTCTAACAGTGACGTAGTAAGTGTTCGCTGACTCTTCCTCTTCATTACACAGTTTACACAGATCGCTACGACGCGATCTAGTTAGGGGTTTACCACTCTAAAATTGTTCGTGTCTACCCAATAGCGCTGCGATTTGTCATCGAGCCATTTGAGACATTCACGCATAGTGGTAAGTCAGTTTAAATGACAAATTGACAAATCTACCGAGGTGACCGACGAATTGTGTTTGTACTTGGCAAATCAGTGCCAATTGAATTTAAACTAACAATTGAAAATGCCGAAAAAAGTGGAAAAGTAAATTTATTGACATAAGTACAAAAATAACAATAAATTATGTATTATACGTGCTTCTATTTGTTGTAAATAAATTGTTATTTAAATCACTTTGGGCAGACTTGCCAATTCATAAAGCTGGCAGCCTTCTCTCTGTCTTGTTTGCCGAACTAAAGCTTGAGTTAGACAAACGTTGTTTTCTGTCAAATCGGTTGTTCTGGCTTTCAAGGAGACGAAACGAAAAAGTTAAAATGTATGAAAATGTATGAAGGCAGTTACATAAACTCGTCGGCAAAGCCCACCCGTGAAAAGTTGCTCGACTTCAACATTATGAAAATACAGTATTGGTAAATGGGAAAAGAACTACTTTTTGAACTGTTTTGTGAACCAAAAAGAGCTGTTTGATGTGGTAGTTAATAACAAATACCTGTTTTGGTGAATGTCAAAAAAGTGTTGCTGTCTTTTGTGAATGACAAATATGGATAATCAATGATAATTATGAATAATACTAATTAATCATTAACAATTAATGATAAATGTAACTGTAATTATAATTATTAATTTTGTATTTAATAATTACTTTTCGTTATTATTATTCAATTTTCGAATTTAACTGATACACATGTTTAGCTGTTTTTTGTTTACCAAAAGCCAACGTCGTTTGTGTAACTTGAAGCTGAAGTACCCCTAGTGCCGAAACACAGTTTGACGGTGACGTGGTTTATCTAACTCAAGCTTAAAGCAAAAAGTAGCCAACCAACGTCACCGTCAAGCTGTTTTTGGCACTAGGGCTACTTCAGCTTCAAACAACACAAGCGACATTGAACAACACAAGCGATGTTAACGTTATTGGCTTTTAGTAAACAAAAAAAAGTTAAGCATGGGTCAGAGATGTGCAGTGAAACAGGATTATTAAGTTCGCGAAGCTTATTGTTATAATGAGCAAACGTTTCATGAAAGAAAGATTCGTTGTCTCTATTGCTCTCAAGTGAAAACAACAACGTTATGCATGTTATGGTTCACAAAACAGCTGTTTTCAGTTCAAAAAGTAGTTCTTTTCCCATTTACCAATACTGTATTTTGATAAAGTTGAAGTTGGGCAACTTTTCACGGTTTGATTTTGCCGACGAGTTTATGTAGTTCCTTCATTCATATTCATTTCACGATTTAAAAGAAAACAACGTTTGTGTACTTGCTGCTTAAATTGTCCGGCAATCTTGGTAAATGTCGTAATTTTTTTTTTGTATGGAATAACGGTTAAAAAACATTTGCCAGTTTGTCAAGTTTACCAAGTTTGCCACCTTGCGAGAATTGTTTAAGTCTAGTTTTCGTCGAACACTAAGGCAGCCCGCAGAATGATCCAATGAGTACGTTTGCATATCCTTTCCCGGCGAGTTCATCTGCTTTTTCGTTTCCAAAATACCCATATTAGGTTAATATGATTGTTCGATACTAGTTTTTTAAGTAACATCAAGCAATCCCAAACCAACTTCGAATTGAACTCAAAAGCATTGAGTGCTTGTATTGCAGCCTTGCTATCAGAGTGAATGTATATGTGCTTATTAGCAATGTCACATTAATTCTTCCATGAGGTATATTTGTATTGCATGGATTTCTGAACTGAGTTCTCTTGGCCATACTGCTAAATATGCGTTTTTTATGGGTTTTCCCGTAGACACCTGCTCTAACACCGTTGTCCGTTTTGTAACCATCTTTATATACTGTACCCAGCCTGGAAATGTAACTTCAAAATTTTGTTTAAAGTTGAATTTAGTAAGACAGATGTTGCTAATGTTCAGATTGAGCTCATCCCTCAGTAGGGATTGCCACAGACCTACCGAGTCACTATCATTTACTAGAATGATCTTTGCCATAAACGAGATTGTCTCTTACTTTATAAAGAAGTGGATTGTGCGGTAGTTTCAGTAGTGTATCAAGAGGAGCTGTTGGACCCGACCTTATAGCTCCAGTAACATAAACACAATCATCAGCTGCTCCACCCTGCCCGTACCTGGCTATGCCCTTGTAGGTGAGACTGACCCACTAATACCGGGATAAGAGATATGATTATGATACGATGATATGTTATGATATCAAACACAGATAGTAGTATTTATTATTGCTGTTTCGATTCTTTATTTTATTTTATCATATTATTTTACACTATTGTCTTTATAACTACATACTTGTAAATCATTATGTGTAACATTTTTTAGCAATTTTCTTTAGAATATAGGTTTACATATATGTATGTATATTTTGTATATATATACATATATATTGTATATATATGGATGTATGTATATATAAATAATTATTTCTTTAAATAAATAATATATTTAAGAGATTCTTTTTAATACTTTATCTCTTCATTTTTTCAACATTCATTCGTCACTCTTTCATTCTTCAACTTGTTTGCTTACGTAATACTAGCAAAATTCGTTAACATATACATATGTACTATTTTATTTTTACATATAAACGAATAGTATTGTACGTACATGTATAAAATCAATAAAAATTAGGTAAGATTCATAGCTTTTTATTGATCACTGCAAATAGAATCATTTTTAACTTTTATTCTTCCATTTTTGATACCTTTCATCCATTTGGTTTGTACTGGATCCAGTCGAGTCGAGTCCAGTTCAGCTGAATGATTGAATGATCTGAATTTCACTTCAAATTAATTACTGCCGACCTTTACTTAACAGCTCCAATTAATTAGTGACCCCTCTACAACCCACAAATTATTGGTATTATAACTCATTATACTCTTCACGGGAGTGAATAGTATTATAAGTTGTCATGAAGTTTGTAACACACAGAAGGAGACATCGTAAACCACATAAAGTATATATATTTGTGATCAGCTCGAAGAGACGAGTTGATTTAGCGTCTGTCCGTCTGTAGCAAAACTAGTCCCTCAGTTTTTGAGCTAGAGACCATACGCAGTTCATTTGTCGGAATCAGCCGAATCGGACCACTAGGGCGGGTACCTCCCATACAAACCCCCCTTTCTATTAAAATTCTTATTAGAAAAAGTTTTTTGTTTTTTGACGTATCAAACTGAAATTTGGACACTATAAGTTTCTGATATATATTCATTAACCATGTAAATTTTATGATCCTAGGGTTACCAGGAGGGGTACCTCCCATACAAACCCCCATTTAAATTAATGTTCTTATTAGAAAAAAGAGAATTTAGTGATGCTAAGAAAGGAAGGTTGGATGCTACCCGGAGGAGCGTGAAGAGTATTACATCTTTGGCATAGCCAATGATAGCCTTCTATCTGGTTTTCTATTCCCTCCGTCCTTGAATATACTCTTGGATTGGATTGAATTTGTTAAAAAAAGTTTTTTCGTGTGATTTGAAGAACTTAGATGGGATTAATCTCCAATCATACTTTGCTTTATTCACTATTTATAATCGGCACTCATAAACTTTTCACCCGACCGATTTTGACTTGCCTAGATTATTATAATCTTTCAATTTCTTTCTTCCATCCCATAAAGAATTTGAAGTACGTGGATTCAGCTCTCTCAGAACAGTTCTGATGGCACCTCTTACATCTTGATTATGCTGACAAACTGATAACAACTGATAACTAGGATGGCGACGGCGGTGGTTGTCTTGATGTAATGATGATGGAAGCAACCAGTTTTTTTTCTTTAAGGGCAGGCATTGTTCTGAATCTTAAATTTATAAAAGTTGAACCTGACGGTACATGAAATCTTCTCTTCTTTTACATCAATACAACACCTTCCTAATGAAATGAACTACAATTTCTCACTTGACAGACTTGTTATTAGACCAATCGGATATACATAGTAAATGTAGTATAACAAAAAGTCCTTTTATTATCAGAAAGGAATAAAATGATATTATCCATCATAGTCTTTTTTCAATTTTTACCAAAGCTTTTATAGATCTATTTTTATGTAATAAAACATGTTTTCACAAGATATTTTTCATATTGTATAATGCATGTAGATTCGGGGAATATTTTTATGGTAAATAAAATTTAAAATTACATACTACATACAAAAAGGACAAAGTAAATCCATACAAATATTATGATATACATATGTATACACTTAGATTTTGTAAGAAAGGTATCCAGCGGAAAATATTATTTAAACTAACCGTGTCAAATTCTTCTTTTCTGTAGTTCAACAGAAGAACTTTGCCATTTGGATCCTGTATCATGTTGTTGTTTATTTTTTCAATTAAAGTTTGGATGATTTTGTCTTTCCATGTCCGCCAATGCCGTGGACCTAGGTATATTCATCTCGACACCAGTTCTGTTACATTTTACCACACAAATGTAGGATCAGAAACTATTTAACAATCCAAAGCATGCCCAAAGAGACAGAGACCTGTGTTGACGGTACACTTTAAAAAAAGCATCGATTATAAGAAATATTGAGATCAGTTGATTATACCTGTTGTCGATCTTAAACTATTGTAGAATGGTGGTTACGATTTCTTTTAAGTTATCCAATGTTGCATTGAATACAAAAGAAGTTATTAAAGTTTATTCGAATCGAGAATGCTTAGTATTGTATGACCACCACCACCAACTGGTGCGCACTATGGTGAAAAATAGTTTCCTGTTCCTAATAAAGAAAACTCAGACAAATTTGTTTTCTTTCTCGTAATCATAATCATCATCATTGATCAGTGATAAATTTTAATTACCCTGACCGCCAACTATTAATTCGTACACCTATGTTTTTTTTTTCCTCAAATGAAATTTTCAAACTGTTTTAAACAGTTATTGGAATAATCTAAATAGTATTTATACTTGTTGTTTGCAAATTTATTATATTGCACATACATTTTCATTTACTGGAAACTAATGTAGTTTCACTTCGTTCATCTTTCAGGAAGATGGTGCCCCCATCTCATACCACCAGCAGTTAGCCGAAAATTGGTTAGCTTCGTGTAGCCCAGTTGTAAATCATATTAAGTCTTTGTGGGCTCGCTGGGCTCTGATGAAAAGACGAAAGATATTCGGAAGAGTGTAAAAAACCTATTTCTTAACAAAAATATTAATCAAAGTAATACATTTGAGAGCTGTACGAATTAATAGAGTGGTCACTTTTAGTTTGACGTATATACAATATTTTTTTGTTGTTACATAAAAAAATTAAAAAAAAAATAAATGCTTAATAGATTTTGTAAAATGTTTTTTTATAAAAGTAGATGCCATAACCTTTCTAACAAATATAAAAAGTTTATTTATTGCAAGAACTGTTTAAAGGAGTTTGGAAATTTCATTTGAGAAAAAATCGTAGTTAATAGTGGTCAGGGTCAGGGTAGTAGTAATATATAATATATTATATAAATATAATATATTTGCGTTTATAATTGCTTTTTTCAACATATCCACACACACATATACATATACACACACACACACACACACACACACACAAATAGACGTTCAGAAAAAATAAACAAAATGAAAATTTTTGTTTATAAATATTTAATTTGTTGACTGGGTTTTGTTGATGTTGTTATACTTTTTCATCATTATCATTATCATCACCATCATATCGTCATCATTATGATCTTTCTGTTTTTTCAATATAAATCTTATTTTGTTTTATTTTATTTTGTTTACTGTTTATATAGTAGTCGAGGTATTTGTTGAAAATTGTGTTTCATTTTTTATTGAAGGGTTTTGGTTCTTGTTTTTATCTTTATCTATATATTTTCTTTTGTTTTGTTTTCTTTTCATTTCATTTAACATTTTTATTTGTATTTTATTGTATTTGTTGTTGTATTGCATGCATGCTGTTGTTGTTGTTGTTGATTTAAAATTAATAAATAAATTTAACAATTTACAAACTAAATTTTCATTTTAATTAATTTTTTATTTGTTGTTTTATAATTTATATCATATGGCAAATGAGTGTTTTGTTTTTTGTTGAGTATTTTTCTTTCTTTCTTTCCTTTTAATTGTTTTTTTCCTTTCCTTTTTTGTTTTCTTTTTGTTTATATAATAATAAGTATAATAAAAAAAATGACTTGCCTTAAAAATTAGACATATCTTTTAAAAAGCGTTTTAAAAAAAAATTTAATTATTTATATTTATAATTACCATAGATCATTTTGTTGGTTACATGCATAAAAAAAAGAACTAAAAAAGAAATCATAAAACCCATAAATTTTTTGTTTTTTTTTTTATGCACAAAATAATTACTTTTCTTTCCGTTTCTCCGTGTCTTTTTCACTTAAATGTTATACACTATTATTATTATAATTATAATTATTAATACAATTAATTATATTTTTGTGTATATATTGTTTCTTAATAAATTAATAATGTAATATTTCTCTTATTACATTTTTTTTTGTATAAATAAATTTGTTTTTTTTTTTTTTTTGATTATTACCACAAATTAAAAGCTAATTTCTTAGTTTTTTATTTTTAAGCGATAATTGTTTGTCGTTTTTTCTTGAATAAATTAATAATAATAAAAAAAAAACAAAAATTAAAACTTAAATTTTAATTTTAAAAAATACATACTTATATTGTATATGAGTGAGTGAGTATACCATAAAACATAAATATCTCAATGACTTATTCAATCTTTATTTTGTTGTTGCTGTTGTTGCTGTTTTTGCTATTGGTTATCAAATGCCGGGACAAGTTCAAAGACAAGTTAAAAATTTCTTTTAAATAACAAAGAGAATAAATAAATAAATAGACAAATTAAATTAAATTAATTCAAATCAAATTGCGAGCATGCCAAAAGTATAGTACAAATGATGCTCATCGTTTTCTATCTCACTCAACATCTCTGCACACGCACGTTCGATACATTTATCGTCTAAATTGGCTGGTTGGTGGTGTACGAGTGTTAGATGCGTATTGTTATCAATAAAATTTAATGCAGCAGTTCTTGACGAAAATTTCTGCATCTACTACATACATACTTAGTTTAATTTATTTGTTTGGCTCACTCTAAGATTTTGTTGCTCTTCTGGTTAAATCAGGGAAGAGGAATTGAAAAAGGAGAAGGAAGTGGGGATGTAGTTGGAGTGTGTTAGGAATTATCATGTAATAAAAGGTGCACAGCAACGTAGACAAATACACAAACAATTAGTACACAATTCAAATTTATCATCATTGTTTGTATCAATCAATCATTCATACAAGCAACTACTCACTATTTTAACATCATGATAGATAGATAGATACTGGATACTGTCATTGGTGATCGATCATTCACTACTGCTTCACATCATTCGTAATTTTTGTTGTTTGTTATTGTCTCCGATTGTTGTTGTTGCTGTCAATAAATGCTGTTGCCTGTGTTGCCGCCTGCACCTGCTACCGTGTTTAGATTATATTTGCTGTTTGTTGATCACCAACACCACCACCACTTAATTTATAAGCAACCGCTGCAGCAGCCACTGCGCCCGAATCACTTAACAAATGATACGGGACACCGGTAGATGTAGCAACTTCCAGTGGAGTTTGTGGACGACTAATATTATGATGATGACCTCCTCCTTGACTGCTCGTATTATTGCTGTTTTCACTATTATTATTACCACCAGAAACACGTTTGAGGTGTGCTCCTGCGAGTGCTGCTGCTGTTGTTGTTGTTGTTACTGTTGTTCCTAACATATTTAATGCTGCCGTATTTATTGGAGTCGTCATTATTGTTGCTGGTGGCATAGCTACAGATGATGACGATGAATCCAAATTTTGACTATGCTGCATTTGTTGCTGTTGCTGCTGGCGCTGTGCAACACAATTCTGTAACGCTACTGACAATGCCGATGAAGAATTCGATGCACCACGTCCTCTTTTGCGTTTTGGCAAGATACCTTTGCGTGCCATAAAGAAACGAATGGTCGATACGGGTATACTAAACATGTTACTCACTGTTTGAAATGTTTCACCTTTAGAGACACATTTGGCTGCCTGAGCTAGAGATGCCTCAGAGCGGCGAACTCGTTTAAATGATGATGAATTGTCTAGTGAATTGTTGTACATTAATGAAGCTGATGAAGCTGCTGCTATTTGGGCTGCTGTTGTTGATGTTGACGATGAATTCGCTGATGTGTCATGATCACCACCAAAACTGCTATCATCTCCTTCAACATCACCGACTTCATCGTGAGCTGCCACATAATTGTGATCATCTTCAATGGTAGAATCCAAATGTTGCATCATAAGTAATTGGGGTGGTGTCATTTTGTAATCTTGCTCAAACTGATCTGATGAGTATGTTGTTGTATTCCAGTGATTAGTCGATGACTCATCGGCGGATTCATCAATTGAATTGTTTGAGGCATTTACAGTATTATGATGATGTTGCTGCTGCTGCAGCTGTTGTTGTTGCTGTTGCAGTTGCAATTGTTCTTGTTTAATTAATTGTTGCATTTGATATTGTTGTTGTTGTTGCTGTTGGTAGTTGCCATTGGTTTGTTGTTGTTGCTGCTGCAGTTGTTGTTTTTGTTGCTGTTTAAGTAACTGCTGTTGTTGCTTCTTCATTTGTTTATGGCGTCGTTTTATTTCTTTTTGTATTAACAATTGTTGTTGTTCATGTAAATTATTCTGTTGTTGTTGCTGCTGTTGTATGTCTATCACACTTGCTGGTAATACGTTTTTTACATCACCGACACCACCACCACCACCGCCAACAGTTCCGCCACTAACACCACCTGATACGGCCGCATTACTTGATGTCGATGTTGTTGTAGAATATGTCGCAGTATCATCAGTTTCAGTGCAATCCATTTGCTGCTGATGTTGTTGTAGGAGTTTCTTCTGCTGGTTTTGTTGTTGTTGTTGTTGCTGCTGCTGTTGTTGTTGTTGTGATTGCTGTTGCTGCTGCTGTTCTTTTGTATTCATTTCGAATGCTTGTTTCATTTTCATCATTTGATCGTGACCCACTGATGCATCCGTACCGAAAAGGCCCCGTATGCGCAATTGTTCGGCACAACGTAGCAGTTGGCCAAGTCCAGCTTGTGTAACATTTACCTCGCCCTTGTACATAAAGTCGACGAGCGCCTGTATCTCCCATAATTTGATTTCGCTGGGCAATATGATGACGGGATGCTTGCACGGATTCTCGGCGAGTATGCTGTCGAAGTAAGAGGAGCACGCGGCGAGCACCAGCCGATGGCAATGAACCTGGTGACCCTCGCATGCGAGAGTCACATCCAAATACCGTTGGCCTGCGAGCAACTGTGGAAAGGCGGCGCCAATGCTGCCCAGATGACTGTTCCAGCGCACGCAAAATTCCTGAGGAATTTGTTGTTGTTGCTGCTGTTGCTGCTGCTGCTGAGGTGATGTTGCAGCTGCTCCTGCTGATGCTGCTATTGGACTCATCACAACGTTGTTGTTGGTGGTGGTTGTGCGGAAGCTGTTGCAATTGTATTATATACTGATGGGGTAGTGGCAATGATGTTATTGATGCTGGTGATGGTGATGATACCGCTGCCAATATTGATGAAGATGATGATAATGGTGCGGATTGTTCAGCTTTAACTGCTGCTGAATCCTTATGGGCCGTAATGGCGCCAACACAAATGTGTGCTGCTGCTGCTCCTTCAGTTCCTCTAGCAGCGTCAATTGTGTATCTTCTTAATGGCACAGCCCACACAGACTTAGTTTAAATGATTCTCTAATGGGGTTTTCAGCCCTTCAAAGAGTCAAAGTGTTGATTTTACAGTGACAGTGGTGACGAAGTCGCAATCGACCGAATAAGTATCCTTCGTGCCACTATATAAAATAGAATAAATTAAAAATTGCATTAATTCTTTATAAAACACATATTATAATGACTAATTTGGTCCTGGATAAAAGTATGTATATACATACCTATTCAAAAGATTCTTTCAATTTTTTTCATCAACTTCAAGGACATTTGAATTAACTCACGACGTATTTTTATGAACGAAACGCAACGAATCGACAAGACAAGAACATAACAGATTAAATTTTTCTTTCCTCTTTTCCCTTTTCTTTTTTTTTATAAAGAAGTGTAAAAGCACAAACCACACAAATAAATGTACATTTAATAAATCTTTAATAATTTTCTTGAAGGAAAAATCTGAGATTTAAGTTGATCTTTTGTCTTGACAAAACTCACCTAAAAATTTTGATAAATCTTTATAAATATAATAATTTTAATGAAAAATATTTTCTTCAAGAGTCGTCGTCGTCGCCACCGTCGCGCACACACACACACACACACTCTCGTCACAAAAAAACAAATACAAATATAATATATTATATTATAATATAATATTTAAGTACAGACTCCTGCGTTCAGTTCACGCTTCTTCTTGTTCTTCTTCTGCTGCTGCTGCTGATGCTACTACTACTACTACTAACTACATTGCTTTGGTTTGCTTGTGTTGTGTGTTCGTTCTTCCTTTTGCTGGTTCGCCGATTTGGTTTGTTTTTGTTTTGTATTAAACAAACGACAAAAGACAAAGAATTATACGGCAAAAGTAAAGAAGTAATAAAAATCAAGTAACAAAAAAACACACACAGCAGAGCACAGCCAGCAACAACAAAAACGTTGAGCTAGAGGGGACGACGCCATAAAATAAGCAAAAACAAAAGCAAAAGCAAGCAAAGCAGCAAAAAACAAGCGATAAAAATATGCTGCAGAGCAAATTTTGAGCACGTTACTTTACTTTAGCATTTTCGACGAAGAAAAAGGAAACACAACAAGGAAAACAAGAACACACACACAGCGAGAGAGAGGGAGCCAGAGACAGAAAGAGAGGATGAGAATGAGTGAAAATGCGGCGCACACAATACAGGCAGCAGGGAGACAATGATTTGAAAGTTTTGCAAATAGAAAGAAATATGTGCGAGTGAGTGAGTAAATGTATCTGCTTGTGTGCCTGCCTGCGTGAGAGTTATCATCATCAGACACACAAGGAGCCGCCGCTGTCGTTGTATCTCGCGTTAAAAGACATTTCACTGCCACCATATAGGCATTGCCAGATTTCACCTTAGGTTTTACTAAGAAGAAAATGAAGTAAACTCCAATGAAGTGGCTAAAAGAAAATTTATTTCATCGAAATTAGCAATAATACTAAGGAATGGAACTATTTTTCTTCATGCTATTCTCTGATGCAATACGAACAGAACAGAATGAGCAAGCAGTCTGGCAACAACACCAAGGAACAACGACGGGGTGCAAATAGATGTGTTGAGGAAAATATATATATATACACACACACACACGAGACAACAAAGCATAAGTATGAAAGGAAGTATGATATACGTGGCGGGAGAGTTAGCAAAAAAAAAAAAAAAAAAAAAATTCAAGTTGGCAATAATGTGCGAGGGAGCAGGTAGTAGTAATAGTATGTCGTAGGATGAATAAGTGAGAGAAGGAGTGAGTGAATTAAGGAGTGGATGGATAGATAGATGATACCATTTTTATAATTATAAGGGGAGGAGGATACTACATGCTATGAACAGCACAGTCAAAATACAAAATGTCCTTTCAATTATTATTACGTGGTCAACGTTTAATGAAAAAACTACTTGTAATTGATATCATCAGCGCAATCTAAAATCAAAATAACAATCAAAATAAATTTGAAATGCCATTTCAAATATAACAACAACACTGCAAAACATCTCCATTGAGTTGGCAGCCCTCGTTCAATTATTTGAAGCAGAATAGCGCGCGCAAGAATAAACAGAAGAAACAAAAACAAATAAAAGAGTGCGGCGGCGGCGGCGACTCTTAAAACAAAACCAAACAAACCAAATAGAAACAAAAAAAAAAAAGGAAAACCAAGCAATGAGCGAGTCCCTTTGAAGTTTTTTTTTTGACGCAGTTAATTTAATGTTTGCAAAATATAAAAATGCAAATATATAGATGAAATGAAAGAAAAATTCTTAGCGGGTGTATTTACACGCACACTCACACTCTCACCCACTTATACGGGAGCACAAAATATTAACCACACACAGGATAACACAAAATAAAAAATTGTTGCACTTTTTGTTTCATTGATTAAATGGCCAATTTTAAAGTAACTTATAAACTTATTTTTTTCAATTCGTATACATTTACGTTTGCTTTTATTTTTGTTATATTAAAATCACTTACACAAACAATTTAAAATATTTTTGTATATTTATTTTTGTTTAAAAAAAAACACGTTGCAGCGCTTAACAAACTCACTTCTGTTGGTCGAGAAACGGACGTGCGTGGGTTTTGCGTTGTCCAATAGTCAAGAACAGAAAATGTAATTTCTGTTCACTTTCCTTTCGATAATCATTCGCTTCTGCTGAGAGAGTGAGAGCGTTGCCAGTCGACTGACTTCCAATATTTGCGAAATTTGCATTTGCAATAGTTTGTTATTCAAATTATTTATTTATATATTAGATTAAGAAATCAAATTATTTCTAACATATAATTATTGAAATGATAAAAATTAATTTGCAAAAATGGCAACATCAAATTGAAATTTTGTATTTTGAAAGTGGATTTTCTTCCACAAATTTAGATTATTTATCGTGATCGCTTATCGATTATTTTTATGTACGTATATATATGATTTATGACAACTCAACTTATTTGCATAAAACTACTAATAACATACAAACAAACTATCAAGATTCAACAAATGAAATGGAAATTATATTGTTTTGAAAAATAAGTATATAGACACATATGAATTATGGAATATGGCAGCGCTTATGTTGATATCTGTATTATTGTCAACAATACAGTTTCTTGTTAAAATGCAGTATCTGGCAGCAGCAGTCAGAGAATCAGGAAGCCCCATGGTGTAAGAAATAGAGGTGGCGCCAATATTTTACAGTTATGTGTCGTTCTCAGTTTTGACGTCATTCGCATATCAGTGTATAGAACGCTGAAATAATGCATTTAGTGTTGAACGTAATTTCAAAATGCATTGAAAATGGAAGAATGACGTCAACAATTGAGAGTGAGCAAATTTCAAGAGAGTAAAAGGCCCTAGTGGCGGTACCTTGTATTATTGTACCATGAGGTAGCCCTGTGTTTTCGCAGACAATCAGCTGTTTTTTTCTAATCGTGAACATTCATTCATTCACTCGCACATCGATACATTCATTCATTCTCTGAATTCAAGACGATTGGACGCGCAATTTTTAATTACTTAGCATTTTAACAACAACAAATTTTAATTACTTAGCATTTTAACAACAACAAATTTTAGTGCAATTTAAGTGTTTCATTTTTAATTTCGAATATATGATTTTGATTAGTGAAAAAGTTATGTTAATTGTGCTGAATATTTAAAGTATCGTGTATTGTTTGATTGTTTCAAAATGTATTTTATGCGATTTTTAATTGCAATTCATTGCGTTTATACAGTTGTAAGTGGCGACGCCTTACTTGACAACAAAAGAATATCAACACCATTAACAAATGGAAATGGCACCAATGACGGCGGCAATTTGTCCATAGAGAAGATTGTCCATTATCAGCCAGAGCAAGTGCATATTGCATTTGGTGGTAAGTGCAAACAACCAAATAAATATTATGCCACATATGTATGTACATTACGGTATATCCCATGTCACACGTCCCGTGTCCCGTCCCACATACACACCCACTTTTTATATGTATATATATTATCTTACACATGCATAATGTATATTTGTACATGCTTATATTTACTTACTACAATATGTGCCGATCATACTACAATAGAAATGTTGATGTTGTTGTATCAAACCTGGAATATTCTTTGTTTAACATTGGTGTTGTTCATTGCGCAGTTGTTGTTTTTCGATAAATGAAAATACTTTTGCACTTGCAGTCATCGCTATCATCAGTGCATTTCTGATAACGATTACTTAGCGTATATTGTAGGCAAACCCAGTTGCTACTAGCAAGTGCAATAGGGTAAAATGCGGGCCTTGAAAATGTGTTTCATATTTATATCTACTAAGTAGTACATAGGAAAAGTATGGATTGACTTGAAGACGGAATAATCGGAAATAATAACGTAGCGAGACTTCACAGTCTAATCCAAGTTGACGTCAATGAGAACCCTGTTCCATTTTGATTAAAAATAGAAAAACAAAAAACAATAAGAATGAAAAAAAGTAGAACAGTGTTATGGTTTTGTTGATAAAAACGATCTATACCATAGTACGATTCATCGTTTGTTTCGCAGTGGTGACGGTTGTGTTGGTGGTTTTAATGGTCAACTGTAGAGAAATGTGTAAGTACACATAGTCTATTGATCGTACCATCCTAACACACTATCACTATCAGTTCATAGTTATTGTTATTGATTCTGATGTTTCTTTTTTTGTGTTTTCTTTGTTTCTTCTTTCGAAATTTTGTTCCGTTTTTCTGCTATTTGCAGAGCAACCAGAACACCAGATTGTCGTAACTTGGTCAACGCGTAACAATGCCGGTACATCGATTGTCGAATATGGTATCGTTAGTGATGGTAGCAACAACGGCGGCGGCGGTGGTGGTCATGGTGGTGACATTTTCACTTTAATTGCCACTGGCAGTGCCACCAAATTCGTTGATGGTGGTGACAAGCATTCAATCCAATATATTCATCGGGTACGTTGAACAAACGTTCTTTATTTTTTTGCTTTTGTATAGTTTTTTTATTTGAGTTTTGGAGTGAAAAGTTGATAGATGATGTTGTTGATTATAAAAATGAAAGCAATATATTTCTATCGGGTGTCTAAATTCGCATAGGTGGTACTTAAAGAACTCCAAGCGAATACAACGTATGCCTATCATTGTGGCGGCGAATTTGGTTGGTCTGCACGTTTCACATTCATAACACCACAAGGTGGTAGTGATTGGTCTCCCACACTGGCGATCTATGGTGATCTGGGCAATGAGAATGCCCAATCGTTGGCTCGTCTACAACGGGACACACAACGTAATATGTACAATGCCATTTTGCACGTTGGTGATTTTGCCTATGACATGAATAGCAAGAATGCACGTGTGGGTGATGAATTTATGCGACAAGTGGAGTCAATAGCAGCCTATGTACCATATATGGTAGTGCCTGGAAATCATGAAGAGAAATTGTAAGTTACAGTTGAGCCATTTTGTTGATTTTGTTGATATATGACATCGTTTACTTTTAGCAATTTTTCGAATTATCGTGCTCGCTTTAGTATGCCAGGTGGCACTGATAATCTCTTCTATAGTTTTAATTTGGGACCAGTACATTTTATTGGCATTTCAACGGAAGTTTATTATTTCCTTAATTATGGTCTAAAAACGCTGGTATTTCAATATGAATGGCTTAAAAATGATTTAATTGAAGCCAATCGAGCCGAAAATCGCAATCAGCGTCCTTGGATTATCATCTACGGTCATCGACCGATGTATTGCAGTAATGAGAATGATAATGATTGCACACATTCGGAAACATTGACACGCGTTGGTTGGCCTTTTGTTCATATGTTTGGCTTGGAAGAGCTTCTTTATAAACATGGCGTTGATGTTGCTATCTGGGCTCATGAACATTCATATGAACGTCTCTGGCCCATCTATAATTATAAGGTATATAATGGATCTCTTACATCGCCGTATCATAATCCTCAAGCACCTGTTCATTTGGTTACTGGCTCAGCTGGTTGCAAAGAAGGGCGTGAACCATTTAAGGGCGAAATACCAACATGGAGTGCTTTTCATAGTCAAGATTATGGCTATACACGTCTAAAGGCACACAATCGAACCCATTTGTATTTTGAACAAGTTTCGGATGACAAGAATGGTGACATCATAGATTCTTTTTGGTTAATTAAAGACAAACATGGCAGTTATGAGGAGAAGCACCATTAATTACTGCTTGCATGATTTGAATGGTGGTTGAACAATTGCATGGATGATCAAATTTTTCTTTTTGTTATTTGTTGAGGAGGAGAAGGAGGAGATATAAACAATTGGAACAACAGTATTACATAAAAACAAAATTTTATTTTCCCAAAAGTCACAAATTTATAGACGCACACTAAAGATATTGTATAAAAAGATATAGATGGGGCACATTCAAGAAATAAACAAAAGGACAAAATCAACTCTATCTACAACAATGGTGTGTGATGGTACCAGTAAATCAATATTATGTATATTTTATCAGTAATACTTGCATATGATCTTGTGTATTTTATTGTATAATAAGCATTTATTATATGTTTATTATTTTGTGTCCTAAAATAAATTCGACTTAAATAGCTTAAAACAATCTAAAATCTTTACTTAGACTTCGTTTTATATACCACATTTACTACAAAAAACTACTACATACCATACATCATACAAACTGATTTAATTTTATACTTTGAAATTGTACTTACGTACTATTTTTGCAGAAAGTACTTATTTCAGACAAATCAGATGAGTTTATTTTTATTTAAAATTCGACTTTCTCAAATGTATGACAAATTTTTTGTCAATATATGTATATGTACAATAAAAACTAAAAAGCTAGGTGCTGGTGTGAAGCCCATTTTGTTGTAGGTCCTTATTTGGAGATATTTTAAAACCCACATTACAACCATTCTGTTATATTCTGAAAGAAGCAAGGCATTGCCGGGCATCTTTATACTCTTCACTGGAGTTTGTCACGAAGTTTGTAACACACAGAAGGAGACAACGCAGATCAGCTCGATGAGACGAGTTGATTTAGCCATGTCCGTCTGTCCGTCCGTCCGTCTGTATCAAAACGTCCCTCAGTTTTTGAGCTAAAGAGCTGAAATTTTATACATGGTTTCTTTTTACCATACGCTGTTCATCTATTGGAACCAATCGGACCACTAGGGGGGTACCTCCCATACAAACCCCCATTTAAATTAAAGTTCTTATTAGAAAAAGTCTTTTGTTTTTTGACGTATTGAACTGAAATTTGGATACTATAAGTTTCTGATATCCCTCAAACTTGTAAATTTCATAATCCTAGGGTTACCAGGAGGGGTACCTCCTATACAAACAACATTAAATACAAACTTATAAAGAGTAAAATTGTACAATAAAGTGCCACTCAAACTGTGCTCATATTTGATACTCAAACTGTGTTCTTTATTGATACTCAAACTGTGATAGAGAGAATTTAGTGATGCTAAGAAAGGAAGGTTGGATGAAACCCGTAGGAGCGTGAAGAGTATTACATCTTTGGCATAGCCAATGATAGCCTTCTTTCTGGTTTTAATTTCGATTTCAAATAATCCAGCATACAGAAGAACGATCAACAGCTGTGTATCGTGAAACTTTTTTTTCGATTTCCACTTCGCCTGTGTCTATGATATGACTATGAGCTTTGTTTCATAATTTTAATGGAGCAAAGAATTGTCGTGAAGTTTCATTTGGAATTTTAGAACAACTTCTGTTAATTTTCATTTATTAAAATAATTACATATCTGGTAAGGATTGTTTGTTACGGGCACTGGGTTACTTTTAAGTGGTTTAAGCCAAAAAAAAAAAAAATCAAAAGCCAAATTACATGTTTCACATCTTCCTTAACTCTAAAGATTTCTATATGCCGATAACATCCAAAAAACATATACATATTATATGTATTTGAACAAATGGTACAGCCGTACATGTATGTATATAGTAAATAGCATAATGTGGACACAAAGTATCCCATTATCTGGCTACCCGACTAAAGCGTTTGTCTGACTTTTCATAACACAAATATTAGAAGGTTTTATAATGATCATGATAACCAAAATTGGTATGTCTCTCTCTCTCTTACGCACTTTTAGGAGTGAACTAGATATAAGAGAAGAAATTGAGTGTGTTACTGTTAACAATCACTCTAAATGCACTTTGTTAGCAAGGCTGCTTTACAAGCCCTAAGCTCTTTCGAGATCAAATCGGGACTAAGAGTATTACTGTTACACTATTAAAAGGAGTAGCTGCAAATAACTATGTTCATCATATTTGGGTGCCATGGCACTTGTGGTAGTGGTCATCATGGAAGATTAAGAAGATAGCTTTTCTAGCTTCTTGCTAGAAAATGTGCTGCCAACAACCGTATTGAACCTGAACCATCCTCCGTGCGTGCTACCTTGGTGTTCCATAAAATAATATCAAACTTGAGTTTTATTGGATGGAAACAAAAAATCTAAATAAGTGTAGCGAAAAACTTCATGCCATATGGTTCTCGCAAAAAAACAAAACAGAAAAAAGAACATCTTTGGCTATGCCAAAGTTGTAATACTCTTCACGCTAATGTGAATGAGAATAAAGAAACATTGTATTATTGATTTGACTTACGTTTAGGGTAGGGTCAGTATTCATACTACATTTCAATAGACCAAAACTCACATATAGTTGGCGCATGACTATTAGTTGGAAATATGTGTCATGTAGATAGCGCATGGCCGGTGTATTGAGTATATATTGAGAGCTGTACGATCCAGTAATCCTTGGAAAGTGAAATTTACATGGTTGGTGGATATGGATCAGGCACTCATAGTGTCCAAATTTCAGTTCGATAAGATAAAACACAAAAAAAATTTTCTAATAAGACTATTAATTTGAAATTCGGTTTGTATGGTATGGACCCCTCCTGGTGATCCGATTTGACTGATTCCGACAATGTATGGTAAAAATAAAACTTCGTGGAAAATTTTAGCTCTCTAGCTCAAAAACTTAGGATTTAGTTTGCATACATACAGACGGACATGGCGAAATCATCTCGTCTTATCGAGCTGATCAATAATATATACTTTATGGGGTCTCCGATGTCTCCTTCTGTGTGTTACAAATTTCTTGACAAACTTATAAAACTATTCACTGTGTGAAGAGTATAAGAAAAGAAACGAAACAATACAAAAATTTGAAAAAACTGTGATATCAAGTCATGTGACCAATTCTGAGTTTCATGTTTCTTAACCAGGACATTGTAAAGTTGTATAGCACTTGCATAAGATGCGAATGAGTCGAGCAATGTAAATTATGTGGTCCAGACTTTCATACCTACGCAACCATCATTACCTAGAACCAATGTAAACTGCAGATTTATCTCCGAAGAAAATTTTGGGATTTCTAATAAATACTGAGCTGAATTTAGAAGTTGGAGTTTGTTACAATAGACTCAATCGACTAGACACCAACATAAATCTGCTCTAATCTAATCATTGTTGATAATCATTTTTGAATTATTTAATATTCATTCTTCAACTATCATCTTCCGTTATACGAAGTATAGTATTAAGTATTGTATATACATACGTATTTATAAATAAATAATGCAAATGAATAATTTCAAGAATCCGTAAATGATATTGTGATTACTTGGTCAACGCGCGATGCTACTAAGGAATCCATGTGCGAATACGGTGATGATAACCGACCATATCAGTTTTCTCAAAAATCATCAAAACCGGCGGAAAAATTCATTGATGGTGGTCATGGTCACAGTACGCAATATATACATCGTGTGAGTATCTGCCAACCAAAATTAAATTTATACCCACTCACACAACACTCAAGCACTCACAAAAGTTATTGCACTTCAATATATGTACTTACAATATACAATACAATACTAACGTACATATATGTACATACATATGTACATGTATTGTATATAGGTAACTCTGAAAGAACTTCAACCGGACACCCGATATTATTATCATTGTGGCAGTAATTTGGGTTGGTCTGCACAATATTGGTTCCATACGGTACCGCATAATCAATCGGATTGGTCACCAACATTTGCCATTTATGGTGATATGGGTAATGAAAATGCACAATCATTGGCACGTCTTCAGCAGGACACCCAACGTCATATGTACGATGCCATTTTGCATGTGGGCGATTTTGCATATGACTTGCACTCGGATGATGGACGTGTCGGTGATGAATTTATGAGACAAGTGGAAACAATAGCGGCCTATGTACCATATATGGTGTGTGCTGGAAATCATGAATCGACGTAGTGAGTGTTTCTATTTCAATTCTGATGATGATGAAGATGATGTATTTTAGATGTAGTGTACCTACCATGACATTATAATTCTTTCCTTCCATTCATCCATCAATTTTTAAGCCAACTAAATATAAAATGTTAAAGACATATACCATATAGAAAGCAGTCTTCATTTTATTATATGGAAATACTAATACTCAAAACATATTCAAATACTTCTAAGATTATGTTTTATATCAGGTCATTGCATAAGATCTTTTAAACTTTATTTTAAAGAATTACCAGAAAGAAAGTTATCTAACCGAACGGCAACAAATGTCAGACATCAGAGATGCTTCCTTAGCATCACTATATTCTCTCTGTCAAAGTTTGAGTTTCAACAAAGAATACAGTTTGAGTTTGTGCTCACAGTTTCAGGGGCACAATACAGTTTCATATGTACTTTTTTTAATTTGGGTAACCCTGGGATCATGAAATTTACATGTTTGGTGAATATGGAACAGAAACTTATAGTGTCCGAATTTCAGTTCGATACCTCCAAAAAAAAAAAACATTTTTCTAATAAAAACTTTTAAATGGGGATTTTTAGTCTCGTATAAAAAGAATTTTATATAGTCTGGAGGTGTTATGAAAGACTCAGAGGCCAATTGACATCACTATTTTGAGAGATAGTTATTAAATATCATAAATATTAATTATTTGTCATAAATAATGGGTTATCATGCACCCTACTGATAGTAACAATCGTTTGCAAAGAAGAGCACCTATGAACCCTGGTTTTTCAATGAAGTCTTTTGGATTTTCTTCTCTTTATTTCTATTTAAATACTTCATAATTATTGGATATTGAGAACTTATCACTTACAAAAGACTCGATGTATATTCTTCTCAAATAATATCTCTTTAAGCTTATTTTATACGTCATTTTAAAGCTCAAACCAGAAAAGTACCGAAAATATGGATATAATGGCATGTGCTAGGAAGCATCGTGAAAAGAATCTAGAATCCAAAATGGCCGGTAGAAGGGGGTTTGGCAAAAACGAAATACACTGCCAAAGTTAAGCTTCTCTAGTTTCCTTGAAATAGCCGATCGGACAGATTGACAAACAGACATACATATACCAACAGTTCTTGGACTACTTTCTAAATTGTTCGAGCACTACAATGTTGCCCAGAGGAGTTTATATTTTTAGTATACATAAAAGTACGATGCAAATTACAATACAACTTACCCGAAGATTTCATGTCTTTCACACCCCACCCAACTCCAATGTCATTTTAACTTCATTTAAAACAAGACAAAACATTAACTTTGGTCCACCGAAGCCAACATATGTACCTTTCACACACATCGCAATGCTAAAGTGAAATTTGAAATATATTTTAATTACTTTTATATGGGGGCTACCCCTTCTAAATATATAGTTATCGGAGAATTGGATTATGACATTCCAGCTGCAGTCGACAATAAAACCTGCCACATAGCCAAATTCAGATTATTATATTTGAAACACGGATGAACTGAATGAATGATAGATAAACATGGTTCAATAAAATTTTCTCGTCATTTCCATATAAACTTCATGTGGTGTGTTACAAATATCATGGGAATTGTGAAAGGTATAATATGTAAAAGTAATTGTAATAAAAAAAAAAAAAATTCATGGAAGGTATGAACCTTTTTCGGTAACGCTGGAGTTAGCATCTCTTTCCTTTTTTCTTTTATGTTTAATTTTTGTAACTTTATCTGCTGTTATATTTGATTTGGGAATATGTACTTGATCTATGGTATTATAAAACCAAAGTTAATCCTACAATATTTTATCTATTTTCGTTTTCTTTTGTGCAGTAACTTTTCAAATTATCGTGCACGCTATAGTATGCCTGGTGGCACTGAGAATTTCTTCTATAGCTTCAATCTGGGTCCTGTACATTTTATTGCATTCTCAACGGAATTCTATTACTTCCTTAATTATGGCCTGAAGTCACTTATCTTCCAATACGAATGGCTCGAGCGTGATCTACAAGAGGCTAATAAGCTCGAAAACCGTGCTAAACAACCATGGATCATAACATTTGCTCATCGTCCAATGTATTGTAGTAACAATAATGGTGATGATTGTTCTAAACATGAAACAGTTGTACGTCGTGGCTTGCCAAATTTTAACTTCTTTGGTCTCGAGGATCTATTCTATAAGTATGGTGTGGATGTGGAAATTTGGGCACATGAACATTGCTATGAACGAATGTGGCCTTTATATAATTATACAGTATATAATGGTACCCATGATAATCCATACGATAATCCACGTGCTCCGGTACATGTGATAACGGGTGCTGCAGGCAATCGAGAGGGACGTGAGCCATTCTTTAAGAAAATACCACCTTGGAGTGCATTTCATAGTCAGGATTTTGGTTATACACGACTGAAGGCATATAATCAGACACATGTGTATATCGAACAAGTATCGGATGATAAACAAGGTCAAGTAATTGATGCCTTTTGGATAAAAAAAGATAAGCATGGCTCTTATGAATCTCAACACCAGTCACAATGATTACTTCGGGTTTTACTTATTACATATACTTACTTTATATATTCCTATTACCACTAAATGGTATTTATATATCCATATATCCACTATATTACTACTATACTCTCCAAAACTGTACAACATTAATTAATTTTATAATAAAAGAGCTTATGCATTCCATTTTATGGTGTTTTTCTTGTTTTTTTTTTTTCTGTTTTTATACTCTTCGCGGGAGTGAATATTATTATAAGTTTATCATGAAGTTTGTAACACACAGAAACAGACATCGTAGACCACATAAAGTATATATATTTGTGATCAGTTCGATGAGACGAGTTGATTAAAGCATGCCCGTCTGTCCTTCTGTCCGTCTGTATCAAAACTAGTCTCTCAGTTTTTGAGCTAGAGAGCTGAAATTTTGCACATAGGTTTTCTTTTTACCATACGCAGTTCATTTGTCAGAATCAGCCGAATCGGTCCACTAGGGGGGTACCTCCCATACAAACCCCCCTTTAAATTAAAGTTCTAATTAAAAAAAGTGTTTTGTTTTTTGACGTATTGAACTGAAATTTGGATACTATAAGTTTCTGATCTATGTCCATCAACCATGTAAATTTAATGACCAGGTGGGGTACAAACCCCCCTTTAAATTAATGTTCTTGTTAGAAAAAGTTTTTTGTTGTTTGACGTATCAAACTGAAATTTGGACACTACAAGTATCTGATCTATAGCCATCAGCCATGTAGATTTCATGATCCAAGGGTTACCAGGAGGGGTACCTCCCATACAAACCCACATTTAAATTAATGTTCTTATTAGAAAAAAAAATTTAGTGATGCTAAGAAAGGAAGGTTGGATGCTACCCGGAGGAGCGTGAAGAGTATTACATCTTTGGCATAGCCAATGAAAGCCTTCTTTCTGGTTATTCTTGAATTGGATCTTCGTTTTTATTGTAGTCGAATCTCAATCAAAAACAAATCAGCCAAATCGGTGGAGCCATTTCCGAGATACATAATTTTATATTTATATATTATTTACAAGAATTGCTCGTTTTAATATATAAGATTTATTTAAATGAATTTGTATTGTCTTTTGCAGAACATCTTAATGATATTGTTGTTACCTGGTCAACACGTGATGCAACCAATGAATCACTTGTTAGTTACGCCAAGAACTTTGCAATCGATCCATTGGTTACGATCAATGGCACATCAGTTCATTTCATTGATGGGGGTGCCAAGCATTATGGACAATATATTCATAAAGTAGTGTTGCACGATCTAGAACGAGAAACACATTATGAATATGTGTGTGGTAGCAGTATGGGTTGGTCGGCTCGATTTTCATTTGTGACACCACCGGATGGCAGTGAATGGTCACCATCTATAGCTATCTATGGTGATATGGGACATGAGAACGCCCAATCAATGGCACGTCTTCAACGTGATACTGAGCGTGGTATGTATGATGCTATCATACATGTTGGTGACTTCGCCTATGACATGGATACCGATGATGGAACAATCGGAGACGCTTTCATGCGGCAAATTGAAACAATTGCGGCCTATGTACCATATATGGTGTGTCCAGGCAATCATGAAGAAAAATAGTGAGTATTCAAACAAACAATAATGGCATGTAATTTCAACTCCATCTACAATATGTGTTTGTTATTTTAGCAACTTCTCCAATTACAAGACACGTTTCAATATGCCCGGCGAACGTGATAGTCTTTGGTATAGCTTTGATTTGGGTCCAGTGCATTTTGTTTCGTTTTCAACCGAAGTCTATTACTTCCTAAACTATGGTTTTAAATTGCTAACCAAGCAATTTGAATGGCTCGAACGTGATCTCCAAGAGGCTAATAAACCAGAGAATCGTGCCAAACGCCCATGGATTGTAACCTATGGCCATCGTCCGATGTATTGTAGCGATGATAAAGAATATGATTGTAATGGCCAATTAGAGACATATATACGCCAGGGCTTGCCACTATTTAAGATGTTTGGTCTGGAAGATTTGTTTTATAAATACGGTGTCGATGTGGAAATCTTTGCTCATGAACACTTCTATACACGTCTATGGCCCATCTATGACTTTAAGATATATAATGGTTCGACAACTGCACCATATACCAACGCCAAGGCACCCATACAAATAATTACCGGATCCGCCGGTTGCAACGAAGAGAAGGAACCATTCTCTAAGACTCTGCCCGATTGGAATGCCTTTCATAGTAATGTAAGTATAATACAATTTGGTGTATGGGAATAAATTCTATAAAATATAAATTATAATAATTAGTTCGTTCGGATCTTTACAGGACTATGGCTATACACGTCTAAAGGCATACAATCGCACACATCTTTATTTTGAACAAGTTTCCGATGACAAAAATGGCGATATTGTAGATTCCTTTTGGGTGATTAAAGATAAGCATGGCGCTTATGCAGATCTCTGAACGAAGAACAAAGAATCAAGGACAAATTTTAGTTTATTTTTTTTCTTAAAAAAATGTTTTTTTAATTTTATTTTACGCATTAAAAAAAAGAATTAATTCTTATTAAAAAAAATAATTATTCTAAAAAAAAAAAAATGCATTAATATTAAGTTGGGCTCTTTTCCAGTTACGTTTGTGTTTTTAAATGAGTATGCCTACTTTATTTATTGGCTGGCGAAATTTATTATTGTGGATGCTGTTGTTGTCTTCTGGTTTTGTCTAATAGACGGTACCCGAAATACCTGGGCCATATTGATAGCCAGCTCCTCCAATACCAATTGGTGGGACACCCAGTGCACCCAGACCGCCTCCAACAACGCTATTACCATAATTACTAGAATAATAACTCGATGGATAGCTATTGTAACCATAGCTGCCATATCCAGCGCGCCCATAACCAGGATAGCCATAGCTTCCGCCACTGGCTAATCGTGAGTTGTAATATGAAAGTGCATACGGATTTGAATTATAGCCACCATAACCGTTATAGCCACCATAACCGCCATAGCCACCAAGGCCAGCAGCACCATATCCGCCGGTGCTAGCACCGTAACCTAAGCCAGAATAACCAGCGGCACTGCCATCTAAGCATGAATAAAACAAAAAAATATTGTTAGGTAAAAATTTAAAGTAAAAAGTGCGTACCGTTTCGTCGGACTTACCTAAACCGAGACCCAAACGTGAACTATAAGGATTATAATAGCCACCGGTGCCACCTAAACCACTGCCAAATGTTGAATCATAACCACCGTAACCGCCATAGCTACCACCACCAACACCGTTGTACGCCACATAACGTTTCTCTTGCCTTTTCTCCAATAGAGGTGAATAATTACTAGCGGCACTCACTTGATCCTGATGTGCCGTCTCCTCCACCTCTGTGGACAGAGTCTGTTGTTGTTGTTCATTTGTTGCCAGCACTGCATACGCGAATAGCAATAAAATTCCAAATATGGCCTATGTTGATAAAACGAATACAAACGAAGCGATTTTCAATTAAACATAGAGTTAAGAGTATTGGCGATCAATATAATAATAATTCTTCCTTACAATGTACTTCATGTTGTGGACACTTAAGAGTTGTGCTAACGGCTTAAAGTTTAACGAGGTTCGCGCTCAAATCCGGTAAGATGCTCGCGTCGCTGTGACAACAATGAAACGAATGCTTTTCTTCCAGCTCAATGTGTAGCTTTTATAGTAAAAATCTCATAGACAAAGCAAAGTAACAAAGCAAAGCAAAGCAGCATAACAAAGCAAGCAATAACTTTACTCAATTCAGCTGAATGAGAAGCTCATCACTTGGCTGGCTTTATTGGTTATGTTTAAGTTTGACTTTGATGCTACCACAACGACAACAACGCATGCGCACCTGCACCACCACCACCAGCAGCACCATCAGTGACAGCTAAGTCTGCATTTAGACTAAAGGCTCAGCGGCAGCGAAAACTTTTTTGTAGGTAAGAGAAGCGAGGTATTGAGGGGAAGCTGTGATGTTCTGAAAACGACGTCATGAAATTCCCTGCTGACGTTTTTCTTTGTTCTCTTTCGCCTCATTCGGTTTTTTCACATTTTTTTGGCTTGCGTAGCGTGAGTATGCATGCGACATGCAGAATATAGTAGCCAATAGGAGTGGAAGGTGAAGAAATTTGCTCTGCGACAGAACGCACAGCTGTATAAAGAAACATAAATGAAAAGGAATTAGCAAAACTTTGATTTTCAAGCGTGACGTTTGTCTAAACACAAACCAAAATCATCAAAGAAGAGTCGACGATTATATGACGTTAGTCTAAATGCCGACTAAGGCATTAGCTGAGTATGAAGACCATGATATGAACTTGGAACAAGCATACGTCTCTATATACTATACCATACCAATAGAAAGATAGATGACAGATGATGGATCTCTTCCTTTTATTTCTTCCTTTTCTTTCTACGTGATCATTGGAGTTTTTAGTTGGATTCAGTGAAGTTATTGGGGCATATTACTCATACCGCTGCCGTACTGTTTTTATTTGTTGTTATTAATTTAAGTATGTATTTCTGTTTTTACCATTTTAGCATTGGGGTTTTTCGGGGTTATCGCTTCTCTCAACATGAAGAACAATGGATTTCGGCAAAGTCTTTCTATGTCTTTTTGTATTTTCTTATTAATAAAGTATCATTGTTTTCGAACAAATTTCACAAGCTCCGACGATGCCCTCAGTGACAGCGCAATTACTACTTATATTCGTTTGTCTAAATAGTTAACGCTTTTCATAGATTTGCTTTTTTCTATTTAATATATATTTTTTAATATTGTCTACTTTACGTCTTCTACTTTTTCTTCTATTTTTACTTACTTTTATAATTTACGACAGACAATCTGTTGAGGGAATGAGTGCGGACAGTGCATGATTAGAAATACAAAACAATGCACTCCCTCTCATTACATTTTTTGACAGTTCAAATTTCAAAATTCTTGTTTACAATATATGCATGTACATCCCAATAACAACAACAACAACATCAGAATAAAAAATATTGTAGTAATGACTCACTTGTATTACATACGGAGTGTGTATTACGTACCAATAAATTTAATTAAAAAAAAAATGTTCTCAAATTGAAGGAGAAACCAGAAAGAAGGTTATCTTTGGCTATGCCAAAGATGTAATACTCTTCACGCTCCTGTGAATGAGCATTCAGAAATATTATATTAATGATTTGCATTAAGTTTAGGGTAGAGTCATACTAATCTCATTACACCAATAGTCACATATAGATGGCGCATGACTATTAGTTGGAAATATGTGTCATGTAGATGGCGCATTGCCGGTGTATTGAGCACACATATTGGGAGCTGTATGATCCAGTAATCCTAGGAAAGTGTAATTTACATGGTTGGTGGATATGGATCAGGCACTCATAGTGTCCAAATTTAAGTTCGATAAGATAAAAAACAAAAAAGTTTTTCTAATAAGACTATTAATTTGAATGTGGGTTTGTATGGTATGGAAGCCTCCTGGTGATCCGATTTGGCTGATTCCGACAATGTATGGTAAAAAGAAAACTTCGTTTTTAGCTCTCTAGCTAAAAAACTGAGGATTTAGTTTGCATACATACAGACGGACATGACGAAATCATCTCGTCTCATCTAGCTGATAAATAATATATACTTTATGGGGTCTCCGATGTCTCCTTCTGTGTGTTACGAATTTCTTGACAAACTTATAAAACTATTCACTGTGTGAAGAGTATAAGAAAAGAATCGAAACAATACAAAATTTTGAAATAATAAAACAATGTTTGGTTATAGAATAAATAACGAGACTTACGCTCTAATACAATATATGCATATATCATTGTTCGAAACAGTGTATTTTTCCGTAAGCTCCATTATTTCGTTTTATTTTTAATGGTCTGAAATTTTGTCCCTTTTAATACAAATTTGAATTTGGGCAACAGATAAAAGTTGGATGGTTGCATGGTAAAAGTAGGATGATGTAACACTGGATGGGATGAGTGTGGATACTATCATTGGCCTAGTAATGTTTTAGCAAATGGAATGTATTTAACGCTTTGTTATGGCTACATTTGCTTATTTCCGATCCGACTGGGAAACATGGCTACCAACCCAAATTACTGCCACAAATACCATAGCATTCACAATGCTGTAGAGTCTACTTTATAATTACTATTGTATATTAACCATGAATGAATTGTCCAGTTTATGTAGTTAATGGTCTTTGCTTCTCCCTACAAAGCTATATTATTATTGTACATATTATTATTTTATAATCACGTCTCGTTCCCACAAGGCTCTCTTGATCAGCATCAGCATAACTACTCTAATATCTTTCTTTATTTATTCAGATTAAAACTTTAAAAAATAGTTCCATTTGTAACATAGAATTCATGAGTCCATTCGTTTGTACCATATTTATTATCATAACTAGTCTCTCTGAACAATTGAACAATTAAAGTCCTGCTTAGAGACTTCCATGTGCTAATATGTAATCTTCTTCTATACACATAATAAAATAGTAGATTTAAAGTGTTTGTCCACCCATCACATAAAAGCAACACATTGCATTCAAAATCGAATTACTGGAAAATAACAAGCTTTATTGTGTGTAGCACATAGCGTTTGTTTCATCGAATTCGAATTAGAATCAAAAGATATTAATTTTTAATCCAAAGACTGGTCGTAACAGTAAGAAGCTTAACGGTTTATTGTGATGCCAGACTTGGACGGTTTTTAATTTAAAAATATTATCAGAAGCCTAGGCTACCATCGGCATCGCACTTAGAGTCCTAACAACTACTGAGACGGGGTATTCGTAATTTAAATATGCCATAACATTTTCTTAATGATTATCCTATATGTATATTGTGTGTATGAGTTAAATCTGCGAAGGGTATGTGAGCTGCAGTAGAACCGAAGTCTGTCTTAGTTTTTTGTTTTTTCGGTGTTAGGCTGAACTTCGTTTGTTTTGAACAAGAGAATGAATTGAATTCATTTTCATTTAACAACAAAATTGCAATTTATATTTTTATGTTTACATTAAATGAAACATAAGAATTAATTGTTAATCTTGCAAAAGTGAAACTAATTTTGTTTGTTTACCGAAATGTCTCACGTAAACTCATAAATTCTAAATCAGATTAAAGATCAGTGAGACAAACAGACTATTAAATTAAATTTAAAACATTTATTTTATATGTGAATAACTTCATGGCTGAATGACTCAATTAGCGTATAGCGTATGTTGCTATTATTTTGTTACTGTTATCGTTGTAATTGTACCATATATGCATCTAGTATCTAATATCGACTATGAATATAAAAGCGTGGGAACTTGAAACACATTTCAAATAAAAATTATCGTTTGCCGAGTTACTCAGTATACTAAATTATGTTTAAGCTACATACATATAAAAGTATATAAGTAAGTAAGGTTATTTTAAAATAAATAGT
The DNA here is from genome assembly GCA_037043315.1 of Amiota communis. Taxonomy (NCBI): domain Eukaryota; kingdom Metazoa; phylum Arthropoda; class Insecta; order Diptera; family Drosophilidae; genus Amiota; species Amiota communis. The sequence continues at coordinate 225,730 of JBAMAV010001296.1, forward strand.
AATTATCATAAATATATTTGATAGTTTGCAATGTACATGAGGTCCCAGATTACATAGACATACTTACTAGGGCTGTAACGGAGCTAATTTTAGCGGAGGCGGATGCGGTGGCGGAAGTCCAGAGTTTGACCTCCGCGGATGCTGATGTTAACGGAGGCGAAGGTGGGCTGACAAAGAAAAAAATTCGGTTTTTACCTTTTATTAAAGACGAAATTTACCCATAAGTACTAAACTTACACTACAAAATTTGTACCACAAAGTATGCTTATTGACATATGTAGTATATAAGTAACTATTGGTAATCAAGATTGATAAGAGGCAAATTAATATTAATAAATAACAATTTTGCAGCTTTGTCGCCTTCTAACCGATTTATCAACGGTTCGTAAACTAAACCGGCTCCACTATATAGTTGTTCGCTTGGAACCGATCTGGTGGCGACGATAAATGAGCACGTACGATCGGAAAAAAGCTTGAAATTTTTTATTATTCAATCCTAGGTCTATTTGCGACAGAAGCTGCGTTGTCATCAGCTTCACTTGAACCAAGTCATGCAGCGGTAGCAAACGCAATATGTAGTTCAGATTGAACTTTGTCCTTAACAATTTCATCCAAAAACTTTAATTTGTACCTTGGGTCCGAATACGTAGCAAACGAATACAATGTATTGCTTGGAAGAACACGAAATCTTGAATTGATGTCTTCAATAAGTTTTTTTTTTTGGAAAATTTGATATGGGTTGTGACGTCGCACGCAATGAGAAAATGTAAATATACCTCCGCTAAAACTCCGTTAAAAAGTATGAGGAGGCGGAAGTACGATTTCATGCGGATGTTCTGCAGATGCGGAGGCGGATCCGAAGTTCCGTTACAACCCTAATACTTACATTTGGTGATTTCAATGTTATTTATTGTCATCCTGAGTAGAATTTAAAGTTCTTCTCTAAATTGCTAATTCAACTTTACTTCTTTACCAAGGGCGTATACAGCTGCCATTGTAGGGGGCAATTTTTTTTTTTTTTTTTAATTTTTTAACTTATATATTTCATAGTTCAATGAAATATGTAGATCGTACTCACTTATTCACATATCAATGATATTATTAGACATCATTAGATATAGGTTTTAGTGCAAAGTTTCAAAACCATTCAACCAAAAATAGAGGTATTAAGTTAGCAATTACCATGCTTTTATATTTAATTCACAGTTTAGGCAATCTTCGCTCATCGTATACTTGATATGACAGACAGTTTTCACCCAGAAAACTTACGGCCCATTGTGATATTTGGTTTGGGCTGCTCTTAGCATCAGTGTTCGCTTTCGACCTTACCAACATAGAAGATCCTACTTACCTATATGTATGTAAATTATCATCACGATGAGAAGAAATAATTTAACATAAATGTATAGTATGTTATTAAGGAAACTCGGTCGCGTTATTATGTAATTAATGGAAAAAATCATGTAAATTACATTAATTTGTAAGAAACATTAAATTAGGAATTTTTTAAATTTAATTTTTTGGTTTCTTTACGCAGAATGATGAAAACAAAGAAAAGAATTGCATATTTACCAGATGTTTATAGTAATAATTTTCAACCAATTTTTTTTAATCTTTGTCGTCGTCAGCCCCGTCCCATCTGGAATTTCATCGGAAGATCGAAAAGTGTAATATAAAAAAAGCATTCCAACTAGGCTGTTGATGCCGGACTTTTCATATTTTCTGTCGGAAACGCAGTCACATTGTGGTGACCCAATTTACCAACATAATGCCAAAATGTTTTCGCGGAAGTGCTCTTTCACGGTTAAAGCTGCCGAATACGCCTTCGTTTGCCATAAATTGACGCCACGATTCAAGTTCATCGGTCTCTAGTTTTTCAAAAATATACAGATTAACTTTCTTCAATTATTCGTCATTCAACATTTTACCGTCATAGTTACAATATTTAAAAAAATGCTCTCTCTCTTCTTTAGACGATATTCAAAAACTTGACATAAATCGATTGGTCCATCGTTTAACAATTTCATCCATTTTCCTGATGCATCAGCAGATGAAGAGGTGCTTTTTTGCCAGAAGTTCTTCAATTCAGCAACCGGATTAAGTACTTCAAGCAAATTTCTTACCAATACGATGAAATCAACATTGAAGAGAAATTTTGTTTTTTTGGTTTAATTGCCTTTTTTATTTATTTCCGGTTCAGCATCACAGGTGGCAGTGCCAATTCATTTCAAGTTTTTTTTTTAAGTGAAACTTCATTAGCGAGGTGTAAGTCCAAAAAAAGTGTTTCAGTAATCAAATGTGATGATGCGCTTCAGAGACGTGGAGGGGGGATACACAGTGCACATTGGCTTATTCGTCTGCAGCGTAGATAATGAAGATTTATACATGAGTAAGAGAGAGATAAAAAATGCTTTACTGATGTGTGTTTACTTTACGACGAGCGTACGAACAAGTGACCGAATACCGCGACCGACCACCAGCCGAAGATGCTTTTCTCTCTCTTCGTGTGTATCGTAGTTGTTACGAATGAACCTGCAAGAGAGCTCTCTCTCTGAATTTGCGTTTGTCGAGAAGGGAAGTGCGCGGGTAGTTGCTGTTGCTTGGTTTTGTGCATAACTTATCAACAACAACACACCCGCAATTACCCGAGTTGCAGTTTCGCTCTTCTCTTCAATTATATGTGCTCATGGACTGAGCGAATTTCAATTATGCTTTTCATTTGTGTGTGCCCTAACCGATGCCGATCTCGCATATTAATTTGTGTGCATGTCGCTAAGACTTTGCTGTTATATGTCATATAAATCAATACGGTATTTAACCCAATTATTTAAATCTAATTTATAAAAATCTCATGTCACGGTGTTAGTGTATGAACTCCTCCGAAACGGTTCGACCGATTTTTATGAAATTTTTTTTATATATTTAGTAGGTATTAGAATATGTCGTAAGGTATTTTTCACCCTCCTACCCCCACCACCCCATTTATTAATCGCGATTTTTGTATTTTCGTATGAATAATATCCTCATTTGCCTCATGTTCTGAACGCATCACTTGATTACGCCTGAACTGATTTTGATGAAATTTTCTGGGAAACTCTAGCATAGTCTGGAGAATGTTCCTGTGAAGTTTGGTGCGGATCGGAGTTGTCGAGAAGTAAGTGAATAAACTTCTGGATATAAAGTTTAGATAAATTTTTAAAATCAATCAAGTCGCCTTTGTCAAGTATATCAGATAATTATGTCAATATAAATACTTAATTGATTCGTCTGATTTTTCAAATTATTTCAATTGCTGCGCAATGTACTACGATTAAACAGAGGACAGTATCACGCACTAACATCACGTCGGGAGCGTAGCAAAGCATGCCGGGTATACTAGTTATTAATTATAATATGCTTTCAAAACTACTAAAATTGCTTCTTTAATAATGAAATAAATGAATAATAATAATGTATAAAACATCTAGTAATTATTTTAAAACTTTATTTCTAATATTTTGTGCAGCAGTTTCACTTCAATAGTGTGCTTATATAAGTGAGAGGCATTACTTTTTTTTGTATAGACTAACCTTATTACATCGACTGGTAATTTCAATATGTCGCCAGCTAACAAATTCGAGGAATGTACGATGCATGTTGAGTATAATATGCCCAATGATTGACATATGAGTAGCATCCATGTTTCGCATATTGTATTCATTGTCACTCAAAACAGCATAAACTTTGGCACCATAGCATTCTAACGCCAACCCAACGATTATTTGTGTATGGTTGGTTGGTTTCCGTGGCTGGCTCGCATAAACCACTACAAGCCACAATTAGCACTAGAGCGCCGTTTTGATACCACTTCCTCGCCGAACGCAATCAGTATTACTAAATCCAACCTGTCGAATTTAGGTATTTGAGTAAATCACCCGGACATGTGGCTGAACAGTCCGAGAGATTGTCTATGAAATATTTGCCCAGAAACTTATTTCTAGTCTTTGCCAGGGCTGGGCATTGACATAGAAAGTGGGTGAGTGACTCCTCTTCCTCTTCGTTTCCGCAGCTCCTACAATGGCTTCTAAACGGAATACCCAGTCTCTCCGCGTGCATACCTACACACCAGTGACCGGTAAAAACCGCTGTGAGCCTTGCGGTATCCGAGCGTCTTCTGTTGATGAGTCTAAAAGACCTATTTTCGTTGTAATAGGGCCAGGTAGCACGTGCCGCTCTGCAAGATTCAAGATCTTTCCACCGTCTGTTAGCCAGCTGGCGGAAAAACAGGAAGTTGCTTCTCTTGACGACCGCCAGGGGAATCGAGACCTGTTCCGCCAACGATAAATCAAGAGAAGCACCAGAACGAGCCAATTCGTCAGCCTTCTCATTCCCCTCTATGTTCCTATGGCCGGGAACCCATATGAGAGTGATATCAGCTTGACGACTTAGCTCGCTCATCGTCGACCTGCATTCCTTAACGAGCTTCGACTTCACAGTGGTGGATTGCAGTGCTTTGAGTGCCGCCTGGCTGTCAACGAAGATAGCTATCTTACGACCTTTCGGTGCGTTATTTTTGGCCAGCCGACATGCTTCCCTAATGGCAAGGACCTCCGCCTGAAAGACTGTGGCCTCGTCGTTTGTGTATACTCTGTATATTTTTAAGCGTTTAAAAGTCTATTACTTGCGCGAGGTTTCCTACAAACGATACGTAAGGTACCTGTTTGTTACATACACCTCTTAAATAACATGTAACTTTAAAAACCCAGATTACATTACATTCAGCGATTGTCTATCCTTTTAGTTAGACTATGGTATACTAGTATAAGTGGTATCCGCACTAAAAATCTAAGGCTAGAAATAGTGTTTTGAGAGATAATTTTAATTATTTATTTTTTGTATGAAAAAATTGCCGAAATTCTGAACTATTCATAACGAATATATTGTATATATTGTACAATAAAATGTCATCTGTAAAGCTATGATACAGTAATACTGTAAGTATTATAACATTTTTTGTATTTGAAACTTTTAAATTTACATATGCATGTGTAAAACTATACTGTAAAATTTACATGGTAGATACATACTCCATACTTAGTACAAATGAGACAGAGGCAATGCTGGAATCGTACGTATTGTACATTCATGTATTTATTGTCGATAGATTGATTCACTTTTGCATTTATTCAATTATTTAGTCATCCTATCTGAGTGAATTGTCATCACCAGCTATCACATCTAAGTATGAAGAAGGCAACATACATACCAATTAAAATTGATATACAACATAATTTATGAAATTTATGACATTATAAATTCAACAATACCAACATCAATAGAAACATCAACAACAGCAACAACAACTTAACAATGGGAGGGAAGATGAACTAACCCATGTGAGCATGGCAGCAGCAACAAAAACAATGGCAATGGCAATGGCAACAAAACACAATCGAATCCATCCATATTGATTTGTTTCCCCTGTTTCAGTTCAGTTCAGATCAGTTCAGTTCAACTCTGCTTAGTTTGGTTTAATTCAATTTAGTTTGTTTGGTTCAATTCAGTTTAAAATGATCGCATCATATTGTAGCTAATTATGAAAATGCCATTTGAATATATTAAACTGCAACGATGACTATAACGTTGGTTATACTGATGATGATAACGATAACAATGACATGGTTTAAATAGTTTGGGGGGATTTAATGCATATGTACCTACATATATTGAAATGTCTTTTGGTTTGTTCTATATGTGTTATTGCTCTGTAGCACTATCATTTTGTTTGCTATTACTACGAGTATTTTTATTTTTCGATTGCTCTTGCTTTGTGCTCTTCATTGATGAGAGCATTAGCAGAGAGAGAGCATCGAAATATGTGTTTTTAATTTAAAAATGATAAATTATATAATAAAAAAATGTTAAATATTTGTGCACACTGTTAACTTTAATTTTATCATAACATTTCTCAACTCAATCAATTTTTGTTGTCTTAATATAAAAGCTTGACGACGATCATTTAATGATCAACGTAAGTTATTTTTCCGGAATACATGTATAGCGGCATATGATTTGCATTAGCATATAATATTGTATATAAATTAAATTTGTTGTTGATGCTTTTTTTCTTCACACAAAAATTAAATTCATAATTGTGTGAGCCGAGCTGAGCCGTCTGAAGATTTTCTTTGCCAACAAATGTGAATACTACAAATTCGCATGCGACAAATTATGTGTGAATATTTTTTTCTTGAATGAATCCACTACACATTTAATTTGAGAATTTCATTCATTTTAATCTGATGCTTGTAACATGCAAAAACAAGAAGGCAAAAATAATCAAGTCTTCTATTTGTTTCTAGTATGCAACCTGAGGTTACTTAAGGATGCTTAAGAAAAGGTTGGCAAAAATGTATTCGAATTTCGAGAGAGTATTGCGAAATATATATTGGCATTATATTGATGTCACAATGGGAATCGCAATGGCCATGCCTTCTGTGTATCACTCCCTATCGCTGGACATCTAATAACACAGTTTTAGGAGTTAGATTGAGGTTGTATTGTGTAAGCAAAAATGCATACATCATTGAAATTGTATTTTATATTAATACTAGCTGACCCGGCTCACATTGCTACGACCTCGCTCAAAAAAATAGATTGATTGTACCATTTCAAAAAAACAAAAAAAAAAAAAACGATTTCTTCGTATACATATTTCATCTTTGTCTATTTTTTTGCTGTTACTTGTGTATTTTTTCACTTCTTGTCTTTGTCTTCTTTGAGGTCCGATCACTGTTCTACTTAATAATGCATTGCTCTAAGTTACAAAGCTACAATTCAAACATAACCTATTTGTAGTCATTCTGCGATTCGGGTCGAAGACGAATTAAAAAAATCATACATCATTAAAATTGGTTCAGCCGTTCTTGAGTTATAAATACACGACTTTCTTTTATATGTATAGAAGATATATAGATATAGATAGATTACATATTATCATTATTTGAATTGTATTATTGCGAATATTCGCATTCGTATTCGCGAATATTCCCATATTTCTTAATATTGGCATTCAGATTCGCATTCGCAAAAACGCATGCTAGTGTACTTGTGATACTGCGAATATTGGTATTCGCATTCGCTTACTTCCATACATTAGCATCGCATTCGCGAATGTATAAAAATTGTATAAATCTTTTCTCTATATACCTATAAAAAATTAATCACTAAAAGTGTTGATAAGCGCCAAACTCGAGAACGGATGGACCTATTTTGATGAAATTTTTTGTTGTAGTACTTAATAGGTCAAGGGGATAGTTATAACCTACATTTGGACCCGTTAGGTGGCGTAGTTTTGGAGATACTGACAGTTTTTTACTTTGCATGTAAAACTTAGAGACATATTTTAAAATCAATCAAGTCGTCTTTGTCAAATATAGCAGGAAATTATGTCAATATTAATATTTGATTCGTCTGATTTTTCAAAAGTAAAAAGAGAACAGTTTCACGCACTAACAACTCGTCGGAAGCGTAGCAAAGCACGCGGGGTACTCTGGTATTAAATAAAACTTATGTTCATAACTTGTATGTAGCGTATTTAAAATTTAGGCAAAACCACAAAACAAACCAAAAATATACTTTAATACATACATGGTGTACATAATATATATGTATAAGTGAATTTTTTTATGTTTTGTATTTCTCTAATATGTTCGAGTACTAATCTATGTAAGCAGTAAGTACAAGTTCAACAGAAAAGGCCATGGTGGAACATTAACCTTAAAATGGTAAAGACTAGTAAAGATGAAAACCAGAAAGCAGGCTATCATTGGCTATGCTAAAGATGAAATACTCTTTACGCTCCTCCGGGTTGTATCCAACCTTCCTTTCTTAGCATCACTATATTCTCTCTGTTACAGTTTGAGTATCAACAAAGAACACATTTTGAGTATCAACAATGTGGCATTGTATTTCTATTGTACTTATACTCTTTATATAATGTGAGTTTGTATGGGAGGTACCCCTGCTGGTAACCCTAGGATCATAAAATTTACATGGCTGATGGATATGGAACAGAAACTTATAGTGTTCAAATTTCAATTCAATAAGTCAAAAAACAAAAAACCTTTTCTATAACAACTTTATTTGTAGTGGGGGCTTGTATGGGAGGTACCATTCCTGGTAATCCTAGGATCATGAAATTGGCATAGCTTATGAATATAGATAGATAGAATATAGTGTCCAAATTTCAGTTCGATACGTTAGTAAACAAAAAACTTTTTCTAATAAAAACATTTATTTAAAGGAGGGTTTGTATGAGAGGTAGCCCTAGGACCATGAAATTTACATGGTTATTGCAGATAGATCAGAAACTTATAGTATCCAGTTCGATACGTCAAAAAACAAAAAACTTTTTCTAATAAGAACTTTCATTTAAAGGGTTGTTTGTATGGGAGGTACCCCGTGGACCGAACTGCGTATGATAAAAAGAAACCTATGTGCAAAATATCATCTCTCTAGCTCAAAAACTGAGGGACTAGTTTTGATACAGATGGACAGACGGACATGGCTAAATCAACTCGTCTCATCGAGCTGATCACAAATATATATACTTTATGTGGTCTACGATGTCTCCTTCTGTGTGTTACAAACTTCATGACAAACTTATAATACTATTCACTCCCGTGAAGAGTATAAAAAAAATCCTCATGCGGCTTTAAAAAGTTTAGAAAACAAATGTATGTTTGATTAAGTTGAAGATCGTTTTAAAATTTGTAAAAGAGTATCACGAGCAAGTCTTAGGTCAGAGGTGGGTTTTCGAAGTGCGCCCCGTCTAGTTAATTTTTCTTAAATCGCCAAATTCCATAATAGAAATTGGTAAGATAGAATGGCGAAGTTGAGTGACGATTCTCATCGTTGCTAGTGTGCGGTGGCAGGGTGCGCCCGTTCTTAAGTTTATCTCAAATGTTGGTCACAAATTACAAGACATAGCAGATGCAATGATTAAAACAATAGATGAGTTGGAAATTGCCATGTTAGACTGCAAAGGTCCGTCCTATGATAATGCAGTAAACATGTCAGGTATTTGCCATATGTACTCTTATAACGGGTTATAGGCTAAAATAATAAAAGAATTATGTCCACTAGTAGAATATAGTGTTTTTGGGCTTTGTTTTTATTCATGTGAACAGTTATTAAAATTTATGATAGTCTAATTTACATAATTTCTGCAGAAATGAAAAAATTTAATAAATATGAACACCAAGCCTTGAAGTTCTCATTAGTTAAAGAATAAGAAAAGGAGTTGGAGTGCTGAAATTTTTTGCGGAAGAGAAATCTCACAGCGGATAAATCTGTCGAAAATATTACATACTTCAGACAGTATATCTAGGAGAACTTCAAATGATGCAAGCAGCATGCAATAATTTTTAAGACAAATTCTCGTTTTTAATCAATTAGAACACTGATGAAGTCCAAAAGGAAGCAAGTAAGTATGTTATTAACGATGTATTCTAGGAGATGCTTTGTGGAAGAATGTATTCATCTACGTTCTTATTTCATAGCCATAGCTCGAGACGGAGAAACGCCACGAAGAGCCAACGAGATTACAAGGTTTTAACAAAGCCTATTTAAACACATGGACTGGACAAATGCTCAAATCAAGTGGTGGCTTCACTTTATTTTTTTATCCCAACAACAGATTGTGTGCAAGCTTCGTCGAGAAATACCTAGAAATTCTATTTATCTATGTTATGGTTCTAAGAAAACAAAGAACTTGAACATTGCCTAAAGAATCTGAGTATCGACGGCAGTCAGCAATTGCAGCGGAGAGCAGAGTTTTTCTTGCCTAAAGAGAGTGAAAAACAATCCATGACATGGAAAAGATTAAATTCGTTAGCGAATCAAATCCATTGCTATCTTTAAACTATATCGATGTTATTGACAATTCTGCAAGACGAATGTGATTATTTATTCAACTCGATTCATTTGCTTTCATTTGTTGTTTTAAAAAAAAGTTTTTTTAAATTGGCTTAGAACATTTTAATGATAAAAAATTGGTAAAAAACTGCCTGGATCTCAATAACACCGCCACCAACCGGGTCCAACTGTAGCTTTCACACATCCAGGTGACCCCATAAGTACAACAAAAGAAAATTCATCAAATCGGTCCAGCCATTTAGGAGAAAAAGGTTCAGAGAAATCCGTACACTCGAATTTTATATAGAAAGAAAATGTTAAATCATACGTACATAATATGTTATGATAAAAGAACATTCAACTACAAATTGTGAACAATAAATATATAAGATACCTCATAAAGTGTATATATTCTTGGTCAGCTAGATGAAACGAGTTTATATAGCCATGTCCGTGTTGTTTGATAATATTGACCTTGTTGATATTATTAATTAATATTATTGGTAGAGACCGACCGAAGGCTCGTTTTCGGTTTCGGCCATAAAAGCTAGTTTCGGCCCGGTCGAAACACTTTGTTTGTGAATTGCCGCTTGTCGTTCAGCTAATTTCGGGTAAATTCATTGCTTGTGGCTCGTGAGTATGACTCACATGTATGACTCGAGTTCCGACGCTAACAAATTGGCTGAAAATTGGTGTACCAGGATGGCATATTGGAGAGCCTCCCGCGGCCAACATTTCAATGAAATCCTCTTTTATACTTAATCGCTAACAAATGAAGTGAAATTTGTTGAAATAAAATTATCTTTTGTTCATCTAATGACCAAATGAAAATCGGACCAATAGATGGTCCACCCACCCTTGAACTGACTTTGATGGGAAACATAGCTTAGCATAGTCCGGAGAGTGTTCCTGTGAAGTTTGGTGCTGATCGGACTTGCAGTCGAGAATTTGTGAATAAAATTTTGGATATAAAGCTTAGAGACATTTCTAATTTCTTATAATTTTAAATATCTACAAACTTGAAGAAAGAGGCGTCCTTATTGTAGTTTTTGCCACAAATCCATGGCCCACAAAAGAAGCAAGAAATAATTAATTTCTAAAGTAAATTATATGAAGCGAATTGAGTTCAAAATTGTTACAATAATCATTATTAGACAAGGATGGTTATGGTCTGGGACTAGTAGTACTTCTTCTTTAGTAGTAGTACTTCTTTTTATTCATATTTTTCGTACTATATACTTACATAGGTACAGATTAAAATTAACATAATTTATACATTTTAGGAAAAAAGAAAAAAAGAACGAAGGGTTATTTTACAGCATGGCTGTTAGCCGTTAGCTGAATTCTGATATTAGAAAGTTTTTATAATTTAATATTGATTTCATGGGCACCGGTTAATATTTTTATCAGCTCATTTTGCTCAATTGAATTTTTCTTAAAATGTGACACCCTAAATTCATATAACACAGGGCATCTTCATATGAAGTGCGTCAGTGTTTCCTGCTCATTCCTGTTGCATAGCGTACACATGGCTGACATATCTGGCGTGAAATCATTTGCATTGACTGGTAATATGTCGCAGCGTGCTTTTATTATCATCGTAATTTCACGTTGAGTTAGGTTGGCTTTAAAATTTTTTTCTCCAGCTGCTGGTTGCAGGTATTTCTAAAAGCGGTTTGTGCTACCTGCTACTTTTTTCAGCATTGTGCTCCACGAAGCCGCTTTTAATGCCTCAATGATTTGATTGCAACGATTACACCAGTCTTCTTCTATCCCAGCATTCCATTGAAAACTTATATTGTGTTCTGCTCCCAGCTGATTAAATTTTTCTGCCCACACAACGTTTCCTCTTAGAAAAGTTTTGGACAACTTATGAGGCAATCTATCTGCGTTATAAGACAGTAAAGTCTTTGTGATGTATTGCATATGCAGACCTAATGTATAGAAGTAACGGTATTCAGTACCAGTTTCCAATGACAATGCATAGTTTGGGATTGTGTCCGGTAGCGTCAGCACTCTTTTCAAGAAATACCGCTGGAACTTGATTACCTCTTCCGGTATTTTGTATCCCCAAACCTGTGCTGCATACGCTTGGATTGACCTGCAAACTGCCAAAATAGCTTCAATTTTGATGCGAATGAGATTTTGCTTTTGCCTAGGAAATTACGCCATGTCGAGTTAATGAAGTGAGAATTACACAAAGGTAACAGTACTCTGACGTTATATTCAGTGGTTCTTGCTTGTAAGTCCACATTTCTTGGGCCGAAAGTCGACCTCCCTTTCTGAACACCATTATTTCTGACTTCATTAGGTTTACTTCCATACTCCATTTTAAACAATACATTAACATTCTTATGTTTGTCCCATCAATATTTAGACCACCTTCCAAATTGTTGTGGATATCATTTAAATATAAAATAAACAGCAACGGCGACAGTGACAACCTTGTTTTACCTCAGAATAAGTATCAAAGACATTTGACATTTCTTCACCCGTCCATACCGCGTACTTGGTGTCTTTGTAGATATCTTCTATTACTCTTAATATTTTTGTTGAAAGGCCAATCTCATGAAGCTTGTATATTAGAGGGTTTCTGGGCACCTTATCAAAAGCAGCCTTGAAGTCAACAAAGAAGGCGTTGGTCTTAAGGCTTATAAAGTTCAGTTAGCACAAGAACTCAAGCCGGCCAATCATCAACAACGTCGTGTCTTTGCTGATCGGGTCCTTGAAATTCATAGAAATGATCCGGAATTCCATCGAAAAATCATCTTGACTGATGAGGCCCATTTCCACCTCTTGTGATTTAACACCTTGCGACTTCTTCCTTTGCCACGTAAAAGATAAGGTCTACGCCAACAGCCCTGCGTCGATTCATGACCTCAAAGATGGAATTCGTGAGGCTATCGAGGACATAGGGCAGCCACTTTGCGATTTGGTTATGGAAAATTTCATGAAAAGGATATGGTCCTGTAAGCGTGGTCGTGGTGGCCATTTGGCTGATGTTGTTTTCCATTATTAACGGCATACCTTCCTCTTTATAAATAAACATCCCATCATCTATCTCAAAAAATGTCATTTTCCTCAGAATATTAAAATAACACCTCTTATTGAGTATCCCCTTCTAAAGCCTGCTTGGAATTCGTTAATAATGTTATACTGTTCTGCCCATTTGTAGATTCGCTCATTAAGTACACCCACGAACACTTTTGCGATGGAATTCACAAATGTTATTCTTTTATAGTTATTTACCATATTTGTATCTCCTTTTTTAAATATCAGGCACAGAATTGTGTTTAAAAATGTATTGTCCACTTTTCTTGTTTCGAGTATAACGTTGTAAGCTCTGGTTAACTACTCTAAGAACTCGCTGGTTGCATTTTTGACAAATTCATAAGGTATCCTATCTATTCCAGGGGCCTTGTTATTTTTTGACTTTTTTAAAACCTCTTGAATATCGGATATTTGTAAAGCACTATCTAGGATGTCATGAGATTGATATCGTTGGCAATAATGGATTTCACAGAATTCTTGGGTAGGATTAAAGAGGATTGCAAAGTATTGTTTACACTGTTCCGCCGATAAATTTGCTCCAGTTTTAAAAGTTTGCCCTCTTATTTCGTTTGCAACTCTCCACCAATCTGTGGAGTCTTTTATATGATTTATCTTCTGTTCCATCCTTTTAAGATATTCAGGTTTGGCCTGCCCACACATATTTCTATAGACATGAATGGCTCTTAAATAGTAAAATTTGTCACTTTCATTATTTGTTCTTTTAAATTTGTTTAGAGATTCAAATGATTTTATGCGCGCTTTATGACATTTAAAATTATACCACTTTTGTGCCACTCTGTATCTCCACTGAGTTCCTGATAACTTCAACCAGCTGGGGTAAGGTCGGTGTGTTATTTTCTTCCTTAAGGGTCTGTAGGTTCTCATTTAATTGGTATGTGCTACGCTTCGACTCTATCCAGCGCATTTTCGGTATTAAATTCTGTGGTGTTGTTTGGCTTTTAATATTTTCAAACTCCATAGTAAGCTTGATTGGCATGTGATCTGACCATATTTGATGACCGACTTCAAAATTTGGGACCAAATGAAGGCACTCCACTGATATTGCACATAAGACATTTACAGAGCTTCCGATCGCATTTACAAAAGTAAAATCACCACTTTGATCACCTTGCGTCCTTCCATTCAGTATCAATAATCCATAGTCGGTACAGAACTCAGTGAGTACCTTTAAATTTGAATTTGTTACCATGTCTTTTGGGTTCCTGTTTTCGTAAACTGCATTAAAACTTAGTCTATTTAGATCTATTTGTTGTTGTAGTTGTCCAATTCGTACATTAAAATCGCCCATAATTTTTAAATTTCTTTCTGTTGTTTCTGTGAAGAAATCTTTGAGCAATTAGAACTCGTCTTGCCAGTTAGATCCTCTTATGTATACTGGAATCAAAGTTACTTCTTTATCGGGAGCGTATAATCTAATATATCCAATTCCATTTATAGTATGGTATACATGCCTTATTCCCCTATTGCTTAAATCCTTTTTAATTCCAATGACCATTCCACCGCTAGCTCTTCCGTATTGGCTATTTCTTGTTGTTGGTTTCCAATATGTATCAAATCCATTAAAATATTTAGTTGCTTGTACTACTTTATCATCAGAGATGTGTGTTTCAATTAATGCGAATACATCATTTTGCCGCAAATATTGGAAAAAGTCAGGATATAAAAATTTACTTTGCAGGCCATGAACGTTGTATGGGATAAGACTAATTGTTTGCATTTTGGAAGGTGTTTTTATTAGGTTTTTTGTAGCTTGTCGAATCAGTACTTATAATCTATGGAAATTAATTCAGCGTCGTTTCCATACAGCTCCCTGAGAGCAATTCCACCTTCCTGCCGATCTTGCATCAACTTTTTTTCGCGGTTCCACCTAAACCATTTATTGCGGATTTTTAAGTTGTCATCCCTCACCATAATCGGACGTTTTTTGTATATAGTCAATATCGACGATTTCAGCTGCAGCATCACCCTTTTGTTTAGTTGGCGGTCTGCATTGAGGTCACGTTCTATGTAGATAGATGAACCTGCCAGCTTGTTTGTGCGTTTCAAAACCGAGAGCAACCCCTCTTCCGAGTCAAATTCAAGCAACGCAATCACTTTACCACTTCGCTCTGCAATCTTCTTTGTTGCTTTCACCACTGAGGCCGATGGTAACTGTAAGCACTCTTTACATACCTTCTTGACTTCTTCATGAACTGCCTTGGTTGCTGGCAGGCCTTTGAATATCAAGTTCCTGCCTTTGATATGTTGATTCATCTGCGCTATCCGTTTTCGGTCAGCTTCCTTTTCCGCCTTTCGTTGCTCTAACTCGACTTTCATTTCAATATTTTGTTTTTTTAGTTCAGCTACATATTCTGCCATATTCGTTATTTTATCAAGAACCTCTTTATTTGTTGCTTTACAATGGCCTTGATATCTTCGGTGCTTGGATTTTTAGTTTCTACTGCCTCAATTTTTGCTTCTAATTTAATTTCTACCGATTTGATCGCATTTAAGACATTATGCTGGCTCTCTTCTGGCGAAAGCGCTCCTCGGGACTTCTTTCCTGACGGTGTGCCCACATCTTGGTTTTGTTTATTTGGCGTACGTTGCATTGTAAACGGCTAATCTACTTTCTCGTTCAATGTTGATGCTATTTAAGGAGTACTTTTACGCTTAAAATTAAATATATATGTACTAGTTTTGGGTATACTTTTGGGCTTATCTCTAATTTACAACTAAGTGATGCAAATCACAGCATTCAAAGACCTGGGGTGTAAAGTCCAAAGCTCGGGAACAGCTAGCTAGTGTATTATGTATTTTTTCGAATTTTTGCCGAAATACCGAATATCTTTGCTTGTGTGTTTTTGTTGTTGTTTTTACTGGGCTTTCAATGCTTTTACTTTCATTGAGGATATTTTTATGTATTGCGCTTCCAAAAAAACAAAATTATTGTTGTATGTATTATTTGTTCTTTTATATTTTAATTAATTTTATTATGTATGTTTAAGCCGTGTGCTCTATTCAAATTGTTGATTCACTTTGTGTCTTTTTATCTTTCGTATTTTTCTTTATTTATATTGATTGATATCACTGCACTGCAGAGCACTTTTCCACACATCCTCGTCACAGTCAGTACTCTCTGGTCTGGGACTATACTATATGGTAAATGGTACTGGAAACTTAGTTTATATTGATTGTTGTTCGAAAATTTGTCTTAACAATATGATGGATCTTTAAGCAGGACAATTAAAACAAACGTCAGTTTAAAATTATAAGAGAATAGTTGCTATATCGAGCTCCAAGAAATCTCGATCGGATTTTTATAGAAATTCTTTCGCAAAAAAAGTCGGGGAAGGTGATAATTAAGCTGGTCACGTTAAATGTAGAATGGAGCAAAATATCTCTATAAATCTAGTCAACTCTACTAAGTGTGTGAAGTTGTCTGGAAAGGCAATGATCACAGTCAAATATATTGCTCTCTGTTAATGTAAGCAATTAGTCAATTACAATAATTTAAAGAACCTGTATTCTGAATAGTAATTGAGTTCAATAAAATATAAGTTTCAGTTAACCAAAAATAAAAGAAAGAAAGGCCTTATCCTTAGGAGGATAGTGTATTTCAAAAACTGTATTTTTATTGTACTTTTTATAAGTTTCTCAGTTAATGTGGGTTTGCATGGGAGGTACCCCTCCTGGTAACCCTATGATCATGAAATTTGTCGGAATCAGCCTAATCGGACCACTAGGGTTACCAGGAGGGGTACCTCCCATACAAACCCAAATTCAATGACAAACTTATAAAGAATGAAGTACAATAAAAGTGCCACTCAAACTGTGTTCTTTGTTGATCCTCAAACTGTAACAGACAGAATATAGTGATGATAAGAAAGGAAGGTTGGATGCAACCCGGAAGAGCGTGAAGAGTATTACATCTTTGGCATAGCCAATGATAGCCGTCTTTCTGGTTTTAGTTTGTTTTCCTCAGTTTGTAATAAGAATGTTTTTTTTATTATATGTATATATGTTTATATTTAATTTAATAAATGTATTCTCTTCTCTTCATTTCTTTTAATTGAAAAATTCCAATTGCAACTTTGTTGATTTGTTAAGGCGCACACAATATCTGTAACATATAGTATTATGTATTTATGTTTGTATGTATGTTATTATACTACTAATTAAAAAATTATATTATAAAGTGAACTTGATTTTTTTCAACTTCATAGAAATTTCGTTGCTTCTGTTTTCTTTTCTTTGTACAATACACAAAATAGAACAAAATAGATATACATAGGTTTTGGAGAACTTTAAGGCTTAATTGAAATATGCTTTATCAAAACTTTTATCATCTTTAAAAGATTAAGATTTTTGATGTTTTTTATCACGCCTTTTGGAAGTAATGTGTAAAATGTTTTTCAAATTGAAAATGTACGTATATGGCAATTTACATGTTATTTCTGTAGATGTTAGCTGACCTCTATTACCTCCATTCTTTGTAGGTTTATGTACTAGTATATGCATCTCTATCTATTTATCTATCTATCTCTTCCTATCTTTTAGTGATTTAGATGATCGCTGTATGATTATTAATTATATGATTGTTTTTTTTTTAATGGACAATAAGGCGCATGGGCAGCGTAGTTTTAAGGAGGCAGATATACATTATTACATTATTTACTTAATGAGCCAAAACGCTCGCAAACTATCTATCTATGTATATAGTATGTATGTGTATATAAGTTTATTGTATGAACAATAGTTAATTTTACTTAAGCATTAGTAGATTGTTGGGGTTGCGTAATACGCGGTGGCGGCGACAATGGTGGCGTAGTTGCACACACAGTATGTTTGACCTATGCGGCAAAGAAGAAGGACAGTATCCTTTTAAAGGTGCCTGCCTTCTATTTCTTTTCATTGTCATCAGGCAAATCAAGGATTTTCGAAACAAACTCCGAAATATTCGTATTACGTTTAATGTGTTCATCTATGAACGCGTGTCTAAGCAATTGCTCATAGTTCGGACGCGCTGTATATTCCTTTTGCAAGCATGTGGCTATGAAGTCTTCGAATTCTGGTGAAAATTTACCAGATTCTAGCCGAGGTGGATCATCTTTGACAACCTAAATATATGTACACAAGATCAAAATGATTTATATTTGTTTAGAGATAACAAAGAAAAGAACCAAAACCAAAACAAGTACATACCTGTCTCAACTGATCAAATGGATTCTTCCACATGCCATACGGATAGCGACCAGTCGCCATTTCAATCATACTTATACCCAGTGACCAAACATCCGATCGTATATCATATTGCGCTGGATTGCCAGTTGGATCGATACGCTCTGGAGCCATATATGGTTTGCAACCAGCATCAATAGTCTTGGCCACCGAATCAACCAAATAACCTTTGTGCCATAACATAACATAGCATAACATATGGGGGAAAAGATATAGAATGCTGCTTAGTCAAATCATCATTACCATCATCATCATTATTATTATAGCTTTACATACCTGAGATGCCAAAATCACAAATTTTCACTTCACCACTGCGATTAATCAATATGTTTGATGGTTTCACATCACGATGGATAACTTTAAGCTCCGCATGCAAATAGTTGAGCGCATTGACCACAGACATGCCGATCTACATAGAGACATACACGGAAACAAAAACACAAACAAACAAATATTATTTAAACTCTTTATAAATATATGTATATTGAATGTATATAATAGCCAATCTACAGTGAGTAAAAAGTTGAGAGTTCTGGTTTTGCGTCCAGAGTGTGTTCTGAACAGCTTTTCTTTTTTGGTTGGCAACGTTGGAAAAATTAAAACTGAAAATTTGTGAAAAATACATGATTAATATATTGCAATATATGCAAATAGTTCTAGCAACTCCCTTTTTCATTCATGATACTTATTTTATTAAAAACTTTTTAAAAAATTAACAATTGTGTGGAATGGCTATTAGGTAAATAAATATCTATATTACTTACCTTCCCTAAAACGCTTTCCTCCATAACTAAATTATTTTTAAAAACCTTTGGATAGAATTTATCCAAACTCGTATCCATCACTTCCATACAAATCCAAACATCGCCCTCACGAAACAGTGCCCCATAAAAATGCACCGTATATGGACAATCACTGGAACGCATCGATATATCCAAGTCCATAATCAAACGCTGTTGTTCTCTGTGATTGACTGTCATGGTTATACGCTTAACAGCCATCACTGTATTTGATTGCTCGTGCCGCATTTTCTCCACAATTCCATATGCGCCACGACCTAAATCGCAGATCTTCACCAAACTATCCGCATCCACATTAAACTGCTGATCACCGACTGTTATCGTTGTGCTGGAGTCCAAATTGCGAGGTGGTACACTGAAGTGGAGTTGCGTCAAAATACAATAAACAAGATTAATTAACACATGTAGATAAGATTTTTTATTTAGATATATACATATGTATTTTCTTTAATAGAGAAAGGCAACAGACAGGCAGACGCCATCAGCTACCGGGCAAATGAAATTCATGTACTTACAGTGGCGCTTGCTCTGGCTCCTTGTCGAAGGTCATGTGCAGTTTTGGTCTTTGCCGGGACATTTTGTCTGTCTGTCTGTTCGTACTAATTAAGTGTGAGTGTGTATATGTGTGTGTATGATTGTGTGCAGGCCTATGTGCGCTTAAAACATTTGCCGTTTATTCCAGCAGCGTTACTTTCTCTGCTTCTTGTTCGTCGTTCGTTCTGGTTGTTCTCTGATTGACCGTTCCGATTGTTCTTGGTTTGTCTTGTGTTCTTGTTGTTTTGTAAGTAATGTCCAATTGGATGCACCGTTATTATAGAGATAGCACCACTTGCCTTATCCTTGCCAGAAGTCAATTTGTGTAGAATTGATCAAGATTACAACAAGAAAATCCAATCAACTAAACTGCTTTTGCTGTCACTCGGGTCTATACCAAAAGCAACAATAGCGGCACCCTGCAACGACTACTAAATCCAACCAATATGCGCGCGTGTTTCGTTTTTCCTTTTTTATTATTCCTTTTATTATTATAATTTTTTCGTTTCGATATTCGTCGTTTGCCTATCCGGCGTTTTTGTTATTTTTACCAAATTTGGTCGTATTTAATTTTCTATTTCGTTTCTACAGTTCTACAAATTTCTACGCTCTTTCGTCCACTCGGCGCTTTGCTTTGCTTTTTCGTTTTTTTTTTGTGTAGGCTGCTGCGAGTTTCGGCGCCGTTCGGTGTTGCAAAATACGTCGGCGCTAATTTAAGTGTTGCATAACAAGTGTTTATTAATTGGAACATTTTGTCAAATACTGTATTTACAGTGGAGCTGCATCATAGACAGCTTTTACATTATCAAACTTTGCGGCAGAATTCTCTCATCCGACTTTTGCTTGTAGGCAAGCGCGCACGCGGGTTGGCTATGTAGCTGTCGGCAGCCATGTCCGATGTACCACATACAAAAATTTCGCTGCCTTTTATTTCGTATGCTATTAGCTGTTATTTTTGAAAGTGGTATGTATAAGTCCACTTTTTCATGTTTCGAGGAATTTAATGGTTCGCGTTTGAATTAATTTTAAAATATTGGCAACTGTAAATCAATTATATATTATAATATGCAATAAAGTAAAGAAATTATGAAAAATGATAATACAAAAAAAAAAAAGTAATGTGCCTCACCTATATAAGCACACTATTGAAGTGAAACTGCTGCTCAAAATGTTAGGACTCAAGTTTTAGTTTTAAAATAATTACTAGAATTGTGTTCTATAATATTATCCATTTACATATTTCATTATAGCATATTACAATTAATAATTTAAATAATTGGGTTAGATAACGTATTGATTTATATGACATATGTATAACAGCAAAGTATCAGCGACATGCACAAAAATTAATATGCGAGATCGGCATCATGTAGAGCACACACACCCCATGAGCACAAATGATTGAAGAGAAGAGCGAAAATGCAATTGTAGTAATCGTGGGTGCGTTGCTGTTAATAAGTTCTGCACAAAACCAGGCAACAACAACTACCCACGCACTTCCCATCTCCACAACGCAAATATATATGTATGTTTTCACCAGTCTTGTGCTTATGAAATGCTTACAAGCAAACTAACAAATCGAAGAACTAAGCCTGCTTGGGCTAACAAACAAAAATGAATATGCTCAAGTCCTATCCTCATCATGCTTATTTGTTTTTGTAAAACTCTTAGTCATAGCCTTCTTCTCTGCATATTGTTTTATACACATTCGCAACAACGTAGATTTTGTTGTGTTTTGCCGTAAGTTTTGATAGGAAAACAATTTGCAGCTTCTCATTAAGAAACACTTAGAGATATCGCGATTTGTTTTAAATTGCAAGACTTATTTTAATTATAATGAAAGAAAGAAAGAGAGGATTTTTCTTTTATAAGATCTTAGTTGTTTGATTTAGCATAAATAGAATTTGTATTCCATGTTTGGTAGCACATAAGTATATCTGTGAAAACACAGATCTAGAATAAGCAACGAACATTTGGAAGCTTTATTAAAATTGCATACAACTAACGTTCACATAAATTTAGACAATTTATTGGAAGGTTCGTGGAAGAATTAAAAGAAATTTGTATATTTAATTTTTTTTTTCAGTGTATATAAAACATTTTTCGTTTCTATTTGCTCTTCCTTAAGCAATGTTTCACCACCTCTGGCTTAGTGTATGTTTGAACACATCACATTTTTACATTCAAACAAAAACAAAATAATAAGTGTGAGGTATTTGTCCTTTGTTGATGCTATAGTTGCATTGGTATGTCTTATTGCTGATATTAGCAACTACCACGCAATAGACGACCGCAGCTTACAAGCAGACGGACGTTAACACAACACCAAGAAGACAACAACAACGACGACACACACACGAAGTGTGCGAAAATATTGTCGGCTGGTGGCCGGCAATACGCTCACTTGTATGTACGCTTTTCGTAAAAAGACACAAACATATATTCTCCACGCTGCACACGAACAACCCAATATGCAATGTGTATCCCCCATCAACGTCTCTCCCCCGCATCCACACATTTGATTACCATAACGTTTTTTTTTGGACTTACACCTCGCTAAAGAAGTTTCACTTCAAAAAAAAAAAAATTCTGATTCTTAAGTTTCTAAGGTTTTATACTTTCGTACAATGTGGATCTTTAAATATGGCATGAATAGAGGCGTGGTACAAAATTTAAACAAGCCCAACAAATATAACACACACATTACTCTCTTCTAGAAACTCTTAAATGCTGGATTGGGATTTCTTTAAATGTAGTAGGAGTCTAAAATCCAATGGATCCTAGAAGTAAATTTTTAGGCTATCATAGAATATATTTTAATCATAGATCATAGACATTCAATTCAAATGTTTTTATTTTTGCATAAATACAGGTGTCCATACAGAAAGGACTTTCTCTATAACTGATTTTCTTATAGCGAAAACTTTTCTATAACAAAGTCATTTTGAAATCAGTTTGCTTGTGTTTTTCAATTCTATCTAAATATATGATAACTAGCAAACCGCCCTGCTTTGCACGGGTGCAATTTAAAAAAATATCGCTTTGGTATTGATAGCATGAAATTTTATTAATTAATTTTTTAACTAATTTTTGTTTACAATATGTCTTTGTATACAATTTTTACAGCTTTTTTGTCATTACACAATACGAACTGAAGTGACGCGTGAAAGAGCTACATATAACTGTCCATGGGAAAAACACTGAATCTTAGCATTCCCATAACGTTGAATGTTTGACCTTGTGATTTGATAATTGTCATTGAAAATGACAATTTTGTAAGAAATTGCAATTTTCTAAATTGGAAAGGTAGATCCGTTAGTATTAATGGAATCCGGGGAATTAAAACGACTTCTCCAGTTCCACATCCGGTCAGTATCGTACACTCTATTATGTAGTTTTTTTTAAATGATTTTATCTGTAAACGTGTACCATTGCACAATTTTGGTGGATTAAGGTTCCGTAATAAAATAGGGACACCCTACTTTTAAAACTAATTTATGTGTTCGCAAACCAGAAGGCTGTATAGAATCAAGAAATTCTGTTGGGAAATGAACAGCCTCTTTCAGATCAATAGCATTGTCTACAGAGTAGTATGTTTTAGTGTGTCAGTCCATTCATCTTTGACAGAATTAAATGATTTACTTTACCTATTTGATCGTTGGTAGGTGACATGTTTTCCTTGTATTGCAAGTAAACAAATGTTTTCTTTACCTTATAGTATGGCTTAAATGATAATAATAATTACTTTAATTTAATTCTAAAATCACATTTGAAGAAACTTTGCTGTGTAAAGAATGAAAAGCTGCAATATTGTAGTAGCAGTAAATGCTTTTTCCATAAATTATAACACTATTACAACTACATTAATTTTATAAGCGAACAAAACGGGACTCGTCCGCAAAGCCAACCTGTGAAATTATCAAAATACAGTATTGGTAAATAGGGAAAGAACTACTTTTTGAACTGTTTTGTGAACCAAAAGTAGCTGTTTGATGTTGTAGTGAATTACAAATACCTGTTTTGATGATGAAGTTTGGTACGGATCGGACCAAAAATGTCCATTATTTTCAACGTTTCTCAAAATCAAAGCATTAAACTGTGTTAAAAACATGACCGAAATGTCAACAATGTCGTAAATAGCAGAAAGCAGTGTAGCTGACAATGCAGTGTGATATGATGAAGTAGACTAATATTGAAATCTCTAATAATTCATTTGTTGAATGCTACAAAAGAAAATTTAATTTTAAAACACAGTCGAAATAGAATTGAAACTATCTTTTATGTTCATATATCTATTTATCTACCTATCCAAATAAAGGACAAACCCTAACTCAGAGTATATACGGGCAGGTAATTAGAGACAAATCAAAGATTAAGCTGTCTATTATCCAACTGAATGCCACCAGGAATTGCACCACACTTATTGATATTCTCAGTTGGATTACCGGTGATGCGTATTTGATCGTGGTAACAATCATCAGAAATAAATTCTAAGGGGAAGCCTTGCTCTACATACAATTATAAACCTTCCATATCCATATCTTGCGCAATTGTCCACTGCAATAGTATATTAGTCATATGAAATAATTTCGTCAAGTTTGAATGAAAAATTATAAATACACCGAAAAACATCCAAAACAACCTTGGTTTTTAAAAAACAATTAATTACTAAACCTGTTTGTACATAAATGGGTGAACTGAGCCCAAACAATTCCCATCAATACGCTGATCATTTTCAGAAATGCAGTCCTCATAAGTACATAAGCAATAGTTAAGAAAAAGATATGTAATAAGTAAAAAGTTAATTAATTGATAAAAAAGATCTTTTTGAATGAAATTGTACCCCTTTCTGAGAAAGCCTAAGTTCGTTCGATCTATACAATGTAATAAATTTAAACATATGTAAATAGATTTTTTTCTTAAAAAATGTTTAAATTCAAAATATCGGCATATATGGTAAGTATATATTCGGTAAAGATATAAAGTATAAAATTTAATGTTCAACTTCGGAAACTGAGTGACTAATTAGCAGTTACATTTTGGATTAACATATAAAAACATGGTGTGCCTTCCGGTCGTTGGATCATGAAGCTTAAAACAACCATCAGTTAACTAGAAGTAAAATTATAATAAAAACTTTTGTATAGGCAACTGTAAAATTTGTATGTACCTTAATACTATTAATTAAATTTAAAACTAATATCGGGGTATGAGTAGCACTAGCTGCAAGGGCCTCAGTCTACAGTTAAGACAACCAATCATTATATTGGTTAATTCTATTGTATCAGTAATGAAACTCGATGAACTAGTTTAGTGAACAGAATGAAACGAAATGAAATGAGACGAAAAACAAAATAACACCCTGTTTAGCTAATGACAGCTGTCATTAAAAATTTGCTGGGCATGCTAACAGCGAACAACCACCGAACCGAGTTGTCAGTTCTACCGAAAAAGAAATGTGTGTGTGTGATGTGTAGCCAGCGTTGTATGGTCGAAAAGAAAAGTGAAAAAAGACGAAAGAGCAAAGAAAACAAGAGAGTTCTTGTAATTTAGTAATCAGTAAAAGTGTTATTTTGTTTTATTTTTAATGCCTACAAATGTTGTAAGCGAATTCGAGTGTCTATAGTGATCAACAGTGATTAAATAAAGCGCGTGGTTAAATAAATATAGCTACTAAGCATGTATCTAGCGCACTATAGTCGTCGGTGTTGCTAATTCACACCCCTTGCATCAATATATGTATATATACATATATATATTTTAATTGAATATTATCGTAGTCATCATTGTTGCCAGCTGCTGCTGTTGCTATAATAAAAAGGAGGCACGAAAGGCTGAGAAAATTTGTTATATATTGCAAAAGCTAAAATGTCGGACCTCCTCAAGTAAGTGAAGTGCTGTATACGATACGATTGTAGTACGGTGGTGTGGTGTTGTGCTGCCCACCGGGCAAATTGCAAATTGTAAAAGAAAGATAATGAGAAAAGATAAATATCGGAAAAAATTGAATTTCACCATTTGTTATTCATTAAATAATAAATAACTTAAAATGAAATGTAGAAAATCAAGCGATATAATCGGTGTTTATGTTTTCAGTATGGTTGGCGATTTAGTTCACTTCACTTTGATGAAGGTCGGTTTTCATTCCTCATCATGCGTCATGAAATAAAGATGTTTCCTTTTTTGTTTTGCCATGCAACTACTACATACACATGTACTTGTACATACATGGTTGTAATTATAGGTTAAATAAAATAAAGCACTTTGTATTTATATTTCCTTACAGAGAAATGCATTTAGTTTCTGTACATACTTAAGTACATACATATGTAATATGTACATGCAACCATAAAGTTCATGAAAGTTCTAAAAACTGTTCTTCAGATTGCCCAGACTAACCCATTTTCATAAATCAATAAATTCAATTACTTGATGTAATCATTCATCTATGCAAATAAACGCGTTTCATCGAACTCTAATACTCATTTCTTTCAAAAATGCAAAATGCTTTCTAAGAAGTCTAGGAATCCGAACTCCGAACGAAGAATAAAAATAAAGAAAAAATAATCAATGTAACTTAAAAATTATTTACAAAAAGTTCTATAAAGTGTGTGTGGAGTGTGTGCGTTGTGGTGGAGTGGGCGGGGATGGGACACGTTTACATTTATTGGCAAAACCATGATGCAATTGAATATGTGTTTTATTTTATTCTAATCAAATTAAATCCAAATTTAACAAATCCCCATATACTACATACATATATATATGTATGTACGATAATTTTTGTTTTATGTTTTTTTTTTTTTTTTTATTTTACTAATGCAATATATATTTAGCAGTAGTTCAAGTTGTTTACATTGTCAAGACAAACAAGACATGTTTGTTGTGATGCGTTGTCGGCTCTACGAATCTATCTATCAATCGTTTGGGATTTGGACCTCGAATCCAACATAAAGAAGGTACCCAAAAAAAAAATTCTCATTGAATTCGATATCGAAATTTAATAAATCGTTAAACTTTAGATTGCAAATTTTGTGTGTGGATTACAATCGTACATAAAATTTCACTGTCAATCTTAATCAAGATCAAGATTCCTGTTCGGACATTTCATGTGGATTACATATTGGCTTTTTCAAACACAATTCAAGACATGCAAAAGAAATTACTCAAGCACATTTCCTTCCTGCCTGATGTATGTATCTCCCTGGCAAGCACCAGTACAAGCACTAAGTGTTCCCAGCAAGAGAATCCTAAGGCGAAGCCATTACAAAGGATTGACAAGAATATTGAAGCAATTTGCTGTGTGGGAGGCTCGTTAATAAAGGAATCGACACATATGCTGCATGTATTGATTGTTTGTTGTTTTCATTTACATAAAATGAGAGCTATGAAAAATATTCGAATATATTCTCATTAAAATCAATTATTGTAGAATCCAAAAATTAATGAAACATTTCCATTTTAATTATATCAAATGAAAACAATATAACTTTGATTTCTGTATTTGTGCCAAACGTCGTCTATTTTATACACTACTTAGCATTTGTATTTAATGAAAGTCTTAAGTCTGGGGTTTGATGTTTGCAACACAAGTCAGCTAACACACAAGAAGTAAACAGTCTTTCCTCATAGAAGAAATATGGGCATACGAGGGAGAAATCAATACATCTTTGTCGTCAATGTATCTGTGACAGACTGTTTCTTTTCTACTTTACTCTTACCCTTTATTTCATAAAAACCGGAGATAAAATTCGTCAGAAACTATAGATGAATTCAAGTGTCCCACAAACCGATCAATATACAGTCAAATTTGATTAAAATCAACCAATTGTGCCACTCAAACTGTGTTCTTTGTTGATCCTCAAACTGTAACAGACAGAATATAGTGATGCTAAGAAAGGAAGGTTGGATGCAACCCGGAGGAGCGTGAAGAGTATTACATCTTTGGCATAGCCAATGATAGCCTTCTTTCTGGTTTTGTGGTAAGCTAGGCGGCATGAAAGCTAAGAGTATAGTGCCTTATCCTCATTGCTATTTTTAATTTTTTCATCAACATGTCTTGGAACTATACTCTATTTATACGTACGATGATTTTTTAAATATATACTTTCAAAAGACGACACCTCGGGCATCCTAAATGATGATCAACATACAATAACATTTTCTCACTGATGCTTGTGATCTGAATTGTACTTCAGCAGATGAACTGCTGGTGCGCTTCTATTGCTTTCAATGACTTTGGTACTCTGGATGAAAATGGTGAACCCAAATTAAAGTTAAGTCAATTTTATATCTTCAGCAAACAAAAAACATATTATTGAACGTTGTTTAACTAATGTGGATACTTCAAACGAAAGTCGTTAAATGATATTTTTGGGTTATAATCAAAAATAAATTGATCCATCAACTATTCAGAGCTCATCCCAGTGATGAAAATTTGTTGCAAATTGGTAAAAGTATCAAATCCCTTACTGCGACAATGTGGCAATCCAACAAGGGTGCACAAGTACCAAATTCCTCTTAAAAACTCTTCCTTTTCTACATTAATTTGTCTCTTTCATTATCGAATGACCCAAGTACGAAATTCATACTTTTTTCTGATTGTCTGTCGTTGACATTTGATGGACGACCTCTTACTGCTTCATCTGTGCGAACTTTTTTAATCATTTTCCAACTTGTAAATGACTGTGCTGCATTTTTGATTTACAAAAAGTAATTTGTATATGTTGAGTGAGTTTCTAGAGTTTGTGAATGAAATTTAATGTACTTCCCTTCAAAATAGTCAAAAAAAAACCAAGAGCTGACAACAGACTAAACACATCCGAATAGATCCACGAATTTACAAACCCACACTTAGTATTTCCCATTGCACATTGGTCGGAATCCCCATTTTTTTAAATGTGACACATGTGTTTGGTAAATCAAATATAAATTTAAAATAAATTTTTTCCTTGATCACGCCTTCACCTACCTCACGTACAAATCCACCCAACTCCGATTAATCATCATTATTCTAAAAAAAAATTCATAATTATCAGATTCATAATCCTCGTTGTCAATATTGTACTTATTTATTGAAGTTGGTGATTCCAATAGAGTAATTAAATCTTGAGGGAGCGATACTTGATATATATGGATCTGATAAATGCATAGCCCTGTGATAAACATCAGTGATATTATTTAGGCGGCTGTTTTGCATGGCTTGTGATATTCTATCGCAATATTAAATATGTAATATTTCTCCAAGACACCATCTGGTCATGTACAATAAAGCAGTTCTTTCACAAAACTCTTGAAATTTTAAATGGGTAATTTAAGACTTGCTCTCTTTTGAAATAATGTGAAAATTATAAAGAATCTGTTCATCGAACTCCAATATTGAGCTAAACAATTCAACATTTGAAAATAATCTTCTGTCCGTATTCCCATCATTTGGGCTTATCTATATGAACTCCAAACTTTGCCCACAATTTTGTTTGTACTGTCCCCTTTAAGAGTCATCATTTTGACTTTATGGTTTTCATGTAACAATTCAAATCGGTCCATATGTGTCTGTTGCATGTTTGAAGGCCTTTCTTGATATAACATCTACATATTTTGCTTTTTTATGTTTTCATTCGATAATTCAAAGTCGGAAGTTTTCCTCAATGCCCAAAAGTTATAAATAAACATATTGAAGTTTCATTTCACTTTAACAACTGCAGTTGATTTTAGTATATTTAGTATATTCACTAGTTCTGCTCCACGAAAGACAATCACTTTGGATTAGATTTTACTAAAAAGACATCTCAGCAAAAACACTAAAAACAATTACAAAGCAAAAGCACATGTAAAATTTTCAACACAGCTTTAATTTAATAACCTTAAGCTTTGTTTTCCATTATTACAAAATCGTTGGTTGGTATTTTAATACCGGCTGAGGTATCTAGAATAGCAAAAAAGTTTAAAAAAAACTCTTATTATTGGACTTTATGACTAAAATATGGGATTCCGACCAGTGTGCATTGGTAGAAATCAGATTATATCAGGATATTAACTATCGTACAACAAAGTAAGATTTACACCATATCATCATTACATTGACATGGGCCAATGATAGCCTAGCATAAGAGTATTGCGTTCTTCGTTCTTTTTTTTCTGTAATTGTTTGTAGTGGCCAAAAGATAAAAGGCGATCTAAATAGCAGGCAGGACAACGTGTGCCCAGGTCAATAACTTAGTATAAGTACCTTGACCGACTACTGATAATCATCATGAAATGTTTTTTTCTTAGAGTAGGTACAATTGCTAGCTCGAAAACATATTGTGATTTCTTCTTCTATTCAATAGCATTTGTATGTGTCATTTAATAAACATTAATTTAATTGGCTTCTTATTGTTTTTAGCGACGAACTATTTCATTATGAACTAGGTGATGATGACATCGATGATCAGGCATTGTATGAAGCCGATGAGGATGCTTTATTGCTCTCTGACGAAGGTAAGAGTTTTGTAAATGCAGTTGTCAAGTGTGATTTATTTTTAGCTTTTCATCTATCACAATACAATACAATGATTACAAAATTTACTAATTACAACATATTTATTCTTCATACAGAGTTGGAGGCAGATGTTACAAGTGAAGAAAAAGAACAAATCAAAGCTGAAGCCGAAGTATGGGCACAGGAGCAATTGGAAAAGAGAGAAAAGCAAAATGAGGAGCCCCAAGAAGTTGATGGTGACGCTAATGCTGATACTGAAAAAGACAAAAGTAAAGGGATAGAAACAAAATCAAAAGTTTCAATAGATGATACGCAATCAACAAGTATTCAAAAAACAAATACAGCACCGACAACAACAGAAGGAACAACTAAAGCATCAAAATTTTCAACTGGATTAAGTGAATCTCCAAAAACTAACAAAACTGCTGTAGAAGCAGCAACAAGTGCAACAACGACGAAAATACATGAAGATGCTGTAGCATCAGCTACTTCCTCAACAACAATAAGTAGTGTGACGAATAGAACCTCTTCGATAGATAACCCTAAAGTGACATGCTCTGTTGGTGATACAACAAGAACAGATGTTGAGGAAGATGTGCATATTAAAAGCACAGACGAAACTACGCCAATCACAGATCACGCTGTTGGACGTGAGACAGATAGTGCATTGTCGCAGTGTAGAGGCTCTACTGTTGCATTGAATGATGCACCATCATATGTGGTACGCTCTCAAGATAGTTTACTTATTGAAAGCCATGCCACAGGTTCGTCGGAGTGTACTGATCCGCGTGAGGATTATGATGATGAACGAGAAGAGAGGACAAATATTAAAACAACAAGTGAACGAGATATCGATGATCAGTCGAGTACTGGCAGCGTTAATGGTATTCAGCAACATATGAAGAAACAAATATCTGGTAAATTAAGATTGTGATTAGTGGAAACGATGAAATGAGAGGAAGATAAAAAAAATGTTTATTTTGTTTTACAGACAAACATCGCGGTCGCTGGAAACGAGTCGGTGCGGTTATACCTAGTGGTAATGCTGGTAATGGCATCGTTAATCCAATGCGTCCCCATATATTGCGTAGTCCGATATCACCATATCTAAATCCACAACAGCATATGTCAATGCAGCGATTTCCAATGCCGGGTAATCATCATTTATCATTGTTAGCATCCACTTCATCCTTATCGCTTCCTCTCCCAATTCCTTTACCTTTACCCACTCCTACAAATCATGGTGGTGGCATTACACAACAACAACAACCGCCACCACCACAAACACAAAAGTCATTGCTGGTGTCATCAACACAACAAACACACACGAATACATCGTCATTGCCTAACCTTATTCCAGGTCAATTCCCTCAAACACAAACACCACCACAACAACAACAACAACAACAACAGACGATGTATCCCCAACCAAATGCACCACCGCTTCAAGCACCACCTGGTCCACATCAACATCATCCTGGCCCTCAAATAGTGCCACCAACGCCGGCTAACACGAATTCACCGACAAATCCAAATGCACCACAAATGATCTCACATGGTCATCATGACGGCAATAATGGTCCGTTACCACGTGGTATGTTACGCCCGCCACCACCACACTTTCATGGTGGAAATGGGGGTTTTCGTAATGGCACCGTACCAGGCCCAATGGTCGGAAATCCATTTAGAAATCCATTTATTGGTATGCCACCACCACATCATGGCCCCTATGATGCCAATATAAATCCATATGCACCTAATCCAAATTATGGTGGACCAATGCCAGCATCTCATCATCAACAACAACAACAACATCGGGGAGCTTCTCCTGGCGGTAGTGGAGCCATGTGGCGGCCCGGTGACAGTAACCCTGGCAATATAGCACCACATGGTCCAGGAATGCGTATGCAACGACCGCCATTACAACCCTTGCCACCACATCTGATGCAAGCACCCAACTATCCAAATGGTATGAATATGCGACCACAAATGGGTCAACAACAACAACCGCAAATGCCGCCACAAATGCTTGGTCAACAACCACTGACGCAGCAACAACAGCAACCAGGTATTAATAGTTCACAAACGTTGGGTGTGGGTGGGACACCAATAGCATCTCAAGCTGCAGCACAACAACAATTGGTAGCTGCTGCAGCAGCTGGTGGTTTGCCCCGCGTCAGTAAAGTTCTAATCAATCCCAACTTTAAAGGGGGCGTCGAAGCAGCCACAAACAAATTCATTAAAGAGACACAATTTATGCCAGCGATCACTAGTGAAGCAGAACTGTTGCGTCAACAAGAAGAGTTCATCAATAAAAATCGTCAGTCTATCGAAAAACGACGATTGGAGCATGCTGTATCACCAACACACACTTCAACAGTTGGAGGAAGTAACAGTGGGATCAGTGGTGGTGGCGGCAGTGGCGGAAGCAGCAGCATCAATCGACGAAGCCGCAGTCGTTCACGTGGACGCAGTTATTCGCCAATAAAGCGTAATGAACGTGAACGCGATCGTGAACGAGAACGTGAAAGGGATAGAGAACGTGAACGCGAGCGTCTTCTGCGTCCTGTCAGTCGTGAGCGTGAACGTTATGGCAATCGTGGAATGAACAATCGTTTCAGAGGGAATCGTAACAGTCGCGAAAGAGATCGTGATGATAATCGTCCGGGCAATAGTACTGGTGGTGGTAGCTTCATTGGTAGTGGAAACCAATTGAAACGTAGACGTAGCATCACACCAAACAATGGTAGACGGCTTGACGGTGGCGGTAGCGGCTCATACAGTTGCAATTCAAGCATGGGACGTTCGCGTGGCAGTGATCGAGAGAAAAATATCGTAAGAGTTTTATTAGTTTTTTTTTTTTTTTTTGTATATTTTACAACACATAAGATATTTATTATCACATATCACCCCAAAAGTTTTAATTTTCTTGCTCTAATATTACATTTGCCAAATAAAATTTTGGAAGAATGTGAGTAGAGATGTTATAGTCAGCTGACCCTGATGTGACTCCAATAAATTTGTACTTTAAAAAAAAGTAAATAGTCATAAATTACTCATAATTCAGAAATGGTCGAAATATGAGTATTTTTCTATTAGTGGGAGAAAGTTAGTCATGTGTGTTTTGGAAGTTGTAATCACATCATATCACACTGATATTTTTCAAGTTGAAAGAAGGTCATTACAGATAAAACTAAATACTATTGTAACATGTCTGACAAATTTAAAATGAATTTTCCAAAACTGTAGGAATTATGATCATAATAATACCTAAAAAATCACTATCATTGTATAGCTAACTCATAACTACTTTTCAATAGTCCATCGTCTCAACAAATTATTACTTAATATTTTAATCTAACTATATATAATTATAAAAAGATCGATTGATTTGTAGATTTTGTTAACATTTATTTGAATATGGACTGAGTAGGATGGAGGACTGGATGCAATTCCTGAAACACTGTGTTTTGCAAGTTCAGGTCCAATATGTGATAGGGTTCCACTGCATCCTGGGCATGGGGGCTGAATGGTGCCTACGTGTAACTAAGCTCAAAGAAGAAGTGTTTCACATCGTATTTATAACGATGCTACTAGTCTTGTTTAAATTTTCTTTACTATTGCAGTTCGAGGTTTCACCAGTCTGCCTTTTTATTGCTCTTGGCAATTCTTATTTGTAAATTCAAACATTTATTTTGAAATCAAATTGCCGTCTCTGGTAATGACTTTCACCCATCTGTCAGGCAAAGCACGAATTCCGCTCTCGAAGAAATCCTAGTCTTTTGAGGCATTCTATTGGAATTGCTGTTCCGACAGTTTGTGCTGCATCAAACGAAATAAACGGTAGTCTGAAATGTCTAGGTCTGGTCTGAATAATGGAGTAAGACTTCTCAGTCTAGTGTTTTTTTAACGTTTCCTGGACTGGGTTACCCACATGCGGCCAGGCATTGTCATGAAGCAAAATCACTTTCCCATGTCTGTTCACCCGTTATTCGCGTTTTTCTTTTAGTGCTCGGATCAGATCGATGAGTTGTTGTCGATAGCGGTCAGAAGTAACTGTTTGACCAGGTTTTAGATGCTTAAAATACAGTACACCCTTTTGGTCCCACCAGATGCAGAGCAACCCCTTTTTTACATGGATGTTCCGTTTTGTCTGCGATGTTGATGGGTTGGCCTAGCTCAACCCAAGTTTTTTTGTGTAAAATAACTAAATCCATTTTTCAGCGCCAGTGATGATTCGATCTCTCTCTCTCTCTCTTTTCCTTTTTTGTGTGGCAAACAAAGTTTCACAAGTGGTTTTCCGTCCATCGATGTATCTTTCCTTCAATTCGTATGGCACCCATTTCCCTTCCTTTTGGATCTTTTGCATTGCTCGTAAACATTTGGAAATTATTGCTTGACCAACTTCCAATGCGTAAGCTGTGGTTGCGATTGACATGAATCCATATCCAATAATGCTTGCAATTGGTCGTATTTGAACAACTTCTCAGGTCTACCACGCTCTTTGTTATGCTCAAAATCACTTGTTTTCAATCGGCATGTTCTTTCTGAAAGATGACCACCTATTATAATGAAATTTTTTTTATTTTTTTTTTATTTTTGCTCGTAATGGTTGCAATTATCTTGATTGGTCTAAAATTTTATTAGGAACGTACGAATCACACTTTAGTTAGTATACAAAGATAATGTGATTGCTGAAATTGTTTGACTCACACTATTGGTAATTAAAGTAAAGAATTGGTGCGACTATAGTTAAATCTACGATCTAATTTGAGGATTACTATAATTAGAGGGTCTCATAAGAACTAGATTAGTTGCAGTTAATACATATGTATAAGACAGAATGACTGGTTGAGAATCTGTGACTTTGGAATTTATAATATAATAAATTATACTATTGTAGTTAGATTCGATCATGAGAGTATTTATTGGACTAATATTGCTCTAAATGTTTATTATGTATTATATGATAAAAAAAAATGATGAACCGTGTGGCAGGCAAAAATATGTCATAGAAATATGATGTTTGTCATATAACTGATGAAAAAATATATCATATTATATGATCGTGTGGAATTTCACCATATTTTTCTTTTCCGTCCGAGTCGGAAAATAAAAAAATATGATGAAAGGCTTGCCAACTGACTTTCGATTATATCCACGAGTTGACAAGTCTTTATCATAGTTTCAACACAACATTCATGAAAAATACATCATATAAAATGACATCGTGTGGCAGCAAAAAAGGCTACATACTATTTATATGTCATAGAAAATTATATCATATTTTTTCATCATAGTTTTTAATGGTGCTGCCCCAAGATCAACGAAAAATCATATTATATGACAAGTTTTCTATGATCGTGGGGCAGCACCTTAAGAAGTTAACTAACAAATTGACTTTTTCATTTATAATTAATAGTTTCTGATATTTCTGTGGACCAGAATTATATGCCTTAATTATTAGGTGGGTGTGTCTCATTTATTTGATCATTCATTATGATTTGTTAATGGTGTAAATTTCGTTTAGTGTCTATATCTCCTTATATTGAGGATATTGAGACGTGTCAGCACAACAATATTCAAATATAAAAAAAAACTTATAGTTCCAGTAAAGGAAATGTTTTGTTTGACGATATTGTAATTTATTTCTTTTAATATACTTCACATTATGATTTTAAATGGGTTGACTTTTGAAAGCATCCAATGGACAGGATACACTCTTGGACAAAATTATAAGCGCATTTTCATGTCATTATAGTTCCTTTAATACCTTGGTATGAAATGACTATTTAATTTAGGACAAGAAACCAGTAAAAATAAAAATTTTCTGATAAGTTAAATCTCTATCTCTCTCTCTATGTATATATATATGTACGCTTATATATATATATAAATAAATCGCTAAAAGTGTTGGTCAGCGCCAAACTCGAGAACGGCTGGACCGATTTTGATAAAATTTTTTTTGTTGTTTATTGGGTCAAGTGGATGGTTATAAGCTACATTTGGTAGGTGGCGTAGTTTTGGAGATACAGACAGTTTTTTACTTTGCATATAAAACTTAGAGACAAATTTTAAAATCAATCAAGTCGCCTTTGTGAAATGTAGCGGGAAATTATGTCAATATTAATATTTGATTCGTCAGACATTTCAATGCGCAATTTACTACAATAAAAGAGAGAACAGCATCACGCACTAACATCATCTTCACTTCCTGTACTAAGAAAGTAACGATGGATCTGGACATTTTTGTTGAGGGTTTAAGGGTTCCTAAATCACCCCACCCGAATATTCTTGTTGTTACATTTGATAGCTTGCTCACTTTTTCCACACACGCAAATAACACCTTCAATAGTGTGATGAAGAGGAATGAAGTGCTCAAGGCCCTAGCAGGAAATTCCTGGGGAAAGGAGAAGAAGGTTTTAAACACCACTTATAAATCTATAGGACGTTCAGTTCTAAATTATGCTGCTCCTGTTTGGACTCCTTTCCTCAGTGATACTCAATGGAGACACCTGCAAGTCAGTCAAAATAACGCCCTTAGAATAGTAACCGGTTGCTTCCAGATGTCCAGTATTGACCATCTCTACCAGAAAGCAAAAGCTTTATCGGTTCGCCAACATAGTGAATTGCTTTCTAAACAGTTTCTGTTGGCTTCACATATGAGTGCGCATCCCAACTATAAAACTATTACGGGCGTTATTCCTCCCAGACATATCAGAAGAGACATTAGGACTTACGAAGGAGACTCAGCCTTTTTATTAGGCGACACTCTTGATAGTGGTAGCTATAAGTCTGGTCGTGATGAATTACATCGGAGGGCAGTTGAAAATGCTATTGAGTCACACCAGAACAATGTTGTACTACGAGGCCGTCCTCCACCTGTTGATGATAGCGAGAGGTCACTCCCTCGTAGTACTCGGACCAACTTAGCTCAGTTAAGGTCGGGTTGGTCTCTTATCCTCCAGTGCTATAGGGAACTATCAGATAATGATCGCTGTCCGCAGTGTGGTGGCTCTCCTCACAACTCTGTTCACATTTTTAACTGTCCCAAAAAACCCACCCTACTGACTCCAATTGACTTATGGCTTCAACCGGTGGCTACCTTTTTAGGACTTGATACTAAGGCTAAAGCTCTACCCATTTACTTTCTTACTTGACTAACTTATTTTTTTGTAATTTTAATTAATTTATTTAATTCCTTATTTTCCATTTTATTTTTATAACTTTGCTGAACACTAATTCTCTGATTCCTTTTTACCTTTTCCTTATCCTTTTGCATGCCTTTATTTGCAGCCCCCTTGCTCTTACTACAACAACATTACGTGGTGGGCGTAGCGTAGCAAACCGGGTTCGATAGTATATATATAAAATCG
The DNA here is from genome assembly GCA_037043315.1 of Amiota communis. Lineage (NCBI taxonomy): Eukaryota > Metazoa > Arthropoda > Insecta > Diptera > Drosophilidae > Amiota > Amiota communis. The sequence goes on from JBAMAV010001296.1 coordinate 263,109, forward strand.
TAAACGTCATTCTGTCTGTGCAGGCTAATTTCAGAAACGACTTAACCAATTTGTATTAAAGCAAGTTTCCTGTAACATATAGTGTTTAGTTTATCAAAATCGACCTACAAAATCAAAAGATTTTAATTTTTGAATAAATTGTTAGTACTATTGCCAACTTTTTGAGCATTGCTACCAAATTTTTGGTCAATTTCGACTGTCTTCCTCTTTCTTTGTTGAGCGGCAACTTAACATAACTGATGATGGAGAAAACTAATTTCCTAACTGTTACACTAATAAAATACCAAGCGTACGAAGTCGCAGGCACAGCTAGTAAATAATTATTATAAGATCGAGTTTCTATCATAAGGACCGATAAAGTCATAACATAGTCAAGTTAACTTGTGTCCGATCTTATCGGGATGGTTTTACAAGTCGGGTAATGGGCCTTGCTTGCTTATGAAATTCCTTAAACCCTCTACTTTCACTTCAAATTGAAATTGTTGTTGTTACTGTCAATCGCCTTTTGCTCGCTTTGTTATTGTTGTTTATGGATCAAAACTTAGAGTTGAATAAGCTTTGATTACAGTCTTCCTAGTTGGTTAACTATTGTGGTTTAATTTCATTGCATTCATAAATTGATTAAAGATGGATGTTTCGGTAAGAGAATGTAGTCTTGGCAAAATCACTGTTCCACATTTTTAATTTTTTAGTCTTGGGCTTCCCTTCCCGCTGCTTGTTTGTTTTAGATGAATCGTCTTGAGCATTAAACCTTCACATGTATAAAGTATTGACATATCCATATCAGCAAAGTATTTGACAGAACTATTGGTAGTGTATATATGGTTTCGCCGATTTTAATAAATAATGTATAAAGTATTGACATATCCATATCAGCAAAGTATTTGACAGAACTATTGGTAGTGTATATATGGTTTACTGTGGAAGAATGAGTGTACATTATGTTTTGTTAAAAGTAGTGTCAATCGTTAGCTATGACTCTTCCCTATCTTTCAGGCAAACGCGTTGAGAAAAATCCTTGTCTTTTGAGGCAATTCAAAAATAAACCCAATTTTTGGCTTTTACGTTAGAAATGGAGTGGTGTTTGGCCAGACAACGAGCCTGGTGAATGGGTAGGACAGCCCATTGAAGCGCATTCAAAGATACCTTGACGAATTTTGCAACATGTGGCGATTGAGCCTTAATGCTCGACTCAATTGCATCAATTGTTGTTGGTAACGCACGTATGCCAGTGATGCACACTCAGTATAAGCCTCTTGCCATGAATTTTCAGTCTCCACGATTTTCGAAGTTTTGGGTTGTCTTAATGGATCCACTTTTCATCCCCAGTCACAATTCTATGCAAAAAACTCTTCCGACTTTACTTTTGGAGCATTTGTTCCCACGAAAAAAAAACGGTGGCATTCGATGTCTCTTGGCTTCAATTCATACGGAACAAAATTTCTTTGATTGTGCACCATACCCTTGGCCGTGTGACGGTTTAAAATCGTTTGTTGTATTATTACCAAAGTTGTGTTTGGCATGAATATTGGTCCAATAACGCCTCTAAATCATAGTCTTCAAACTTTACCGGCCTCCCTTCGTGTTCTTCATTCTTTAAGTAGTATTTTGATAAAAAATAAACTAACATAACATACAAATAGCATATGTGACAAGTATTTAAGCATATATATTGGGTGAGACTAAAGTAATGTGATTTTAATATTTTTTACTTTGTTTTTTATTCCAATTCGAATTTCTTGTACTATATATACATATTATAGCTCGAAGAGGATGAGGAAACGCGTGCGTACCGTTTGGAAATTGAAAAGCAAAAAGCATTGCGAGAGAAGATTGTGCGAGACAAAGAGCTGAAACGAAGGCGTGCTGTAGAAGAGAAACTTTGTGAGGTGGTAAGTATGTCAGAATACAAACAGCTATGCTAATATTATGAATGTCAATTAAAATAAATGAACATTATATTTGGTGCTATTTAATAGGATAAACGTGGGGACAATGAAAACTCACCAAAACAAACAGATCCAGAGCCACATCATAAATCCCATCAACAGTCGCATGATACTCAAAAAATGCGGACAGTAGTTGTGTCCGAGCGAAAAATGATCTCACTGAAGAAGAGTGAGCAAATGGCAACACAGCAACAAGCATCCAATAATGGAAGAACATTATCAAAACAAAAGTCACAGTCACAGTCACAGCAACAACAACAGCAGCAGAAGCACCATCAACCGCAGCGTCATTCTCAACAAACGGGTAAACAATTAACTGCCGCTAAAATATTGCCAGAAGCTAAACGTACAATCGCTGAACATCTGGGTAGCAGTGGTGGTGGAGGCAGTAATGTTAGAACACATAAGAGCTATGAGAGGCACCACCACCAACATATTACACGTAATGCAGGAACTCCGTCTCCGCCACCGTTGTCATCGACAGCGGCAACATCAGGATCGGCATCATCGTCAGGAGGATCAACAACACCACCTCCGGCAACAATAAAAATGACAACAACCTCTACAAAATTATCATCTTCATCATCAATGCACGATGAGCCACGACTTTTACAAACCCCAAGTGACGACGAAGTTGATCTTGATTATGATGAAATAATGCTTGAAGATAATGAAGAAGATCGTCTTCTAGCATCACCAACACCATCGCCGCCACCACCAACAACTTCAACAATGCAACGTGGACGGCGTGAAGTTATATTATCACGAACTCCAACACCTGAACTATTAATTAAAGCAACAGCAAGTAAGCATCATCGTAGCAGTGCTAGTGGTGGCGGTAGCGGTGTCAGTATTGGTGGTCGTACAATTGCAACATTTGCATCAACAGCATCAACAAGTAATCGTCGTGTTGTTTTAAAAAATAATCATAATAATAGTAGTGGCAGTGGTAACAATACAATAACAACACGCAATAGCAGCGGCAGCAACAGCAACAACAATAACAATAATCGTGAGAAAGAGCGAACGCCACAGCGACGTACTAATGATAGCCATAGCCGCCAGCGCAATAATAGTAATAGTAGCAGCAATAATCCGAACTTAGCATCCATGGAAAGTAGTCATAATCGAAGAGGCATATTCGATCGTTTAGAACCGCGTAGTAAATATGCACAGCAACATCAGCACCATCAACAGCATGGACAACAGCATCATCATCAGCAGCAGCATCAACACCATGAGAAATCACGTAATAAAATTGGAAGTGGTGGCAGTGTTGGCAACACAGGAGGCAATACACGAATTGTTTTAAAAGATTAGATAAGTTTTTCCATATTTTACCTAAAAACAAAAACAACACAATGAACTAATAATGAATGCATAATAAATTTAAAAACACTATTATTATTAGGGTCTAATTATATTTACTACTCCTCATATGTATTGTATTGTATTGTATTGTATATATCGCAATATAATCAACAGAATCAATTAATACACAAATCGAAAGTTAAAAAGTTAAAGAGAATGAGAATGTGAAAGTGATGCTTTACTATACATGAAATGAAATGAAAAGAAAAGAGATAGGATGACATCACGTACATATGTATGTATATTCCATCAGTAAGAAAAATCTTCGTGACTATTACATCATATAAAGAGCATAAGAAACAAATCAAATCAAAGAAATGGAATGATGAAAAATGTCTATTATAATTTCAATTCTTATAATTATACCAACATTAATGTAATAAAATAATAATATATAAAATGTGTATAATTATATTAATATGGTAAATTAAGATTGAAATTTCATTATGTAATGTTACTGATGATAACGATGATGATAGTTAGCATACATATTACATACGTGTATTGGACAACAAACAAGAGAAACAATAATTTATATATAAATATTACATAAGACATATGTATTTAACAAAATAAAACAAAGAAGAAACTCCACAAAATCTAATAAAAATAGGCTTAAAAATATTGACAAATAATGACATTTAACATTCAACAAAGATTCTATCCCACATCATTGAATGGTTAATTAAGATAACATATACATATATATAAATATATATACATATATTTTTTTTTTTTTACTGTTATAATAATTATTATTAATTTTTAGTTTTGTACTTTGTTATGAAAATTATACACCATGCTATTTAATTTAATTCAAATATTTTAATTATCATTTATTTTATTATTAATTTGCCCATTTAACTATTACATTTATTTGAGAGAAACAAACACTTTTATATATACATATACACACACTTACAGATATTGTACAACGAGTAGATGATTAGTTTATTTATTGATTTTTGTATAAATTTGACCATATCTTTTAGTGTGTTTCTAGAATTTGAATGATTTAAAATTTTGATTTGTTTTGTGATGACTTCAATTTTAATTTTTTTTATATCTCATAGAATGGCTTTACACCATTATTGTTTCCACTATGAATAAATCTATAACACATTATCAAAATTTATATGATTATTGTTATAGTTAAGTGCTTCTAAACTAAATTTTAATTTTAAGATAAACATTTATATTTAATTCACCTTAAAAAACAAACATTTAAACAAACAAAAAGTTAAATGATGTAGTAAATTATATATAGTAGATGTGTAGTAGTACTAGTAGTACTAAATATAAAACTATAGAATATATTTAATGAGTTTTAAATTGTATAATGATAACGTTGAGGATGATATTGAATGATCCGAAAGAATTTAGTTTGTATAAAGAAAGTTTGTGTATACGTTCTAACGAATTACATAATATAAATATATAGTATACCTATATAATATTTAAGAAAATATGAAAAAAAAAAAACCTCCTTAAGCAACAACAACAACAAATCAATTTTATTTAAAGAAAAAATTATACAAAATTGAATTTTAAATGCGATATTTTTTAAGAATAGACATTAAAATGTGACATAAAAAACACTGAGCTGAGCACACATTGCTTTATGAGGAGGTCAAGAGCTTCACTTACTTCTTTACACTGTAGACAAATTATTATTTATAATATAATAAAAACACAAAATATATAATAACAAATGTAAGAGAAACTTAGACACTTTACTCTTATTGTCATTTAGCAAACAGGCAGAATGTGCCTAACAAATAAATATAAACAAAAGAAATGAAAAAAGAAAATATAAAATCATAAATTAAGTCCAAGTAAATGTAATTGTAAATTATTGTATTTGTCTAATAAAATTCAGTCCTATAAAGTTCTGTAAAGACATTTATAAATGCGGTTATTGTAACAAGTAATAAAAATATGCTATAAAATTAAGTAGAATAGAGATTTAAGAGAGGAAACATGGAGGAGTAGTAAAGTGCAGTGCAGTGCAGTGGAAGGAGGCACATTGATATAACAATAGAATGCTTATAATTTTAAATGATAAAACTAAAATGAATATTAAATTATTAAGAAATACAAGAATAATAATAACGAATTGTACTAATAATATTTCAAAAATTATTTAAAATTGATCTTTTATATAACTAAATTTATGTGAATTATAATAATTGCGGATCGAAATGAAGATTTCTTTTTTATGTCTCTGCTTTATAAATGATTAAACAAACAAGAAACAAATCAAATTATATATATATATTAAAAATAACATTAAGAAAACAACACACTTATATTTTATTATATTTTCTTTTTTAAGTTGTGTATTTTTTGTGTATGTAGGAGATTTAATGATATATAATTAGTTAATTGTAAATCAATTAATTGTTTTTTTTTTCGCTAATACATATATACTTAGGGCAACAACAAAAACAACAATAATATAACAACACATACTTGAATACAATAAATTTATTATGTATTGAAATGAAATCGAATTGAACTTTTTGAACTAATTTATGATCAAATCTAATAACTACACACAACAACAAACTAAGAAGAATGATTTGAGATCTTAAGTAAAATAAAGAAAAAAAAAAAAAATTTAATAAAAAAAATAACATTAAAAACTAAATAAAAAAACAAAGAAACATATTATAAAAAAAAAAAAATTAAAAAACTTGACAAGATTAATAAATTAAAGGAAAAATAAAAAATATTAAAAGAACACAAGAAATGAAAGAAATAAAACAAAAAAAAAAAAAAAAAAAAAATTACTAAACAAAAAACCCATTAAAAATCATAAATAAATAAATAAATTAGTATGAAACTATTATGGTATGAAAAGTAATTAAATTTATATATAAAAATTATTATAAAAATATTATATTATATAGATGATGATGCATATATATACTCACAAACAGAATGTAAATTTATTTATTTAATGAAAAATATTATATTATATAATATATTATCTATCTATTCATCGAAATCAATGATAAAAACAAAATTTATATTTACATATACCATATATTGACATACACAAAATATACATATATACAATATACTATATATAATTCAAATACAATAGAGAAGATTATCAATGCAACACAATACATTATAAATTTTAAAATAATAGATCAATTGATCATTTGATTAGATTAATAATAATGATGAATGTTGTTATGCTGTCAAATATATGTTTATGGAATATCCAATTCATTTCAAATACAAAAGGAAACTATAAACAATAAAGATAAAAAAATAATAAAAGAAAAATGCTTAAATTTAGACGAAAATAAAAAAAAAAAAAACATAGCATATGCACTGTAATTATTAATTAATAATAATAATAATAATAGTAAAAACAATGGAAAAAAATTATAATGTAAGAAGAATCTTTTCAATGAAATAAGAAAGCTTAAGAAGAGAAAAAAATTCTAAAAATTTAACAGCAACAAGAATTGTTGATAAAATTTCTTTAAATAATATAAAAACTAATATACTACATAAATCAATAAACATAATATAAACAAAAAATATCATCTATAACAAAACAAATATAAATATATTTTAATTAATTAGTTAACACTAATTATTAATTATATTATGCATACACACATATGTATGTATGTATGTTACATAAGTATGCCTTTTTGTTAAATGAGTATTTTTTTTTTGTAGCTTTAATTTAATGTTTAGCAAGAAAGTATTTAGAGTAATGAATAATCCACAATAATCAAAATAATAATAATAATAGCATAAATCGAAACAAACAATGAAATTTAAGGACAATTAAAATTTAACAATACTTAAAAGAAAAAAAAATCAACCAATAGCTGCAACAACAACTACAACTACAAATATCTGTGATTTTTAATTATAAAACAAACAAACAAAAAAAAAAAAAGCAAAAAGAAAGTGAAAGTGCAAAAAAACCCCCAACAACTTTTAACAGTCTCTTGTCTCTACTAAAATTATCCTTTCATTTTATCTCTTTCTTTCTTATATTATAATATAATAAGAAAAAATCAAATTTATTGTTCTATTTAAAAAAATTACTTAACTTAGTTAATTAATTGAGTGATTTGATTTGAATTGAATGGATTGAATGAATGAAATGTGAAATGAAATAAAATGAATTTAGAGAATGTGATGTGATGTGATGTGATGGCTAGACAAATTATTAGTTAATTAATTAATTATCTCAATTACTTAAAAACAACATGACGGCCATAAATAATTGTGATATAAAACAAAACAAACTACAAAATTGATCAACAAAAAAATTTAATTTTTAATTTATTTTAAACACAAAAAAAGAGAGATTTTTATAAAATAATTTTTTATCTTTTCCTTTACTAAACTATGTATATATTACTCTATTTTAGTTTAGTTTACTTTAATTTAGTTAAATTTTTAATCAAATTGATTCAAATGACGACCTCAAATACCATACCAATTTAATAAATTATTTAAATTAATTACTGACTGATTGACTGACTGACTGACTGACTGACTGAGTGAGTTAGTGACCGAAGAGAATAGAATATAGTAGAAAAATAAGTCAAAAAGCAAAGTACAAATTTTTGTTTTTCTATTTGAATTTATTTTTTTTTTCTATTCTATTTATTCTATTATTTTTAGGCTATGAGAAAAAAACGTTTGTCTATTTATTGCAGAGTACAAAAATATTCATACGCGAACGCTCATGAGCGCTCATTTATGAAAAATTTCATAAATGAAAATTTCTTGTTTTTGCTCGCGTTCATATATGAACGCTTCATAATTGCGTTCTTGCTCTTCCTTACGAGCAAATGATGAACAAACTAAAAAAAATGCTCTCATGCCATCTGATTATTTACATTTCAGAGTGTGTCATCTCGGGATATGTAACAACAAAATTACAAATAATTTGTTGTTGGGTATGCAAAAATTTCAAATAAGAAGAAGAGCTTCGTTTTGTCTATTCTATACGTTTTATTCAACCGTTGGTTGATGCTTCTCACTACACATGCATACATGCACATATCCTAGTCGTTCGAAAATGAACGCTTCATTAAAGAGCGATTCATTTATGAACAAGATCGAAATCACTCACGTTCGCGTACGAGGAAACTACAAAAATTTTTCGCTCGCGCTCGTGAGTGAGAAGAGAATGATATTTTTAATTTTTTCATACGTGAATCTGAGCAAAAGCAAATAAAACAAAACGCTCTCGCTCGCGAGTCAGAGTGAGCGCGAGTGAGTATTTCGGTACTCTGATTTATTGTTTCCACTATTTATTTATTTAATTATTATTAATTTAACTTTTTGTTGTTTTAGTTAAAAAAAAAATTTCAACTATGAAATTATAAGAAAAGGAATATTTATTATAAATCGAAAAAACAATTATAGTTCTATATTCCATATATATAATTAGCAGATCTGTACATAGTACAATATTTTATATATATATTAATGTATTTATTTTTAAAAACAGAACAGAACAAAAACAAAACCAAAAAATTATATATTTCCCCCTTTCAGCAGAGTTTCGTGTTTCGTGATGGTGGCAATTAAAAATGTGAAATACTGTATATAATGTAGATGACATACATTTTGTCTGAGTTGGTCCTGGTCTCCTGGTTCCCCTGTTCCTTCGTGGATGGAGACAACAACAACAATTACAACAACATCAAATGCAAGCCACAACACCAGCATACACATATTGATGATGATGATGATAAATGGAAAATGCTGACGAAAATCGAGAGACTAATTAATGAAAAAATAAAATTTTTTACATAAATTTAATATAAAATTGTTTTTTTTACGTAAATTCTTTCAGAAATTGTTGAATAGTAGATAAACTGACTAGATAGATTGTGTTGGATATCCTAGCATATCATTTTTTGAGTATGAGTAAGAATTGTGTGACAATTCGGTTCAATTGAGACTTTCATTCATGGTTTGAACTCCTGACTTCAAAATAAATAACAAACATGTTTGAATTATCAACTGCAAGGATGGTGGAGAATTTCATGGTTACCAGGAGGGGTACTTCACATACAAACCCAAATTAAATGACAAACTTATCAAGAATAAAAGTACAATAAAAGTGACACTCAAACTGTGTTCTTTGTTGATACTCAACCTGTAATAGATAGAATAAAGTGATGCTAATACCCATTTCACACTGATCATCCAATGTACTTTTCGCGAATGCTGCATTGAATGCTACATTCGTCAACAACAACAGGGAAAATGAAGTATTCACCCGATTTGGCTCCCTGCGACTTTTTCTTGTTCCCTAACATGAAGAAATGGTTCGCGGCAAAAAAATTTAGCTCAAACGAGGAAGTCATCGCCGAAACAGAGGCGTATTTTGGAGAGTTCGACAAATCCTATTTTTTGGAGGGGTTTAAAAAATGGCCGGAACGTTGTATCTTTCTAAAAGGGGACTATGTTGAAAAATAAAAAACATTTTTTTGAAAAAAATGGTGTCTTCATTTCTAACACGGGTACTTTGAACCGTCCTCGTATCTGCACTCAAGCAAATATTTTCACAGGAAAATAATGCTTTATATCCAGCACATGTCCAACACGTTGCGTTGAAAGATTTCATATCTCAAATTTGTAATGCAATTACTTTTTATGATTTTGGAGGTATCGAAAATGAGCTAGATATTTGGTATAAAGACTGGAAGTAATAAAGAGCCGGCAGATTTAATTTCTGCTTACGAAAATGCTGAATTTTATCCAAAAATTCAAGAAGCAATTGGCATTTTACTTGCGCTACCATACACTACGGCATCTGTAGAAAGATCCATCAGTACCATAAGAAGAGTAAAAACATGGCCAAGGACTTTCGATGAGCGAAGCTCGCTTAAATGGTGAATTAAGTATAACAACAATGTTAATTGCTAACTTAATATCGCTACTTTATTTTGTGGGAAAATTATCAAAAACACACCTAGAGTGGTTAAAAAAAACTTAAATCTAATGATGTCTAATAATATCATTGATATGTGAATAAGTAGAGTATCTCACGTCTATTTAGACATAAATATGGAATCAGACGAGGAGTATCAGCAATGATGAGGATGATTTGGACGCGACAGTGGTTCCTGTGGCACTGATAGTTGGTAAGGGTGTCATTGGTGGCCCTCTTGCTTCTAAGCCTCTGGGCTGTGCAGCCGATCCGGAGGTGGACCACTTGGCCTCTGTATCAAATAGGCCAAAACATACAAGTGAAGGCCTTTCCGGAGGCAAGTGGCGTTTGACCTGGACAGAGAATTCACAGGGCTAGCATCAGCGTTGAATGGTTCATCGCTGGATAATGAGCTAACGCTTGCGATAGCTCGACTTCCAGTGAATGACACACCGGTGGACGTGGTGCAGCCCAAAGGGGTTCCTCAACCGGCAACGTCTAACGTAGCCGAAAACGGAAAGGGTGTTCTCCTTCGCAGGCAGCGAGATGGGTACAGGTCCTCGAAAAGGTTTCTCATGAAACTGGTCGGACGTGTCCCTGACTGTTAAGAAAAAAGCACTAAAGAAGAAGCATGAGTGTAACGTGTGACGTTTCGAGCGTAAACACAACATCGGAACAGAATCGTAGCTAAGTACTCATGCTGACCTAATACCAAACGTAGAGGTGACTGCCCCATCGAGTGCGACGCCGGTTCCGACGGTTGGCCTAGCTACGTCAAATCCAGGTATGGTACCTGTCAAGGCCCCTATTGGAGTAGCGCCGTCCACCGGCACGGTACCCAAGAAGGCCAATCGTGGGAACACCAAAGCATCCCAGGCAAAAGATGACCTAGTTGCCAGCTTGCTAATCGTAGTTCCAAGTAAGGAGCCTACGAGCAGCAAGTAAAGCAGCAGTAGCTCTGGCAAAAGGCAGAGGTCTGATGACTCCATTAAGGCATCTGAAAACATGCGCCTACGACCTGAAGATATTCTGATCAGTTTAAGTTCAGAGCCTGAACTCCAGGCGGTGATTATCGACCGAGGCGACCCAGAAGGAAAGTTTTCGATCGCTAATTGGCTCAAACTGGAAGGGGTCATCAACGAAGCCATGATCGCAAGCAGGATCCCTTTCTTGCTAAATTTCATGGCATAAATTGGTTTAAGGGCGCAAAGGTCGTGGCCAGTGTCAACGAGGAAATCCTGTGTTTTCTCAAAGACACGGTACGCGGCATTGGCGAACTATGGCCCGGTGTGAAACTGGACGTGGTACCAACAGACCAGGTCCCAAAAAAGACGCTCATAAAGATATGGGTCCCACCCGCAGTTATTGACGACGAAACCATGCAGAGCCTCATCGTAGGTGAAAATCTGCCACTTGGAAGCAGCGATTGGTCCTTCGTCCGAGTGTTAGCACGAGACAATAATGAGGGGAAGGATCTCTGGTTCAAAATTGGATCGGAGTACAAGAACCTCATCATGAGTAACAAGTGCCAACTAAAACTGGGGATGGGAAACCTAAAGGCGATCATCTTAGATCCAGATCTCAGGTCAGGAAAACAAAATAACAGTGGTACAGATTTATCTGCATCACTCCAGAGTGCTTTCCGAGGATCTGCTGCGATTTATGGAGGATGAGATGGTTGACGTGGCACTTATACAGGAACCCTGGATCGTAAATGACAGGGTTTTGTGGTATAAAGTGTTATGGATACCATCTCTTCTCCCCACAGATCGTGGGTAAGTCAAGAACCTGTATCGTGGTAAGAGCTGGGGTTAATGTTCTTTTCTCTTCTTGTTACAACAGCGGTGATCTCACGGTACTGGTGTGCGAGAGGAAGTTCCCTATCTCGCTTCAGCGTATCTTCCCTACAAAGAGGAGAATCCCCCATCTGAACACATCAGGACATTCGTCAAGCATGCGATGACTAATGGCATGGATGTGTTACTGGGCTGTGATGCAAATGCGCATCTTTGGGGGAGTACAAACATAAATAAGAGAGGAGAGGCGCTGTTCGACTTTGTACTCTCAACAAATCTTGTTGCATGTAACAGGGGCGACCACCATATCTTTTGCAACAAGAACCGTTCAGAGGTTATTGACGTAACCTTAGCGACGAACGGTGACTCCCTCACCATTGACAACTGGCATGTTTCTGCTAAGTGTTCATTCTCAGATCACTTCAGAATTTGCTATAACATAAGATGGTATAAGAGTAAACCAATTCCTTATAGGATTCCGAAGAGAACGGACTGGAAAGGCTCCTCTAACGCTGTTGGCCAGACACTCTCTAACCCCCCGGTGGGGGAGGGTCTGGATCTTGACATGTTGAAGAAGTCCTCTCAGTCCATTGAAGAGGTGTTAGGAAGAGCTTTTCTTAGATCCTGCCCTATAAGCCGACATCCAAGGTTCAACCGCAATGTGTGGGGGACAACGGAGCTTGGGAAAATTAGGCATAAAGCAAGAAGAGTTTTCAATAAAGCAAAATATAGAAATTGTCAGGAGGATTGGGATGCCTATCATCTCAGTTTTAAGAAACTCAAGAAAGCTAGTAGGAAGGCTATGAGGGACTCCTGGGCTACGTTCTGCGAGGATATTACTAGCACTACAGAAGCATCCAGACTTCGAAAGGTGCTAGCAAAAGATTCAGCAAAACCAGGCTTACTGTGCGGTGCAGATGGTGTATACGCTAGTAACAGTGAGGAGTCTCTTGAGCTGCTCATGGGCGCACATTTACCGGGTTGCTCTAATACTGATGGGGAAGTTGAGAGTATCAACTTCAGTATCGATAGATCAATCTTGGATGGTACAAGCAATGAAGCAGTTTTACATGATCTGATCACAGTGGAAAGGTTACTCTTGGCGATAGGGTCTTTTAAGCCTTATAAATCGCCGGGACCAGATGGTATAATACCAGCCATGCTGCAGACTGCTTCTGCATATCTTGTACTGTGCCTGATAAAGAGTTTCAGGGGTGTCTTCTTACTGGGTACATCCTTGTTAAGTGTAGAGAGGTGAGGGTGGACTTCATCCCCAAGGCAGGGAAGATTAACCACAATTACCCAAAAGATTTAAGGCCTATCAGAGTCTCATAGTTTTTACTTAAAACAATGGAGAGACTACTAGACCTGCATCTCAGAAATAAACTCGCACAACACATGTTTAGCAGTGCACAACACGCATACCTTAAGGGCAGATCGGTTGATACAGCTTTACATAAAGTGAAAGCGGGTGTGCAAGGTAATGTTGTTGATTGGCTTTAACCTGGCGAAGTCCAGCACTATCCTTGTGGGTACACCCCAAATAGCTCGCAGCCTCCACGTGGCGCTTCTGGGCGATGACCAATCTGACATCTGGGTGAGAAAGCGGGCCCCCAGTCGTCGAGATCCTATGACCGCAGTGATGCAGGAGTGGCAAACTTGGCTCCTGTATCATCGAATGCCACAAGTTCAGACCTTTTAGCTGTCTCGAACCCTTTTAGGAAGAGCACGAAGACACCGCGCTCCCCGATGGAGACAGAGGAGGCAACGGGTCGAACGGCGGTACCTCCAACAGTGGAGGAAGAGAATAGCGATGTAGACGTGCTGGAAGCAGACGGTCCTTCCACTCCATTTCTACTTAGCCCCCAATCCAACAGACGAAACGTAACCGAGGGTGGAGCTGACTCCTTCAAAAAGCTCAGTTGGAAAATAGAAGAGTTGGTCGCAATGTTGGAAAATGGCAAAAGAAGATCTGTCCATCAGTCTATGAGAGATACAATCGATAGTATTAGCCGACTGTATCTTTTGGCAGTACAGGAGATAGCTGATTATGGTGAAACTGCTCCAGGGTAAAAAACATGAGAGAGTTTTGAGCAGACAACACCAAGCTTATGCGGAGCGAGCGCTCGTACGTCGCCGCTGGCTTCGAGTGGACCACCCCAAAAGGGCCATCCTGGCAAAACGGGGCTCATACCAGGTCCGCGTGTAAAGGATAAACCAACGAAGGTATTGGTGCAACCTAATCGACAAACGGGAGGAGATAGCATCGGCGTGGGAAAAAAGCAACCCACTTCAAAAGGAGGGCAAAGCGCACCTAAGGCGCCGCAGCTTGACCAATGGCAAACGGTTGGGAAACCAAAGAAGAAAAGCATGCAGATTGCTGGGTTCAGGAAGCATACAAAACCAGATGCTTTGGTTATCCATCGACATGAGAGGGGAACTTATGTTGATATCCTGAAAAGGATGAAAGCCGACCCGAATTGTAGTGGCCTTACGGAGTTGGTGCATAGGATTCACAAAACGCAAAATGGTAACCTTCTGCTAGAGCTAAAGACGAAAGGCGCGGAAACAGAAGAGCTGAGGGTTATGGTCAGTGGTACCCTAGGGCAAGATGCGTCGGTCAGATCTCTGAGCTAAAAACGACGATAGAGGTCAGGGACATCGACGAAGTCACTATTAAGGACGAGATACGTGATTGTATATTGGAGCGGTTTAGAGAAGCTGATGTTCTGAGTTTAGACGTCACTAGTCTATGCTGGCACCCAAACATCAATCAAGCAACAATCTCTTTGCAGACAAAGGCGGCGAATATACTCCTCATGGCTGGTAAGGTGAAGATTGGATGGGTTACCTGCCGTATTAGATCAAACGTGGCATTGAAGAAGTGTTTTAAATGCTTAGAGTACGGACATATATCTCGGTCATGCAAGAATGAGGTTAGGTCAAGGTGCGGCATAAGGTGGAGGTGAGGCGTGGAGGGACACATAGCAAAAAATTGCAGTAGTAGTCCGAGATGCATGTTGTGTGCGAAGAAAGATCCGACGATGGCAAGTCAAGTGGCGGGATGCAAAACGTGCCCGGTATTTAACGAAGCATTGAAAACCAGAAAGGTATGAAGGTAATTCAAATCAACTTGAATCACTGTCAAGCAGCGCAGGATCTTCTGCAAAGAACCATAGAGGAAGAGAAGGCAGACGTAGTTCTGGTAAGTGAGCCTTACACGAAGCCCAATGAGTCAGTTTGGCTTGAAGATACCGAAGGTGTTGCTGCAATATGGGCGTGTGGTTCATACGCATTCGAGGATGGTGGTACCCGTGCTGCTAACTTCGTTCGCACGAAAATCGGGGGCATACACTTCTTCAGCTGTTATGCACGCCCAAGCATGACAGCTTTAGACTTCGAAAACTTTCTCCACGAACTAGTGACGGAAGTCTGAGGTAGATCTCCAGTGATAATCGCAGGAGACTTCAATGCTTGGTCAACGGAGTGGGGAAGGAGATCTACCAACGCAAGGGACCAAACGCTTCTGGAACCTGTGGCAAGCCTCGACATAGTTCTGCTCAACAGAGGTTCTATGGCCACGTATAGGAAAGCGGGCAGAGAGTCAGTCATAGACATGACCTTTACACAAAGTGGGTGGTTAGTGAAGGATACGCCCATAGCGATCATCAGGCCATTCTGATCGACATAAGGCGAGGTTCTAGAGTTGTGCAGCAACCTATAAGTGGGCCTAGGTGGAAAGACTCATTGTGTGACAAGGAAATGTTCCTGGAAGTATTCCGAAAACAAGAACTTGGCGTGGGCTCTTCCGATCAGTCTGTCCGACTGTCAAACATGCTGTCCATATCCTGTGACGCCGCTATGCTAATCCAGGTTAGACGCAGACCAGCATGCCACTGGTGGAATAGCGAAATAGGGGAGCTACGATCGGCTTGTCTTCGCGCACGACGACTCATGCAGCGTTCGAGAAGCTGTGAAAATTTCCAACAGCGACTAGACGAATTCAGAACGGTCAGACTAGCCTTCCAAAAGGCAGTCAAGTCCAGCAAGCGGTCATGCCTTAAACAGATTCTCGAAGAGTCTGACATAAATCCTTGGGGCACGGCAAACAGGATGGTAATGTCGAGAGTGAAAGGTTATAGAGTACCACAACCCACTTGTCCAGTAATGCTCGAGAACATTGTCAGAACACTGTGCCCGACAGCGACCTCAATACTTGATGAAAGGACTGAGCAACGATCTCTGGATGGTATCCCCAGTGTTAGTTCCGTGGAACTGTCCCGAGCTTGCGCTAAAATTCAGCATAGGATGTCTCCGGGTCTTGATTTAGTGCCGAATAAAGTCCTGAAAGCAGCTATTTCGAGTGTTCCAAGTGTATTTATGTAGGTTTACACGACGGAGTATTCCCCAGAAGATGGCGGCATCAGAAACTGGTCCTCATACCAAAGGCTGAACAAATCGTGAGCGAGAGTGGCACTCTCTCTGAAAACCAGTTTGGTGGTTGGTATAGCAAGACAGGCAATACAGAGCGAAAGGTGGCTCTATGGTGATAAAGAGCATTGCGCAATCGTCACGCTGGACGTAAAGAACGCATTTAACTCTGCTAACTGGCTGCATATTAAAGGGTCCGTCCGTAGAACGGGAGCGCCAATATACCTTCAAAACATGATCAAGTCGTACTTGTCAGAGAGGTACTTGCACTATGATAGCGAAGATGGAAATAAAACCTACAGAGTTACTGCGGGGGCTCCTCAGGGTTCGGTGCTGGGCCCGCTCCTATGGAACCTTATGTATGACCAGGTCCTGCGGTTGCAGCTTCCTGAAAATTGCACTTCGGTATGTTTTGCGGATGATCTATGTCTGATTGTAACGGGCAAGGAGATAAAGAACATAGAGCAATCTGCAAACTCCGCTATTCTCGCGGTTACTGCATGGCTTAGGTCTTCGAAACTGTCCTAAGCAGAGCAGAAGACGGAGTTGGTTCCTGTCACCAGTAGGAAGCGTATAGAGTTGTGCTCCGTACGAGTTGGCGATCACGAGGTACGGTCCAAGAGGGCTATAAGGTACCTGGGTGTTATGCTGGATAGCAGGCTATCGTACTAAGAGCACCTGCTGTACGTGAAGGATAAAATCACATTTGAAGAAACTTTGCTGTGTAAAGAATGAAAAGCTGCAATATTGTAGTAGCAGTAAATGGTTTTTCCATAAATTATAACACTATTACAACTACATTAATTTTATAAGCGAACAAAACGGGACTCGTCCGCAAAGCCAACCTGTGAAATTATCAAAATACAGTATTGGTAAATGGGGAAAGAACTACTTTTTGAACTGTTTTGTGAACCGAAAAGAGTTGTTTGATGTTGTAGTGAATTACAAATACCTGTTTTGGTGAATGTCAAACTTAGTGTTGCTGTCTTTAGTGAATGACAAATATGGATAATTAATGATAATAATCATAATTACTTTTATTATTGAATCATTTATTTATGTCCATGCAATCTTTTCTAAGGAAATTCTTTAATTAACAATGAAAACCGTATCAAAATACGTTGCGTGGTTTAGAAGTAATCAGTATTCTAACTTCTTGAAATTTCGACTTTGCTTTATACTATGTAAAGAAGTTTGCCATTTAATTTGGGTTTGTATGGGAGGTACCACTCCTGGTAACCCTAGGATCATAAAATTTATATGGTTGATGAATATAGATCAGAAACTTATAGTGTCCAAGTTTCAGTTCGATACGTTAAAAAACAAAAAACCTTTTTCTAACAAGAACATTAATTTAAAGGGGGGTTTGTATGGGAGGTATCCCACCTAGTAGCCCTAGGATCATGAAATTTACATGATTGATGGCCATAGATTACAAACTTATAGTGTCCAAATTTCAGTTCCATATGTTAAAAAACAAAAAACTTTTTTTAATAAGAACATTAATTTAGAGGGGGGTTTGTATGGGAGGTACCCCCACTAGTGGTCCAATTCAGCTGATTCCGACAAATGTGCTGCGTATGGTACTGTACACCGGCAACTAACGACATTCATAGTCCGGATATTGTAGTGGACATCTTGAAAAACAATTGGAGTCCACTTGATCTGTTGAAAATGGTTTTTGATGATAGAATTATGAATCAAATTCAGAATGAGAGTATAAATTACGCCTCTGGTAAAGGTGATGAAACACACAATCCGAGTAAAGAGGAGTTATATATTTATTTCGGCATTCTTCTACTAAGTGGCTACAACAAGGTAACTAAAAATAGGCGTATTTATTAAAAACAGATTGTAATAATTTAAAATAATTTGCACAGATACCGTTAACTCGCATGTACTGGCAAACAGAGAGTGACGCTTATAATCCTGCGGTTGCTGTTCAATGACCCGATCAGCATTTGAGAAAATACATAGATATATGCATTTCAACGACAATTGTAATATCGATTCAAACAATAAGGCATATAATGTTCAGCCTATCATAGACCACATGAATGCCAAATTCAAGCCGTTTGGAATGTCATTTTCAGTAGATGAATCAATGGAACTCTACTATGGCAAACATTCATGTAAACAGTTCATACGAGGAAAGCCTATTCGCTTTGGTTACAACATATGGTGTCTAACTACCAGCGAAGGTTATCTGCTTAACTTTGACCTATACAGCGGTAAAAGCAATTATAAATCCGACGAGCCTTTAGGATTTTCTGTTACTAGATATTTATATGAGAACATAATAACGGAAGGTTGCACTGTGTATTTGGATAATTATTTTAACAGTTTCAAGCTATTAGATAGTTTTGAAAAAGATAAAATAACTATCATAGCTCTGACCGCATAGAGAAAGCTCCTCTCACTGAAATGAAAAAGAGCAAACGTGGTGAATACGAAGCCCTTCAGTCGAAACACATTACTTTGGTTCGTTGCAATGACAATAGCAATGTAACGTTTGCAACCAATTGCAAAGATCCAATATTTACGAGAACGTTGAGCATATGCAAAAGGAATGATCGTGAACAAAAGAAGAGGAAAAATTATGATTACCCAACGATTATAAAAGAATATAATCGAGGAATGGATGGTGTCGACCTATTCGACCAACAGCGTGCTGTTTACCGTACGCGAATACGGTCAAAAAAATGGAATTGGCCGATTTTTCGATTTTGCTTGAGCGGAACAGTCTCATAAATCCGAAATCAAAACATGTTAATTTTTTTAAGCTCATTATTATTTTGTAACACTTTATATTAGCGCAATAAAGAAAAGATTGACCACAACTACTAAATAAATTAAAATTTTGTGAATTATAAAAAAAAAAACTCCCCCTAGCGTCTATGTATGATATATCATACGTCTTGTAACTTCTACACCCTTGGAAGTAAAATTTGGGAAAAATATATGTTTGCTGGACGAGTTACAATAGCGAATTTTATTATTACATGTTGTGGTTAATTTATATTAAAAGTATTCTTAAGTATATATTCCTCGTAGTGATTAGGAGTTTAGTTTCACAATCTATGAAGAAGACAGTGAAAATTAATTGTTGTTCCTGTAATTTTAGAGTAGCTCCATAGGTGTCCTTGAAGCCAAGTATATACAACTCCACCCAATCCCAGTCGATTTTTCCTCCAATGGATGCATGCATGGCGACGTAGTCTTCCAAAGCAAATAATTTCACAAGCATAGTGTATGTGGAATTCCACCTTGTGATCACATCAAGTGATGGTATGGTTTTTTTTTCCAGCAAGACACGTCTATAGAAGTTCGCTTATATTATTAAAAATTTTCTTATATGTAGAGGAGTTTTGTAACTGATGTCTGCTTGACTACTGACATCCTGCACGCACAATTGGAGGGCATGCGCAGAACAACGCACTAGATGGATATTTTGGAAAACCATTGAATACAGCTTTTCCATAAATTCTTCTCCCATTGCATCATCTTCAAGTGTAGTCTCAAGAATTTTTTCGCTTATGTAGAGACCAGTGTGAGACTCAAATAGCTGAATCATTGCAAGGGTTTTTACGACAATCTTTGTTGTATGTGATCCTATCTTTGGCGTGCACAAACTGTTTTTGTCCTTGTCGGTACATTTGAACTTCAAATGGCAAATATCTAAGAAAAAAAAAATTAATTTTACTGTCACATTCATAGAAATATGTACCTACTTTTAATGGTTGTCACTAGGGAACACTTTTCGCGCTTGGTTTTGTGCTTGTTCCCTTCCAGCTATAAACTGATACCAATTCATCAGAAATAAAATATTAACAAATATTAATGAACAAAAATGTAGAATTTGACATTTCTTTTCAAATTTTTGAAAAAGAAAGACGAAAAAGTCCCGTTAGAATCACAAGAAATACCGTATTGCATCGACCAGCGGCGCCAAATATTGCTACACATTCAACAGCCACAACAATCATATTTCAATCTCCAGCATGATCATTTTGCGATTTCTCTACATTTTGTTATTGTAGTTCCGAGAAATCACATATTGAGCGTAAAGATGAGTCATTTTCGAGTCTTCTTTGAATCGCATATGAAATCAATCACTTTTTCATCATCAAGAGGACTCGAATAAGACTCAGCAAGATGATTTTTGTTAAAATGATCTTCCAAATGCTAGCTGGGTTAGTAGTTCGTCCTGCCATAAACAAACAGAAATATTGAATATTGCTTGCACACAAATACTTAAAAAATCAGCCAAGCGTGAGTCGGATTCGCACACGGAGGGTTCTGTACCATCGTACAAGATTTTTTGCAGCAAAAATGAATTATGTATTCAATAACGCAATGCTCGAGCAATACCAAACACAATGAATATGCATTTATTATGAAATTGGCAAAAAGCGCAATGCTCCAAATATTAAATTATGTTTAGGGTAGAATCAGTATTCATAATGCACATTCATGCAGCCTAAAAGTATACTACAAAAAAAAAAAAAAATAAAAATACCAAAATATGAAACAAAATAAATAACAAAGCTTCTAAAACTGTGCGCAGTGCATGTTGGAGCACATGTTTCTTGTATGGGGACCCGTTTTATTTTGTAACTTTATTTTAGTTTTAGTTTTTGTTGCTATCATGACACTGGAAATACACATTTTGTGAAACTGTCTATCTATTACGGTTCATGAGACGCAGAAAGGAGCCGATCCTCTCAAATCCATACACAAACTAAAAAAGGATATCGAATCCAACCATTACAAGCCCACAGAATATGGAATAGGAAACGAAGACTACTTCCTGAAAACAATCTTCAACAGCACGATCAACAACATTGAACAGATGATTGACAAAATAATTCGATTCCCAAGAATATTGAGTACAGAAACCTATTACGACATGAAGAGATTCACTGAAAGTATAGAACAGTTACGTGAAGCTATAGAACATGCAAAATTATATCCCGACGCAGGTGATGTTATACTTGACCATATTAAAACACAGATGGGCAGCATAACGGAAGAATAGAATAACAACATAAGGTATCTAAGAGATCAACAGCTAGACAATCAGATGAAAGAATTACAAATGGAAACCTTCACCGCATCAATAAAAATAGCAAATCATATAGCGCAACCAATGATGGAATCAGTTAAAATCCCCAACTTGGAACTGGAAGATACCGACACTTGAAGAAGAGTTAGAACCAAAATATGACAGTGATTCCGAAAATGAAGAGGAAGAATTAGAACCAAAATATGGCAGCGATTTGAAGATGAAGAAAGATCTAAATATATCAAAATAAACTTCGAACCCGAAACCATGCAGAGGCTGAAAGAGTACCAGTTGAAGATGAAGATCAACAGATCTAAATATATCAAGATAAACTTCGAACGCGGAGCTATTCGGACGCAGAAAGAAACCGAAGAAGTTGAAGTCACAGCGGGAGCTGATGAATATGTGGACACGACAAATGAATGTTTCAACGCCATAGAACCATTGGGCATATAAACAGAAAATCTTGACCCTTTTGTAATTGGAAGTGACATATTCGGGAAAATATTGGAAGAATGCGTTATCAAGGAAAATGGAAAAATTGGACAAGGAATAGTGACGCAACCTAAAATTAAAATCAAGAAATCACTAGAAGAAGAAAGTAAAACAGAATCCATTAAAAAAGATGAGCACCGTTTGGACAAGTACAAAGAGTCAATAACTCTGGGTGCCACCTGTCACTTTGATGTGAAAGTCCCATTAACAAAGATCAGCAACTCACTAAAACACTGCAACCAGAAAAGCGGGCGCAAGTCAGGGAAACGGAAAGCTACGATGAGGTCTCGATAACGCAACACAAGCCATCGGCAAAGGCTAGTGATTCCAACAGTCACATTAACATCGAAGATGACTCAAAACCAGGTAAGCTGCAAACACATGTATCTAACTACATTCCAATCATTGATAGGCCGAAGGAAAACTTCATCTTGCCGGTGGCAGAATGTTCAGGAATGAACATGGTTGCTGCTACGATGGCGCTGGTGTCAGGACGACGGCACGATATCTTTCCGATGGCAGAATGTTCAGAAATGAACATGGTTGCTGCCATGATGGCGCTGGAGTAAGGCGACGGCGCGACATATCACAAAATTAAGATATGTACATAAAATACATATAAAAACGGTAGTCTAAGTAACACCAACATTTATGACCTTCATAAATGATGACAGTCAAGGTAACATCATATAATAACAGTCTGCTACTAATTAGGGTTTTCAAAAGTAGAACCAAAGGTAGACAAATTCCTTAGATCACAAGGTATTCTAAGGTAGTATATAAGATAACATTTTTACTTAAATAAATAGTATCAAGCCAAACTTCGTACGAACAGTACATGTGTGCGAATTCACTTGATCCTCAGCCGGAATAGAATTTAGTTCTATCCATCTCCAGTTGGCCAAATCCAAAATGAGTCAATAGAAAATATTGTAACAATCTAAAATTCCTTTCAAAATCATAAATAAAATAATACAAATTTATATTTTTGGTGTTTCATTACCTCAAAGTATCAATGAACTTTTCAGTTGGAATTATTGGTGTTTTATTGAAATTGGTCCATTGTTTCACAAGAAATGGTTCAATTTTGCACAGTATGTAATCAAACGTACAATATTAATAAGCATTCAAGTATTATCAACGAATTTCTTTTCGTCTTTTCTCAATTCATTATGTAAATGATGAAATTCACCAAATGTCTTGCGAATCCGGTTGACATGTTTCCTCTTTAATTTTTGTTTGAAATACACATTTTCTCCTAATAGAAGATCTTTTTCTGATGATGAATACATTTTAAGTGGCACAAAAACATATTCGTATCAGACAACAACAACCAAATCAAATAGAGAATAGAAAAACAAAACAACAACAACATCCAAATTTCAGATCGATACGTCAAAAAACAAAAAACTTTAATTTAAAGGGGGGTTTGTGTGGGAGGTACCCCCCCTAGTGGTCCGATTCGGCTGATTCCAACAAATGAACTGCGTATGGTAAAAAGAAACCTATGTGATTTCAGCTCTCTAGCTCAAAAACTGAGGGACTAGTTTTGATACAGACGAACAGACGGACATGGCTTAATCAAACTTCATGACAATCTTATAATACTATTCACTCCGTGAAGAGTATAAAAAACTAAAAATTGTATTGAATGATGTAAAGGTTAGTTTTTGAAGGGATATACATAAATTGTATTTTATCATTGAAAATGATTAAGGGCTGTTGTTTTGATGTAGCGATCTCACGTACGCATTATTGTACATATACTGAACCGACGATTTAGCACGCTCGGCCAACGACTACTATTGTCTGAGTTGGTCTTAGAATCGAGAAAATGTTTCTTTGAGGTATTGCATTTAATTTTTGTATGGTTTATTATTACATTTGTTAGAAAAAACGAGACAACAAACATTATTATACTTTTCAAGCGCACATAAAAATATCCTGTAGAATGTTGCACAGGTTCTGAACCGGTTCTGCGCTGCCACTTTGCACCACTAACCGGTTCTATATATGTTTCTTGCCATGTTAAGAACCGGTTGATTTAACATGGGGATGTCATTGGAAGGAATCTATTGTCTCCGCCTGCATTGCCATGCACCGGTTCTGAACCGGTTTTATTTAACCGGTTCTGCACCGGTTATATTTCATCGGCTACCATTTCACTACTTTGAAAAAGAAATTATCTCTTCAAATCATATTTCCTTTTATTACTAATTCAACATTAAAAATTCATGTATGTACACTTATCCTAATACATTGTGGAAAGAAAAAGAAAAAATCGATACACAACCGTAATTGTTTTTGCCTGAAAATGTTTTGCATGAGCTATTATTACTAAAGCAAAGTCGAGAGTCCAGATGTTTTCGATATTATAGCTTAGTCAGACCAAGAAAAATGCTGCTTTCCCTGTAAGAAGCTTCAGAATTCTACAACAACAACAGGCAAATTTTCAAATTTCAGAGTTGCTTTGGTTTAGCTTCAGTTCAGCTTCTAAAGAAAAAGTGAAGCTGAAGCTAACCAGGGCTGGGAAAATTCTGCCAGTGTGGCCAAGTTTTTGTTAGTGTTTCAAAGTTTTGTTGAATTTTTCTGTCTTGGCATCAGTAAATAGCTGATGACGGTACTTAAAATGTTTAAGTGATATGCAAATTGTTAATTTTATTTCATAATTTTAATAAAATAAGTATCATGAATAAAAAGGGGACTACAAGAATTATGTGCATATATTGCAAAATTATCTAAATCACATATATTAAAAACAAAGGCGACAATTTTCTAAAAATTTGAAAGAGCGTCACATTTTGGCAGTATACCCATTTTAAAAACGTTTTCACGTTTAAAAGAATGCTGATTTGCAGAGTTAGTCCTGGGCGTATCCGTAGATGACTCTTCTCATTTTCTTTTGAGGTAATCGGTTTTATGTAAACGCTTGTTATTCACTTAAATTGCCCTCCGCAACAGCTCTTCCCGAGTGACGTTTATATTATCAGATGAAATTGAGTCTGAAATAGGAAATATGTAATTTTCAAATGTTTGGCATTATTATGGTTTGTGAAGTATGTATCTTACCAAGAAGAACGCTGAGAAGAAAGAATTAAATATAAAACTTCACTTTTTATTATAATTTTTTGTTTACTCACCCTGTTCAATTATGCCACTTGGAAATAATATAAATTGTATTGCCAAAAAATCTGATGTTCACTGAATTCCTAATTTTGATAATAAAATGAATAAACACATGAATTAAATGCACCACTTACTTCACTAAACTTTGTTATCAACTTACCTTGCTTTATGCCGCCACAGGATGATTATTTGTACTGATTTTCTACGAAATTGAAAGGAAAGAATTTAAGAATTGCAAAAATTAAAACTTCAATTTTATTGAAATTTTTTCTTTACTCGTTCTGTTTAATTATACTTGTAAACAATATAAATTGTACTTGCCGTAATGATTTCAGATTCTCACTGAATTCCTAATATTGATAATAAAAAGAAAAAGAATAAACACATTAAATGCACCACTCACTTCACTATGTTTTCTTTTCTACTTACTTTGCTTTATGACGCCAACAAAATAATTATTTTCACTTTGTTTCCACTACACTAAACACCACTCAAAATTAACACAAATCTTCTTAAATGCACTGGTTAAACAGTAAACATCTTCACTGTACTTTGTAAAATTTCATAACGTTTCATTATCACATTCTTTTGATCAGAATTTCCGCTCTCGTCACAAGTTCAAAGAGAGCAAACAAATACTTACCTCTCAATTCCTATCTTTTACTGACGCATAGCTTCCGAGCATACCCAGCCAGCATTTTTTGAAATTTCCGATCAGATTCGAGTCTTTTTCGAGTCGTCTCACTGATTAAAATAGTCATATATGCGCGCATTTTCTGAGCATAAATGATACTTTTGTCGGGAGAAAATGGTACCCTAGCCTCGACTCTTCTTGAGGACGCATTTATGACTCGCTTTTCTAATCATTTATGAGTCTTTTTTGAGTCATATTGATGACCATTTTCGAGTCATATTCCTGTTTTTTTTTTGGTGTGTGGAATACAAAATATTTAGCCAATGTATTATATGTTCCAAATATAAACCTAATTTTTTTTTCTTCCAACGCTTTTTTGGACAAGGGATATACTTTAAAGGGTCAAGGAAACAAATGCAGTTTTGAGAAAAATGGCATAGTGTGGCTTCAAGGTGAAAGAGGTGATTCAAAATTATTTAAGCTATTTCTAAAAATTACAACCACTTCGGCACAAGTGAATATAGCTGAGAAAACTGAATCACTTCAGCTGAGGCATGAGCGCATATGTCATATATACCATTCAGAAGTAATGAGTATTTTTGTGAAGCATGTGTTTTTGGCAAACAGCATCGTGTTCCATTTAGTACAAGCAATAGCAGAGCAAATTAACCAGGTGAGCTAATACATACAGATTTATGTGGTCCCATGCAAAAAGTTTCGTATGGGGGGCATGGTATATGCTTTTGTTTCGTGACGACTTTTCAAATTATCGCCATATATACTGCATCAAGTCAAATGCTGACGTGAGCATGATGTTGGAACGTTTTTTGGATCGAGTGGAAGCCGAAACTGGAAAAGGAGTGAAGTGCATCAGATCGGACAACGGTTTGGAATATGTCAACAAAAACATAGCTGAGACTTTACAGAAACGTCGAATAGTGCATCAAAAGTCAACGCCATACACTCCGGAGCATAATGGCAGAGCCGAAAGGGATATGAGAACCGTCATAGAAGCTGCAAGGACGCTAATACATTCCAAATGTCTGAGTCTAAAATTCTGGGGCGAAGATGGTGACACTACACCAATTGAGTTATGGTTTGGAAAAAAGGCAAACATACATTTTTTGCGAGTGTTTGGTTCAGATGCGTATGTGCATATCCCACAGGAAAAGCGCAGGAAATTAAACTCAAAATCGAAAAAGGGCACATTTGAGGGATATGAATTGAATTGTAAAGGCTACCGCATCTGGATACCACGAGAAAGAAAAATAGAAATTTCTAGAGATGTTATTATAAAAGAAACAAATGATAATTTAACATTTTCAGTTCCAGAAGAGACAGAGACATGTACTAGCACAACGTCCAAAGTAGAAATAAAGGAGGATGTATCCCGTGCTGAGGATAATAACAGCGATACATATGAAGATGCAAGCTCAAACGATTTAGAAGACCAAAATGAGCTAGAAATGAAAATTTACAATACGCGATCAAAAAGCAGAGAGAAAGATGTCGGCACATTGCACTGTGCTTACTTGGCTACCTGTGATGTATCTACAACATATGAAGAAGCAATGTCAGGGGATTAAAATATGCAGTGGAAGCATGCCATGGACGAGGAGATGGAGTCTCTCATCATTAACAGGACTTGGGACTTGGTAATGCTACCGGAAAATAAAACTGCAATTTCCAACAAGTGGGTCTACAAAGTGAAGCAAAACAAAGAAGGCGAAATCGAAAGGTGTAAAGCGCGCTTAGTGGCACGTGGCTTCAACAAAAAATTGGAATTGATTACGAGGAAACATTCAGTCCAGTAGCAAAATTCACTTCGATTCGGATGATTTTTGCATTATCAAACGCACTTGGATTGTCGCTAAAGCAGTTTGATGCCAAGACAGCTTTTCTATATGGTGATCTGGAAGAAGAAATTTTTATGCATCAGCCTGCTGGTTATGAAGATGGATCAAAGAAAGTATGCAAATTAAACAAAAGTCTTTACAGATTAAAACAAGCATCCAGATATTGGAATCGAAAATTCACGCAACTGTTGGAAAAATTTAACCTTAAAGCAAGCACAGCGGACCCATGCGTTTTCGTTGGCAACATTAAAAATGAGAAAGTAATATTAGCAATCTACATTGATGACGGAATCGTGGCAACTAAATCAAAAAACGCACTTACGGAATTTATAGCCTACCTGTGTTCGGAGTTCGAAATAAAGGTTTTTGAATCTTTGTACTATCTGGGTATGCGGGTCACTCATCAATCACAGAATATTCATATCTCTCAAGTGGCGTATGCTAAAAAAATTTTGCAGCGCACAGTGGGCCAGACTTCAGTCAAAAGTGGCCAAAAGTCAATTATCAAATTTGATTCAAATCATTTAATTTTCGATTGATAGATAAATAGAAGTAGTTAAAAAATAATTTTCAGAATAATTTATGAAGAAGTTTTATATTAGTGCACTTTTAAAGATGAAAGAATAGTCATAAATAAAAAATTAAATAATGACGAAAAAGTTGTACTGGTTCAAATATTCAGACAACAGAGATGACTTAATTCAGTCATGTAATTTTTAGATGTATAATAGTTCTAAAAAAAGCTTGTCGATGACAGAAAAGAATACATTGCATTAGACAGAAGGACGTAAATTGCAAATTTTACTGGGTTTAGAGAATTGTTATTCTTATCGATTAACAGATAACCTAGGATAAGTTTAGGATCATAATGGGTTTTGCGTTATTTTATTTCTAATTCTACGTACTTTAGTTTAATTATGCGGCAAATATGCGGCATTTTACGTTTAATGGTTCATAATTGGTTTTAAACGTACTCATATTCTGATTCCATTGCGCGACATATTCCATTGCGTTTTAGTATTGTTTTGTTTTAACAATTTGCTATATATTTCGAGTAATATAGTAAGGCTTTTAACTTGAACTCACGTGAGTTTGGTCAATAGTAAGAATAATTTTGTTCTTTTGCTTTATGTCATACAATGACTATTACTGTTTCTGTTAACCTTTCATATTTAAGTGGTTTGTGGGTATGTTATTGCTTTCAAATTATTTTAATTAATAATACTCAGAAAGATTAATGTTACTTTTATTGTTTTTGTTTTAATGTTTTTATGAAACTTGCGTGTATGATTTTAAGTTATCGTTCTAAGCGACTCACACGAGTAATACTAAAATCATATTTTATATGAATTTAATTATTGTGTAAAAATGACGCAGTTTACAAAAAGGGATATCGTTGACTTACTTTTTAACTTCAATAACGACATAGACTTAACTTTGAGATCTGTAATGCATCACGTTTTAAAGAATTTTGTGATAAAACTGCTGACTTCTATATTAAATGTTACCCTTGGTATCCTATGTCAGCTACATTACACAAAATATTGGCGCATGGTAGTGAAATAATAAGACATAGTGTTTTGCCTTTGGGGATGCTTGCCGAAGAGGCATCTGAGGCTAAAAACAAATATTACAAACATGACAGACTTTATCATAGTAGAAAAATAAGCCGATCGGCAACTATTACAGATATGTTTAACCGCTCTATGGAAGGAAGTGATCCTCTGATTTCCAGCCAAAATTCGGAATCGAGGTTCTATAAGTCTAAATCAGAACAACTTCCTCCTGATGTGTTACCTTTATTGGAAATACCTCAAGAAAATTCAGTTGCATCTAATTTAGAAGAAAGTCAAAATCTTGAGGAAGATGAACAATTTTCTGCAACTGAATCAGAAGATGAAGAAGATACTGTTGATGATTTAGATCTGATTGGTAACGAAGAACCAGTATAAAGTATGCACCGCGTTTTTCTAATTACAAATTTTGTGGACAACTTAAAATGTAAATATTATAAATAGTTTCAATCGTATATATTGTAAATATAAATTTTTTTTGTTCCGGAAAGGGATTCACTGATGTACAATTTTTTTTAAGTGACATTGAATAGGCCTTTTTGAATTTATGATATCTGATATTAAATCTATATTTTGTGACCTTAAAAACAACGAATTGAAAACAACTGCCCGCCATATTGGATTTGCCATTTTGAATTTTTTCAATTTCATGCCAGATTTGTAATGAGCGGCCTTGACAACATCCAAATGAGAAGATTCAAGCTTATCTGATCAATTTATAAAATTTTCGTCCTCCATATTACATTCGCCATTTTGAATTTTTGAAATTTTGATGTCAGATTTGTAATCAGCGACACCAAAAACCCCCAAGAGACAAGTTTCAAGCTAAGCTGATCAATTTTTAAAATTTCATGCGTCATATTGGATCCGCCATTTTGAATTTTTTAATTTAAATGTCAGATTCGCAATCAGCGACCTCGAAAACCCCCGAGTGAATAGTTTTAAGCCAATTCGATAAGTTTTTGAATTTTGGCCAGTTTTGATCGCTTCTTGGCCCACAGTGGAGTGTAGAGTTTTAAGCCAATTCGATAAGTTTTTGAATTTTGGCCAGTTTTGATCGCTTCTTGGCCCACAGTGCGCTGGTCGATGCAATACGGTTTTTCATATGATTCTAACGGGACATCTTTTTGTTTCTTTTTCACAAATTTTAAATAACATGTCAAATTCTGCATTTTTGTTTGTTAATATTCGTTGAAGAGTGGAGTGCAGTCCAGATTTTCAAAGTGAAAAAATTAAATTATAGAAAAAGGTAAATTCAAAGTGAAGGAATTAAATTAAATAAGACAAATAATAAATAATAATAATAAATAAATTGCATTTTCCATAAATGAAATAAAGAAAACAATGTTTTGTTTACATGATTTACTAGACAAGAGTTATTTTTCCACACCACTCATTAACAATGTCGCTCAATAATTTCCGCCCTTCTGGTGATTTTGAATATTTAACAAGTAAGTAATACATTCAATCCATTATCCATTCCATTTAGACTAAATAAATATTGTTTTCATACAATATTATAATATTGACGACAGAATTTTAGATGTAATGATCATCTATAATATTCCATGTAAGTTCAAATTCGTAACATTCTATCTATTTTCAATTTCGATATTAATTGGATTTTGGGAAGCATTCAACTACCTAGTTGCTATCGAAGATGTAGATATTTAAAGATGTAAATTTCTTATGAGAGATGAAAATAGGCAGTTACCGTTGCCAGCAACGTCTATTTCATGATGTAATAAGACGTTATGCGATTAACATTCCAATGATGGAAAACTTAAACTTATTACTTGCTGAGCTTCAGTATTTATTGATTGTTGAATTTGAAACTGACTAATGATTAATTCTTCACAGTTTGTATCGTGGCGATGATTGTTTCGATAATAGACTTAGTCAAGTTCAGCTCATTGCTTTTTTAATTTCGATTTATTTGTATATCTTTTAGCACGTTTGTTTTTTTTTTCTAAAAAATATATTTCTTACGTAGCAAGATTCAATGTTTCATTTTATTGTACGTTTTCTGAAGTTGATTTTTTTGTCTTTCGATATTATTTTATAAGTTAAGTCATAGACTATAAAATATATAGACTGAACAAATCCAAAGACTATAAAATATACAGACTGTACTTACATACATGCACCCCAGGTTATTAGGGTTGTCGTCTACATAGATACATAGAAATGTAATAGATTAAAGATTAAAGATTCTTCAATTACAATTATTTTTCTGGGGTGTTTATACCACAATAAAAATATTGTGAAAAATTTTAGGTACCTTACTTTAAATTGTCAAATATTGAATTAGTACAGAAATATTTTTTACATTTTCCTGTTCAAAGAACAGGTGTAGAAAATATATATATTTCAAAAACTTTGTAATCGACACAGACGTTCTATATTCATACAAAAATGTATACCCATATGGCACTTAATTTCTTTGGTCACATTGGTCATCTGGGCTTGGGGGTATGCTCTCTAAATAGCATTCTCAACAGACAAAATGGTGAAAACAGTACCGACGATAAGAATGATTCCTCCATTCACAATTCTTTACAAATGCAAAACATAAGCAAATTCATTCATCAGGACGAATCAAAAAAGGGTTCTGTTGGCATGCCGTTATTACTAATAAAGAATCCACAACGTTTGCTTAATTCTATAATGGTGGAAAAATTTATAATGCCGCAATTTGAAGGTGCATCCAACGATGAGGTAAAAATAATACCAAAATTGATGGAATCCGTAGCTTATGAATTGGTTGAGAAAAATAATTTTAAGGAGCAAATCATCAATGAATTGGATATTTTGATTAAGCAATATGGCTTTGATATCTCAAATGACGAACTAAAAAATAATCCAGAATTTGAAGAAAATGAGCTTGTTGCGAAAGATGAAAATTTAGAAGATCTCAAGAAATCAAAACATCAACAACTAATAGAGAATTTCAATCAAATTTTCACTAACTTCGTTTGGGAGAACATTCGCGTACAAGAATTTAGATACAATGGTTACAAGAAAATGATTATCATTGAAGGACCCGCCAGTATTGGTGTACCGACTATGGAATTTCCTTTCGTCAAACATTGTAGATCAAGTTTTGGCGGCGTTGCCTTCTAACTAAATAATAACCTAACAATTATAGTCTGGTCTTGTCTATTTCACTGGCATAAACTCAAAAATACCAAACAAACAACTATTTAAATGTAGTAAAATGGGTGTAGCATTTATATTAATTTTTTCTGATTTAAAAAATTTCTCGTATATTTCATATCTGTCATTTTTATGTACACGAAACAAACAAGCGTGCATTTTTTTGGATTAGTCATTTCTACAAATAAAAAATTGATGAACCCAAAAATGAATTTATTCATTTATCTTTGCCTAAACCATTATTTTATGCATTAAATTGTATCCATCTGTCAACATTTATTTTCACAGTGGATCTCTCCGACCGGTACACTTTTTTTTCAATTTTTTCGGGATCTCTCCGACCAGTCTACTTATTTTTCAATTTTTTCGGTTTTTCTCAGACCGTTATAGTTATTTTTAATTTTTTTTTCGGTTTCTCTCAGACCATTTCCATTGTGATAAAAAAGTAAAGGGCCCAAAATAACAGTTATTTAGGGACCTTTTCCTCAATCTCACTCGAAATAATTGTCAATGTTGTCCCGAAAAAAAGGTCCGGGTGAAAAGGTCTTGTGTGACGCGATTATAGGAGAGAGAGATAGAGAGTGTGATAGAAAGTGTGGTGGAGAAAGTTCCAGAAAGTGAGGGGTATGGAGAACAAAGCTGATGTAACCCAGCAAACATCTTGTGTAACTTATAATAATAATATGTTTCTTATTAATATTTATTATAATCTATGTATATATAAAATCGTAAGCCTTTTTGTGGCTGTGCACGCTAATCTCAGAATTGGCTCAACCTATTTAAATGCGGTTTTCATTTGTGTATTTTAGCAAGCTTTGTGTAACATTTAGCGTTTATTTTATCGAAATCGACCGACTGAATCAAAAGATATTCATATTTTTAATTCTGTTGCCTACTTTTTGGCTGATTTTCGAATGTTTACCTCTTTTGCAGCGCAGCAACATTAAACAGCTGATGGTTAGAAAACAAATTTACAAAATACACGCAACTGCAAATATATTTCGCATACCCCACGCGTACGAAGTCGTGGGCACAGCTAGTTATTAATATTTGTTGATATATATTTTATAAACACATGTAAATATTTATTGGCTGACTATTCCAAAACTCAATTTGTAATCACAAAAAGTAATCAAACACTACTTAGTAACACGATTATTGAAAATGAAATCAAAATGTTTGCTGGGTAACACATAATAGTCGAATGCAACGCACAAGCAGACACACATATGTAAAAAATGCATGCATACACACTAAAAACCATTCGACTAACGCAACGCATTAAAGCGCACAAGCGACACACATAAATATGTAAAAAATTGAAACATACACACGAAAGACCGTTTGACTAACATCGCGCAATAAGTCTTTTAGTGGTTGGCCCTGCCGTAATCAAACGAAAATAATTAATTTCGCTTGCACACAAACACTTAAAAACGAAAAATGAATCACGTTTTTTTGTCACTTTTATATTTGTTCATATGATGGCAGACTATTGCTGGGGAATTATGCGCGATTGCCCAACGCAACTTCACTCTAGAAGATCACTTAAAAGACAACTGACGAATTTGGATGACCGGAGAGATTAGCATCTTCGGCGTTTAAAATCAGCAAACCACTTCTCTACCATTCGATGGAGCAGAGTCAGAATAACACTTCTCAAGCCATTGCTTTGCTTGACCCGTATCTTTTCCCATTACAAAGCAATGACACACGAAATTCAGTTGCTTCACTGAAACATCTGTAACTTTTAAAGTAAATGTCAGATCGACATAAAATTTTCACACGTATCGTTAGAAAGTTGTTAGATCCTAAATATTATATGGATTTGTCATTAGCAACGCCATATATATCTACGAATTTATTGAGTGATGTGTTAGTTTCATGTTGTTTTTGCTCTTGCATCATCTCTTTCTCCTTTGATCTTTAAAGTACCATTCATTAAGCCATTTTTAGAAAAAAAAGTAAAGCAAAACCGATTACCGGTCTATTTTATTTTTAATTTCTTATCAACCTCCATCAAATAGGTGTTTTTTCATTTTTAAACTGAAATATTTAGAATATTAAAAACTTTTTGATTATCAAACTAAATTATTATGAATTAGTTGATATTTCTTTATATGAATTTGATATTTCAGATTTTCAATAACATATACCCCGTTTATAAGACGCCTGAAACGGTTTGCACTTAGGTCGGCACACATGCATAAATTGATTTTCAGTTCGGTTTTAACACACTAAGCGACTTTAACAAGCGCACATTTTAAACCCGTCGTTATTTTCTCGAACCGTATTTATGTGTCTTATAAATTGAAAGCTTATTGCAGACGTGTTGAAAATCAGCTATTCCCAAAATGTTGGTTTGTGCAGTGTTGCCATATGGTGCAGTTATTTTCCTTTATTATCATTTTCTCAATGCTTTTGTGAATAATAGATTTAAAAATCAGTGCAAACTGTTATTTATTAAAAATCAAAATATGCATTTCACATTGAACATTTTTCTTGTACAATGCAATTTAAATACGTTTTTAACAAGAACGCATAAATAACTAAACAAAAACTGTTCTGAGACAGGCTGACCTAAGTGCAAACCGTTTCGGGCGTCTTATAAACGTAGTAACAAACAACATTAGTAGTAGTGTAATTTTGTATACAATCTCTATGTAAAGGTAAAAAACAAAAAAGAAGCTATATCTCAAAAACTAGAGGACAATGAAAAAAATAAGGTCAGATTCGAAATCAGTGACCTCGAATTAGTAATAAATTATTATTCAAGCACCAAAAATGCTGTCGGCCAGTGTAATGGTTCAATAAAATCGTTTTCACGCAAAAACAATTAAGGTAGTGTAGCGATACTACCTGACCCAATTTTTTAAAACGCTTTAACTATTGCCCTTGTAGCTTCTATTGCAAACATTCTTATAAAATGTTCATTCTTAGAAAACTTATACGTTTTGGCTTTAAATATTGGAACATGTGCGAATGGTTAACCCATTCCAATTTATTCCTTATGCTGATGCATCTACTAAGAAGGATCCTGTATATGGTCTCGTTGAGAAAGTTGTTTTACACCTTCTTATGTCTTAGAGGTTCCGAGTATGCATGTAGTCGCTTTTCATAACTTTTTAACATATTCTAAGCTAATGGATAGATTGTTAATACTAAACTATTTTGCATCTGGAACGAATAATTGAATAGTAATAGCTCGCGGGAAAAGTGGCGCTGGCAGCTGATTATAAATGCTTTTGATGCTTGCATGTTGAATGAGTGGAAGCTTTAAACAGACAACGAATAATGCTTAAACGTTACAACAACAGTTCGCTATGATGGTGTGGACCATGAAGTTATTTCAAGTTGAGGCTTGTGTCAAAACAATAACATTTAAAAATATTAGAAATGTGATAAGCACAAGCATTCCAAATGTTTTTAATAATATCACACTAGAAAATAACTCCCAAAATGTTGGCTATCGAAATATCGCAATTTACATATAATTTGCAAAATTTGTTAATGGATCTGGCGGTGCTTTCGTTTTCGCAACATATCCTAAAAGGGATGCGAAAGGATTTTTTTTAAAACTTTAACCGGAATCGTTAACTAGGGACTAAAATAAGGTGTCTCACAAATTTTTACCGAAAAATCTCCGTTGGAAATGGGTTAAGTCGAAAATTGAGTTTTTTTTTTTAGTGTATTTGGGTTAAAAAACATTGAAATAACACCAAACAGGAGTTATTTTACACAAAATGGGCAATATCACAAAACAAAAATTTTTTTACTTAATCTACTTTGACTTATTGCCTCAGACGCATATTTAAGAATGCATCATTAAAAGAGTTTTAAGAACTTTAAGATTTACCCCCTCCCGTTCGGTTTTATAATTCAAATCAGGACTCACTGATTTTATTTTTTTGTAAACTTAATGTGAGACTCCGCTGTTCATTGTTTAAGAACTGCTAGTATGGATAAGTTTCTAGATGAATTTCCAATAAATAAATAAAAGTTCTAATTATTTTGTATGCAATATTTTTTATTGGAAAAAAAAAATTATTTTTAAGTTCTTCTTCTTCATCATCTTTGTTATCATAATCATCATCATCATCATCGTAATATGTATTTATATACATATAAATATAAATATTTTTCTCTTTATTTTATTTTCTTT
This sequence comes from Amiota communis, assembly GCA_037043315.1. NCBI lineage: Eukaryota > Metazoa > Arthropoda > Insecta > Diptera > Drosophilidae > Amiota > Amiota communis. The sequence continues at coordinate 299,655 of JBAMAV010001296.1, forward strand.
TTTTTTGTTTTGTTTTTAATCTTTAACAATAATAAATAATTATTCTTTTTTTTTAAATTTAAACGGCGAATTCATGATCATTGTAGTAGTAGTGTACTAATATATGTATGAATGTGTGTATTGTACTGCACTGCAATGATCATGATCAAATACAATAATAATAATGATAAAAATGTGTAATTACACGTGATTGATAAATGCTTAAAACAATCAGATCAGATCAAATTAGATCAGAATGGATCAGACAAAATATTGTAAAGTTAAGTTAGGTATTTATGTACTATGTATATTATATTAACTAATGGGTTTCTTTTTCGGGATTACGAGTAGTTGTTGTTTTTTTACTGTTAATGTTTCTGTTTTATGAATTCATTTATTACTATTATTATTTTTGGTTTAGTTTTTTGTTACTTTTAATATTCTATAAAGTCAGCTTCATTATATCGTTATAAAAAAATCATTCGGTGTAATTATTATATAATTATCGTTTTACATTTATTTCAATAATTAATTTATTTATTCTTATTTTAATTTAATTTAATTTAAATATCCTTTTGAAATTTAAATTAATTATTATTAATTAATATTATTATTTAGTTATGTGGTATGTATATTTACATATGTAGATGTAAATTACTTTGCTTTGTGGTAATTCTTTCATTTTCATTTTCATATAATTTTTATTAAATATTTTTGCTCAACTTTTTGAATTTGATGCGAAGAAATATTGCAGAGAGATGCAGAGAGAGAGAGAGAGAGAGAGAGAGAGAGAGAGAGAGAGAGAGGATAGACTCATAGATAGATAGAAAGTATTATTGTAGATAGATAGATCGATAGATATAATAGGTATAGAGAAACAGATATTGTTTTGAGTATTTACAAAAATTATCTTAAACGTTTTAATGTTCCGTTGAAGTAAGTACTTGTAAGTAATTAATGTATAATATACAAATATATGTGTAGCATTTAATTCAATTAGCCAATTACTTAATCATCAATTGATTTATTCACTTATTTTGTTTGCATTCTAGTTTTCTGTTAAATAGAATTGAATTTAAATAAATTGGATTTAAAAACTTAAATTTATTCTTTACCAAAGCAAAAACCAAAGATTTAAAATAAAATGATTTTATTTTTATTTACAAATGATTAAGTTGATTAAGGATGATGTACATAAATAGGTTCGTTATTTAATTTTCAGTTTTTGTACACTTCACGCAATTTGGAACACACAGAGAAGAAAACATCGGAGACCCCTTAAAGTATATATATTCTTGATCAGCTCGATGAAACGAGTTGATTTAGCCATGTCCGTCTGTATGTATGCAAACTAGTCCCTCAATTTTTGAGCTGAAATTTGGACACAATGTGCCTGATCCATATTCACCAACCATGTAAATTTCATGACCCTATGATTGTATAGTATAGTTCTCGGTATGTGTGTCATATTTACATGACGCATATATGACTATTGGTGTATTGAAATAAGTGGCTGACTCTACCCTAAACGTAAGTCAAAAAAATAATACGATAGTAAATATGCATGCTCATTCAGAGGAGCGTGAAGAGTATTACATCTTTGGCATAGCCAACCAAGATATGAACACGTACTATTGTGAGAGAGTGGAAAAGTATTCTTGATGTTATCAATAAATAATATAAAGATTGTCGTAAAATACGAGGTGTACTATGCATATTTCGGAATCTGGCAACACTGATGTCAATAGCTAAAATCTGGCAACACCATAATAAAGTTTGACATTTTTTAGCATAAAAGTGCTCACAACGTTTTTATGTACAAGTGCTATTTGTTTCGTTTACAGTGAGTTAAGAAAATAAATTTGTCCAAAAAATGGATATTTCAAGAGAAGGTTTTCGTTGAATAATTTTTCACAACTTTCGACGTGGATTATCTCAACATGAATGTGTCCATGAACTCAGCGATAAAGCACCATCAAAAACCACATTATATCGCTGGTATAGTGAATTCAATCGAGTTCGTAGTTCGGTCGCCGACGAATTCCGTGAATGTCGTCCAAAATCGGTTGTTGTGCCACAAAACATCGATGCAGTGCATGAACTGATAATGCAAGATCGTTATGTGACAGATCGTGAGATAGAGACATCCTTGCACATTAGTTCCACTTCAATACATTCGATTTTGCATGAACACTTAGTTGTAAACAAAATTTGCAGTCGTTGGATACCCCATAATTTTTCAATAGCTCAAAAAGAGGCTCGCGTCGATTGGTGTAAGGAAATATTTAAAAAGTTCGACCGTGGTGCTTCAAAAGACGTGTATAAAATCGTGACAAGTGACAAAACATGGTTATATGCGTATGAACCGGAAACAAAACAGCAAACGACCGTGTGAAAATTGAAAGAATTTGAAGGATATCAGTGTATAGAACGCTGACATAATGCATAATTGAAGAATTTGAAGAATTTTCAATGCATTTCGAAATTACGTTCAACACTAAATGCATTATTTCAGCGTATAATAATATAATATAAATATATAATATACACTGATATGCGAATGACGTCAACAATTGAGAGTGAGTAAATTTTGAGAGAGTAAAATGTCAAATTGGCGGTACCTTGTATTATTGTACCATGGTTTTTTGCAGACAACCTGAAACTATTGACTGAGTACTCTCTTAAATTATCTTTCTTTAGTATATTTGGCTTTGTATTAATATTCTTCAATTGTTGTTATTACCTGTAGTATCTTACAGTCGGTTTACACTGAAGGAAAAATCAGATTTTTTAATAATCAGGTAGAAAATCTGATTATTTTTACAACAATCACAGGGAAAAGTGACATCACTGAGGGTTGTTGCTATGGAAACCAAAGTTGATTATAATCAGATAGAAAAAAAAATCAGGTTTATAATCAACTGTCGACTGGTCAACCTTAGCAGTGTTGTGAAATTTCTGCCTTTGTTTTAGCTCATTTTGGCTCTTTTTCTCATTTTTCTTTCCCCTCCAAACATAAATCAGCTGATGATGGCATACAACATTTTAAGTAAAATATAAATTGTTAATTTTTTTTAAAAGATTTTAAGAAAATAAGTATCAGGAATGAATAAGGGGACTGCAAGAACTATTTGCTTATATTTCACATTGTTCGGAATCATGTATTTTTCACAAACTTTTATAGCCAACGTGCTCGCAAAGTACCAAAATAAAAACATAATAAAAAAAACTACAACAAAAACAAGGAAAAAATCAGTGTAAACACCTGATTAAAAAACAGCCAGGCAGGGGGGACTATTATGGTATTGTAAGAACTGCTCTTAGAAAACTTAAATAGGTTTTACCCAGTATCAGTATTTCGTGATTGTAAAGGATATGAAATATTCGATAAAACCTAAGGAATTGTTCTTTTAATAAGGTTAAGGTTGACTTTGCTTTATATCAATTTCAATTGCAATCAATAGCAATCAATTTCTAGTTATCATTATAACGTACATACACTATGTATGATAATCTTAATTAATCGTACATACAATATCATTATTTATCAATCAGAGTTTAGTTTTGGTTTTACTTATTTGTTTTTTTTTAGTCTATTTTTTAATAAGAATTATAATTTTTTTTCAAAGGCAGGTCTTTATAAGTATATGTATTTATACATATATTTGTTTATATTATATATATAAATATATAGCTATATATATATGTATGTATTTTTATTTTTAAATATATTACAATGGAGCTTAAACGCATCAATCGATCAATTTTATTTTTCAATTAAATAATATTTCATTTCATTAAAATAATTTAATGCTAAATGCTTTATTTTTTTTATTTTAAATGTTTTTTTTTGGTTATTAAATTTATTTAGAATATTATTACGTAGCGAATTCAGAAATAAAAAAAATAAATTTAATGTAAAATTTTTGGTTGTACAATATTATTCTTGTTTTGTTTATATTCATGAATATGTCATGTTTTAAAGTCCATCAACATCATCATCATCATGTACATACAATCTTCTTGTATATTGCACTATATATATAAAATTGTTAAATGTTTTAATTATTTGTATTTGTTTTTTCTTTTGTAATTTTTTTTATATCATTTTTTTTTAATTAATTTATGCCTATTTTATGATTTATATTTTTCGTTCATTATTTGTTCATTCTTTTTTTTCAGTTATTCATTTATTTATTTTTTACATTTGCTATATAAATGTTATATTCTTAAGAACCTGGCATTATTCTCAATAAATAAATTCAATTTAAAAAAAAAAAAAAAATTGAAATATTCTTTATCTTTACTCATATATTATTAATTTATTTATATAGAATGTACTATGTATAGTATATATTTTATTAAGTTATCTGTTTTATTAATTGTTTATTTATTTATAATTTTTTTATCTAAACGTACTTAAATATGAAAATTGTATCCTAAATTACATTAAACTAAAATTTATTTATTCAATAAATTAATTTAATTCTAAGTATTTTAAGCGTCGCTTAAACAAAGTTCATAATTTTCATTGCCTTTTTACAATATAAAATACGCTTGGATTTCGGTTTTTAATTGTAAATTTTTTTATTTATTGTTTTTGATTTTAATATCTAAATATTTCTTATTGAATTATTATTATTTTGTCTTTGAAATATTTTTTTGGTTTTCTTTGCATTCTGTAACGATTCTCATAAAAAGGCAATCCAAGGAACAGATCATCTTATAATGATTTTTTAATGCATTTATGCATGTATGTGTCGAATGTATCCATGGATGTGTTTGTATGCAGAAGAAAAGGAAATTTAAAGACTATGGTAAAAGAATTTTTAAGAAACAATCCCAATATATTGTCCAACATGTTTTACATCAAGTTGAAAAAGCTTTCAATCTTAACAAAAGTTATCTACCCTCAAGTACCAGTAATTGTTATAAATACGAAATGGTAAGGTAAATAACATGTTACCGTATGTTTGGAAAATCTACATATGTAGTAGTATAAAAAGCGTACGAGGTTTTATAACGATCAAATCTTATGCCTTATTTGAATGGCATTACCATTGAATTGTACACTATGGTATGCATGGAATATATGTATGTATGGTATGTACTACATACTATATATCTTGTAAATCGTACCCTGGCAAATGACTTATATTAGTTTGAATTGGAAACTTTTTTGACTAACCGCACCCACCTAGACCCGTATACAATAGGATACTCATGTATCTGGTAATTTGATATTCATGCTTTTCATTTGGCGCTGTTTTTTTTTCATTTGTTTGAAGATGCTTATAGTAGTACCTATTCATAAGATTTTCTTGTGGTAATTTAAAAATATTTCTTTCTTTTTTGTTTTTATTTTACGTTACCAAAATTTTCAAAGTTTATTTTTTGTTCTAATATAGTACTGTAATGTAGTGTCATGTATTTTATATGTATATTTATGTCTAGTATGATTATGTTGATTTTTTATTTACTTGTAATTTAATAAAGAGAAATCGTATTGTTGAATTTGGTATTTGATATTGGGTTTTAGTGTATTATATGATAGTACAATATCATATACATATGTACATATTGTATTGTATTCTGTATTGTATTGTGTAATGTTGTATTCTTGTATGTTGTATGTGAGTATAAATGAATTACAATGAATTTTGTCTTTGTCTTTGACTTCTCTTCTCGAAACATTTATAAAGTATTCATCATCTCGTACCTCTCTATGAGTGAGTTACGTAAGTAAGTACTCGTAGTTCATCCGTAAAGTAATTGTGCGCTGTTAAGTTTTACTATTAATTATATTATTATTATTAATATATATAAATATTTTTTACATATCTCTTATTTATTTAATTAGTTTTTTTTTTTTTTATTATTTTGAGTTTAATTTTTTTATTTCTTTTTAGTATCAAAAAATGTAGCTGGCTCAAGTTGTTTTTTTTTTCGTATTTGTTTTTGCCCTTAGTATTTCACTATTAAATATATACAATGAAATCATTATATGTCTTAACATCCATAAGTTGAATGTGAATGGGTGTATATGATTGCGTATGTGGGTGTATATAATCTTGTAGATGTGTGTTTGTATTAAGGATGTATATATATATTATATATTAGAGTGATTCAAAAACAAAAAATATGTTTCTTTTTGTTTGCAAACAGGCTTAAAAGTTCCGTTTTGGTGTAAAAATAAGCTAGTTAAAATCTGAGCTCGTAATATTAATATTTTGATAGTCCGCATTTTTTAAGATTGAAGGTTGAAAGATCAATCTCTACACTATTAAAAGCAGCAGTAAATATGAAAGTAGCGTTGCTGCTGCTAACTTTTGCCCTCTCAAGTGGTCCAGCAAGTTTGGATGTCATAATGTCAATTTTATTATTTTGATTTGGTTGGCGCAACTGATTTTCAAAGTCAGATAATTGATTTGATGTTCGACTAGACGTTGTCACTGATATATCAGATTGTCCTATCCCAGATTTTCGCAACATTTTTTTCGATGAAACCGTTCATTTCGTTGTAATACAAAAATTTGCAGTAAATTTAACTTTGCCCTCGTATAACTTTTGAACCAGTAGACTTCGGAAAAATTATCACAAACCATTTTTGTAGTGCGTTCAATTTTAGACAAAAATATGTTAAAAGATTTTTGTTATAATACACTATTAGCTAGCAATAAAAATCAGAAGGTGCAACAATAATTTCCCATGTAATTTCTATGGAAAATAGAAAAGTGCGATGCGGACTATCTAAATATTAATGTTAAGAACTCAAATTTAAACTGGCTTATATTTACACCAAAACAGAATTTTTAAGCCTGTTTGCAAATAAAAAGAAAAAAAAATTTTTTTTTAATCACCCTAATATATATATATATATATATAAAGAGAGATAAGGGATAGGCAGGAATTTAATTGGATTTGGTTTGATTTAGTTTTCAATCTAATGCACAAGGACAATTATTAACTTATTACTTATAGTATGTGTATGTTATTAAATTGACAAGGATTGGTTTATTGAATTTATATGTATTTATACCTATCACACATAGTGCGAGTGTGAATACGAGTACGGGTATCCAATTTTGGGGATCCAACCACATTAAGTAGAACTAAAAGAATAAAATTCAAAGTAATCAGCGTGACGAAGTAGTTTTGTTTTTTTTTAGATTTGTCAGATTTCAGAGCTGTCGAAATTTGGCACAGAGACTTCTTATTGTCATACGCTTATAATATGCTTCAGTTTGAGTTCTTCGTTTATTGGAAGAGGTAGTTCCCATACGAAAATCTAGGCAACCTTGGTTAGGAATATCTGTTCTTGTACTATAACTTCAACATTTTGTAAGTTCAAGGGGCATAAAATATCACCAATATTTCACAGAGTCCCCGTACAAACTAACGAGTATGATAGAAAAGCGAGTTTACATGAGTTTTTGTGTGGAAATATATTATATTCTTAGTATAAGTACACACAATATGCATTACTATTGTATAAACGAAAGTTTTTAGATGGAAATACGATTACTTTTGAACTAAGACAATATTAGTACTATATAGATGCATATATAAAAATATTAAACCGATGAGACCATTATCAATGAAATTGTACTATGAACTGTAAGAACGAGCTCTTATATAAAAGTAACTTTTTCTTCTTTTTTGTTACTCGTACACTCGAAATATGTGTGAAAGGTACAATATGTGCTAGTACTTGTGTTACATGGTATTAGAGGAATACGACTTAGTGATGAATTCAAAATGATGAATGGATTTTAACTAAAAAATTTTCGACCAAACACATACTTTAACTACAATATGATAGAGGAACGGAATTTTGATTGGGATTTGGTAATTTGTAATTGGAATATTAATATAAATTCTATGAAATAAGGAATTGATGGGAAATTATTGGAAAAATAGAAATTAAAATACGAGTAAATTGTAGAAATTGATATTATTGCATTTTATTAGAAGAATTAGAAGAATAATATACTCAAACATAATAGTGTAAGTAATATGTACCTATGTATGTATTGTGTGTGTGTGTTTGTGTGTAAGTATATAAATAAGTATGGTTTTTAATGACGGGATGCAACAGTTTTTCTAATATTTCTCATTGACTTATTCTTTAAAAAGAACATAATATTTAGAATAATAATAAGAACAAAACATTGAAGATTGAATCATAGAACGTGGTTTTGAAAATATTCTTAACTTATTTCAAAGTTCTAGAGAAGGGTAATTTTGGTCCCCAAAATTTTGAAAGTCTACAAACACCTTGATATTCTATCTTTACATAGTATATATATATTCCTTTATTCTTTTAAATAAACCTAACAATTATAAAATTGAATTGGTTTTTAGTGTATGTAAATTCTAGGTCTACATATGTGATGCTGATGCAAGTAATATCTCAAATTGGTTGGAGTGTTTGAAGCATTATCTAAACATACATCGATTCTTCCATTTATCCATATATGGTATATAGATTTTTTTTTTTTTTTTTGATTAATAGAGCTTTTGAAGTAAATTACAATATGCAAGTATTTATTGGTATCATACTATATATCATATATTAAATGTATGTAAGTGTTTGGTGGTAAGTTATGAAGATTCAAATTTCAAGGCATCTGTAGTCTTTTTTAATGATTCAAGAATTTCTTGTACTATTTATACACTTCACAACACTAGTGTTAAATAAATATTATTATAACAAATATTATACAATATTTTTGATTTAACTTTATACATAATGACAGAGAGCAAAGCAAAAGCAGATATTAGAACACTTGGGTATTTGGAAGTATTGTATATACTATATTAATAGCCCCCATATTCGCCCATATTTCGATTTAATAATATTTTTGCTTTTATATGTAGTATGTACTAGAATATTGTATATGGTAATAGTAATGGTACAATTTGTAATATATTATCGTACTTATCCTCATTTAGTATTCTTTCAACTTATTTGACAATATTTGACAATATCTACCCTTCATCCACCCCACCACAGACCATCCAATCCCACCCAATTCCACAAATTGGAAGATGGGAATTGAATTATATGAAATGGAATGGAATGGATTATTGTTAGAATTTTATGTATTGATAATTGTTGCACTTGTCGATTTCACAATATTCTACTGCACTTATGAATTTAACAGATTTATTTTTCAGATATTGTAAGTATTGTAAGTAGTAGTATTATAATTATTGTTATTGGGAAGTGTTTTTAGTTTGTGTATGGTATATGTATGTATATTCATGTCTATTTATGTTTTATTTAATTATTATTAATAATAATATTTTGTTAGTTTTGTATTGAAGATGAAGATAAAGAACTCTTTCAATTGCTTAGAAAATAGATTTTCTTATTTTACTACACTTCACACTTGATTGATACTAATACTACTACAATAAGTATCTAGTGTATATATGTACGTCGTGCATTCTACTAAATTTCAGATAGAAGGTAATATTATTCGTAATTATTGCATAATTTGATCAGATCACAATTACAAACGGATTGAGTATTTTCAGGCAATAGCATAAACAGTGGCCTATGTGGCGCCACAATGGGTGAGTTCTTTTAGAAATACCGGCTACTATCCCTACCTATAACACAAGCTAACCTATCGACGGACATTCATTGCAAATAGAAAGATTTCAAACGATTGTTATAGAATACTACAATATTGTAGGTAAGTATAATTGTATCGACAACTTAATACTAGTAAGTAAAATAATATGTGTGAAGTACATTAAAATCTCTGGTGGAACCAAAGCTACTACATAAGTATGTAATTACATACATATATATGTTATTATATTTTAGTACAATATATTTTATAGGTATTGATGTTTCTATATATGTATTGGGTTTTTTTTTTGTTGTTGTTAATATGACAATTGTTGGTTTGTTTATTTGTTTGTTGGTTGTTGCATCATTATGATGATTGTTGAACACTGAAAAAAGCCAGGCGTTATATTGAGGAAATAACTCGAGATCCAACTGGCAAGCAAATTTCTTTTTGTTTTTATGACAATAATTTTTTTTTTCTTATTTATACTATTTATATTAAATGTATGTATATTAAAGTATATACATATATTAAATGTGAAAAAATGTTCTGTGTGTGGACCGAGCGAGCCTTGGCGCCTGACACAAAGGCAGTTTTGTGGAGATATGGAGTTGAATTCATTTATTTCTTATTTTTATATGCTCGTACTATTTATCATACATTTCTATAAATATAACTTTTTTTTATTATTATTGTATTAATTTCATTATAATATTATTAAATATTGTATATTTGCTTTTTTGTTTGGGTCTTAGAAAAATGTATGGTAATTGGATTTAAAAAATATGGAAAACGTTTCTTTCTTCTTTATTTTTTTTACTTTCTGTCTTTCTTTCTATTTTGGTTTTCTTCTATGGACGATGGAGTAAATTCAGTTTAGAAATTTGAATTAGAAATAATCTTAATCGCAATCTTTCGACTGACTGACTTCACTGACGTCACTGACACTTGACTTGACTGACACGAAACACATGAAATAGGTTGGTATATACTATGTATACGCATATCTTTTAGTAAGTCTAAGGCTATATCTAAAACGCAGGAAATACTCATCATATTTTGCCCATTTGCTTATTTAATATCTACCAATCATCAATATGGTCGGTCTGGTGGTCAGTCGATAGGTCGATCGGTCACACATACATACGTACATTCTAATTTATTTGATCTTTATCTTTCTTATTTGCTATTTGGATATTTTGGATATAATGAGTATTATTTTTGTTTCTTTTCTTTTCTTTACTGTACTGTACCGACTGTACTATCCGTGTCTCATTGTCTGACAATATGTATAATATTTACAAAGTATTATAGAAGTGTCTTTGTTCCGGTTGATCTTCCTTATAATAAGAACAATTTTCAATGTCATGATAACAATCACGATGATAATGGATATTTTCGTTTGTATACGGCTGATATTGTTTTTCTTGTTTCTGCTGCTGTTGCTGATGCTCTTTTATTAGTTCTGGTTGTTCTAGTTGTTTTAGATGTTGTGGTTGTTGTTGTTGAGTATACGAGTATATCGATGATAATGAACGATTTCTTAATTTTCTTTCTCTTAAGTATTTTTTATGCATTTTTCTACATCTCGGTTTCGATCCCAATTCCAATCCTAATGTACTAGGATACGGAAGAGGATGAGGAAAAGAAGCTGAACTCTTACTATATGGTAGACAAACACTTGCTGTGCTTGTTTCTGATGCTGTTGCTATTGAAGCTGTCATCTCTGGTAATTGTAAAGGTGTTATTGCTGATCGTGATGGCGACGGTGATGGTGACGGTGACTGCATTGTTGTAGTTCTTTCTAGTTGTTGGATTTCCTTTGGCGACTTTGGAGATAGAACTATAAATGAACTATCGGTATCTCTGATTAATTCAAGTTGATGTTGTTCTGGGTGTTGATGTTGCTGTTGTTGCTGTAATTGTTGTAATTGTAATTGTAACTGTTGGCGAAGTTTTTGCTGTTGCTGTTGTTGGTCATATTGTTGTTGCATTAGATATGCTTGATATTGTTGCTGTTGATTTAACAATTCAGTATCGGATGCTGCTACCACTATATAATGATTTTTATGCATTCTTATCGTATCAAAATTATGGTCCAAGTCTGGTGCTGATAGTGATGAGAATATGGCCTGATGTTATACCCAGATTTGCTCCCGTTTATCACGCGATCGCAATCAAAGCCTTTGCTAGCACCAGTCCTCTTCATCTGAATCGGAATGGCGAGCATGAAGGCCACCCTTTGGCTTGAAGCCATTTAAAACAGGCGACGGCAGTACACGACCCGTACGTCCCATAGCAAGCGCCTGTTCAAATGACAATGGCGCTATATATTCCAGTCTACAAATAACAATAATAGTAATTGGTGTGTGGGTACAAAGGCATGGGCACATAGTTTTTTGGTATTGTTCTCACCTTTCTCTTTCCAGATCTCTTTCGCGATCACGTTCTCGCTCGTAAAGTTCGCGTTCACGGTCACGATATTCAAAACGTAAATCGTAATCACGTTCCCGCAAGCGATAACGTTCGCGGTCACGTTCCCGTTCTCTGCTACTATAGTACATGTCCCTAGGATCGTGTAGCAGATCACGGTGATGTGGCAACGAGTGAACACTATGAGGTGTTGAGTGATGTGCCTGAAAAAAAAATCATCAATTTATTTAATCTTACATATTGTTATCAGAACAGAACAGATCAGATCAGATTAGATCAGCTCAGATAACTACATATTATATAATATTGAACTTACATGTGTTGGACTCGCATTTAACTTTGGGAAGTTTATATTTGTTGGCTTTAGCTGCAAGGTTGATGGTTTACTTGGTGTCGGTGGTAGACGGCGTCCCATGCCGGCTCTTCGAGATGCCAACGTGGGATAACTATGTTGGACATGGTTGCCACCTAAATTAAATAATTCCATATATAAGATAAAATAAAAAATACGGATATTACAACCCAAAATGATGGATGTAGTGTATATGGATAGCATTGAAGAGTAAAACTTTTGTATACTTGTATACATAGCACCACGAAATAAAAAGAGAAATTATTAAAATTTACGACAAAAATAAAAATTTACATTTACTTACAATATATAGATAGTGAGATATTGTGCATATACATATAGAAGTATACTATATATACAGATAATATACATACGTATATTGTATTTATGTGAACATATTGCCTTTATTCGTAATCATAGTTTAAACTTTAGCTTAAAACCAATTCAAATATAAAAATATAATTTATGTAGATCCTTAATAAAATTGTATTGAATATTAACAAAAGCTTGAAATGCTTTGAGACTATATATAGTTTCCAATTTTCAATAGATCATTAGAATTTCAAATTTGTATACAAAAACGGATCTAGTTGATCTAATTGATTTCGGTGCAGATACTTCCACCATATCACCAGCTTAATAATAAAACTACCTGTAGCAGAGGCGGATTAATTGTTGAGAGCGCCCTAGGCAAGCTGCTAATAGGCGCCCCTCTGGCGTCTATATATTTTAGTAGGCTATGACATGTGTACCCTTAACAGGTGGACGTGAATGAAAAATGTGTCGAGGCTGAAGAAAGCGAAAGGGATAGAATATGGAAATTCGTTGTTTGTACCTTCCCCTTCATGAAACAGATGTGTTGCTAGTTAACTGTGCATATTGTAAACAATCTATTAGTATTTAATATATAATAACAATGATGCAATGGACAGAATTAATTACACTGGTCAACCTGAAAAATGTTCCTGGGATGTTATGTAAGTATGTTCTTGGTAATATTCGAGTCACTGATTACGGGAGAATAACAGTTTTGTCGTAACAGCTCTAGCTTTTTTCTACTCAAAATTGAATTTTTCCTCAAAAATACATATGTTTCTTCAAATTTTTTCGTGTTTGGTTTATAATACGCTATGAAATCTTCTTTTATATGATTTTCGTGCATGAGTAACGTCAGGTAGATCCCTTTTCAAGCTCCAATGGGCATCCCACCTTCCCTGATAACGTATGTCTTGGTGAATTCTTTGTCCTTGTTCTTCGCTGAAATTACCAAGATTTTCTGGAAATTAATCTAGCTGAGAGTGCAAGTAATGTACTTTGATACTCATGTTGCATCCAAGGTGCTGGAAGTGAGACAACGTCTCTTCAACGCACTTAACAAGAAGTTTCTGGGCAAATATTTCATCGACAATCTCTCGGACTGTTCAGTCACATGTCACTCTACTACCCGCCGTAATTGTTGACTGCCGTCGATACGCACATTCTTAAAGCTATGTTCTTTATTTCTTAGAACCTTTAGAATCGCGTTGGTAGTTTGTGGTACTTTTCCGGCTCTATCTATAGCTTTTAAATAGATAAATACTTTCTTCAAGAAAGCATTTTTCTAAATCATTAGAATATATCAATATTAACGAACTCGCTTTATTTTGGAATTCCTCAGCGTAAAAATAATTAATTGTATGCTTAAAAACAAAAATTTGTCTCCAAAACTATTGTATGCTTCTCGTCTCTTTTAAAGTTTGGCGACAAGTTTGTCTATAATCACGAGATACACTGTCACTCTGAGTGTTGTCCACCAATGTTTATTATGGAATCGGCGATGAAGAAGGAATTATGTAGACGGGGCGCGCTTCGGAAGCTCTACATATCTATAGAAAGTACTTACTTATTTTTTTTAGTTTAAAAAATTCCTCGTACGCCCCTTTGTAACCTCGTGCCTCTAGGCAAGTGCATTATTTGCCTAGAAGATAATCGTCCACTGACCTGTAGACAGTTTCAAAATTATCGATAAGAATGATTTGAGACCTTTGCTTAATTCCGAAAAGGTCTACTGGTTACGAGAATTACAACATTTAAAACATTAATCTTAGTCTTATTATACTCTTCTCGAAGAAAAAAACAAACAAGAAAAGGATTTAAGAAACTGCATAAGGCAACAATTGTAAATGGTATCAGACCTACAAAGTTTTACAGCACTTATAAGTACTGAAGTCGCTTGCAACAGAAATATAAATATGTAACAAGAAAAGTGGAACTTTCAAAGAAAAACATTGATAGATCGATTTCCATGATGGTGTTTAACAGATCAAAATCTGATGAGAGTTGGGACAAATCACATAGGGCTGTATCACCCTGGGGTTAAGTGGGACAACCCCGACGCGTTTGCGATGCCCCCGCGTTTTCTTTATATATGAAATCGATACTAGAAAGAGAAGGACAGCAAATTAAAGGGCAATCGTAACCAACAACAATAAAGAAAACTGTATACTTATATACTTAGTTTGTACAGATACTGCCCATTTATCGGAATCAGCCGAGTCGGTCCACTAGGAGGGGTACCTCCCATACACATCCGAATTCACATTAATGTTCTTATTTAAATTTTTTTTTTATTTTTTGTATTATCGAACTGAAACGTGGACACTATAAGAGCCATATTCACTAGCCATGTAAATATCCAGATACTGGATCATGTAGCTCCCGATGTGTGTGATATAAGTGTCAATACTGACTCAACTCTAAATGTATGTCAAATCAATAATATAATATTACTGTATGCTCATTCGGGGTGGGAAGAGGTACTAGATATAACTCTTCTGTCCGAAAATTCAGAGGTTCAGGTTGAAAACTGGAGAGTTTCCAACAAAAGATCTTTCTCGGATCACAGTTGGATACTCTACAATTTGAATTTGAAGACAACGGATTCTGTTCCATTTAGAAACCCACGCAATATAAAATGGGATGTTTTTACAAGGGTAGCTAAATCGAAAATGAATACCTTTACATGCTCAAACATTGACTCCAAGGACGAAATTGAAAGGAGGGTTAAATATCTTGAGGAAGCTTTCAGCAAAGCGTATAAGATATCCTGTCCAATTAGAAGGAGCCATAAAAGTTTCCCACAGTGATGGAACGAAGAGCTCTCGAAACTCAGAGAGAAAACGAGAAAGCTCTTCAATCAGTGTTACATGGATAACAACTGGCAAATCTACAAAGGCTGTCTCAAGAACGCCAAAAATAATGGTTGGAAGGAATTTTTTGAGTCGATCGAGTCTACTTCTGTCTCAGCAAGATTAGGAAAGGTTCTGGCCAAGGAACGGGTAAATCCCTCTTTCTTGAAAAAGTAAGACGGAACATGGAAGGAGTCATCTGCTGGGATACTTGACCTCCTACTCAAAACACATTTCCCCGACTGCAAAGATACGACAACTGATTCGGAAGTACCCGTACGGTTACGGCAAACTTCACGAGACGTTGACTCGATCTTCACAGAGGACAAGATCACGCACTCAATCAATACCTTTTCGCCCTATAAATCGCCTGGCATGGACGGAATTCTTCCGACAATGCTACAGAAGCTACGGGACAGGCTAGTTCCATGCTATGGTTGATTTTTAGGGCATGTATTCGTCTAAACCACATACCAATGAGTTGGAGAAGAGTCAAGGTAGTCTTCATACCAAAGGCTGGGAAAATTGGTCATGAGTCCGCAAAAGATTTCAGGCCAATCAGCCTAACATCGTTCCTCTTGAAGACGATGGAAAGGGTATTAGAGCTCCATTTTCGGTCCATTATTGATAAATTTCCCATCTCAACTTGCCAGCACGCATACCTCAAGTGTAGATCCACGGAAACGGCTCTACCTGAGGTTGTCCGCACGGTAGAGAGGGCGATTTACTATAAACAATATTCTCTCGCAGCATTCTTAGATATTGAGGGTGCATTCAATAACGTTAGTACACGTGCTATCCAGTATTCTCTAGCTAGGATTGGCGTAGAGGAAGACATTGGGGAATGGATAGTTAACATGCTTAAAACCAGAACAGTGCAGACAGAGTTAGGAAACTCGACTCTAACCAGATATGTCAGTAGAGGGACACCACAGGGCGGGGTAATCTCTCCACTGCTGTGGCTGTTAGTCATAGATAACATTCTCAAGGTTTAAGAGGAGACAGGGGCAAGGGTAATCGCCTATGCGGACGACGTTGTGATCATGGTATCAAGGATGTTTCCTAGTGTGATAAGCAACATCATGCAGGGAGCTCTGGGGAGACTGTTAAAATGGGCCACAGGATGTGGTCTAAACGTTAACCCAAGCAAAACAGAACTGATGTTTTTCACAATGAAAACCAAAATACCGACTTTCCCCCTTCCTCTTCTGAATGGACAACAGCTTCATCTTTCCAACAAGGCCAAGTACCTGGGAGTTATGCTGGACGCAAAACTCAATTGGAAATCCAATATAGAGCTACGGGCTAGGAAAGCCTCTGTGGCCTATTACTCTTGCAGAAAATTGCTTGGTAAGAGATGGGACCTACGCCCTAAAATAACAGCATGTATGTACACAGCGATAGTGCTTCCGATTCTTACATTCGGGGCAATTGTTTGGTGGCCAGCTCTAGGAAAATGCTACATAGTGCACAAACTTAGCGGTGTGCAGAGGTCGGCATGTGTAAAAATCACAGGAACCATGCGCACGTGCCCCACGGCAGCACTGAATGTACTGCTATATCTTCTTCCAATTGACCTCCATATCAAAAACATGGTCTGCAACAGCGCGGTTAGATTATAAGAAACCGGCTGCTGGGCAGAACGACCATCTGGACATAGTAAAATACTAGAAATGGTTAATAATCCTATGTTCAAGAAAACAACAGACTATATAGTGGCGCACAATAGCTTTGAGAGCGACCTCAAGGTAAAATTTCCTACCAGGGTGGAATGGAAAGAGAACAGTTTTTAGAGTGATTTTGACATTTCAATCTTTACGGATGGGTCGAAGCTGGAATGCGGTGTAGGAGCAGGGATGCACTCACCACAAATACGCTTGGACCACTCTTTCCGGCTACCAGACGAGGCCACAGTCTTTCAGGCAGAGGTCCTTGCCATTAGGGAAGCATGTCGGCTGGCCAAAAATGACGCACCGAAAGGTCGTAAGATGGCTATGTTCGTTGACAGCCAGGCGGCACTCAAAGCACTGCAATCCACCACTGTGAAGTCAAAGCTCGTTAAGGAATGCAGGTCGACGATGAGCGCGCTAAGTCGTCAAGCTGATATCACTCTCTTATGGGTTCCCGGCCATAGGGACATAGAGGGGAATGAGAAGGCTGACGAATTGGCTCGTTCTGGTGCTTCTCTTGATGTATCGTTGGCGGAACAGGTCTCGATTCCCCTGGCGGTCGTCAAGAGAAGCAACTTCCTGTTTTTTTGCCAGCTGGCTAACAGACGGTGGAAAGATCTTGAGTCTTGCAGAGCGGCACGTGCTACCTGGCCTTGTTACAACGAAAATAGGTCTTTTAGACTCATTAACAGAAGACGCTCGGATACCGCAAGGCTCACAGCGGTTTTTACCGGTCACTGGTGTGTAGGGATGCACGCGGAGAGACTGGGTATTCCGTTTAGAAGCCATTGTAGGAGCTGCGGAAACGAAGAGGAAGAGGAGTCACTCACCCACTTTCTATGTCAAAACCCAGCCTTGGCAAAGACTAGAAATAAGTTTCTGGGCAAATATTTCATCGACAATCTCTCGAACTGTTCAGTCACATGTCGGGGTGATTTACTCAAATACCTAAATTCGATAGGTTGGATTTAGTAATACTGATTGCGTTCGGCGAGGAAGTGGTATCAAAACGGCACTCTAGTGCTAATTGTGGCTCGCAGTGGATTATACTTATCCAAGTTTCTACAAATGTTGATGTTTAGTACATACAAAATTGGATGTATGTATGTACACATATGGGGGCAACGTATGCTCCCTATGGATTCCGAAACTGCTGAACCGATTTTGATAAAACTTTAAGGGAATATCTAGCATAGTCTAAAGAGTGTTACTGTTAATCGGACTTGATGTTGTTGAGAAATTGGTGGATTAAATTTTGCATATAAAGATTAAAGACATATTTTAAATCAATCAAGTCATATCAGAAAATTATGACAATATTAATAATTGATTTGTCTGATTTTTCAAAAGTATTTCAATTGCTGTGCAATTTACTACAATTAAAAAAAGCATATCGCAATAACATCACGTCGGGAACATAGCAAAGCACACCGAGTACGCTAGTACTATGTTCGGTACCATTCTTCAAGACAAGATTAGTATTTTATTTATGGTATATTTTTTGGTCAGATTTTATGTGATCAGTGGTTTAACCAGTGATGCCATCTACCTATAACAAAAACAGGACGGATTATTTTGTAATTTTTATCTTATAAATTTATTTTTATAAATGAGATGAGTTTTATTGCCTCATCTATCAGGTCATAATCCTCTTCACCTGCGGTACTTAAAAAATTTGCAGTAGCCTTATTGTTGTCTTTTGGATCGAAGGACAGATCTGTCTGGAAAAAAGGCTAAAATGGCATATCTGGGTTTAACCAAAGTTTATTAATTTATAGATAAGTTAAGTTTAGTCAAAACTATGATTACGACTCAAAAAATGTTAATTTTAATATTATTATTAAGCCGTTTAATGATTTTTATAAGTTTCATTGGAAGAGCGATATGTTACCCATAATCAGTATCTCTCTTATGTTACATAATGTTGGTTGGATGAATGGAATGCATAATATTAAAAATGTTTAGAAACAAGTTTTACGATTGGTTTGGTGATGCATTTAGACGTATTGTTTTACTTAGACGCCATTTTTATAAAAAAATAAAAAAAAGTTAATAGTGCCAAGAATCACTATGGCGTCCATGTCTGTTTATCAACAGAGTGTATTATTATTGTATATAGTAGTATGTGATTAAAATGTAGCTCAATGTATTTATCGATGGATTGAGTGACAATTCAATGTTTGGGGTTTCATTATGAAAAAAATTCATAGTATTGTGTATGTATTGATTTGTTAAAAAAACAAAAACAAAAAAAAAAAAAAAACATGCTTAATATGATTTTATATGATGATTATGAGATTTTGTTGTTTTTTTTTAAAATGTTACTTTTACAATACTATATTAGTTGAATAATTGAACAATATTTGAATGAATTTTAATGAATTTTCACCAAATAAACCAAAGATTGAAATTCAAATGTTAGAATGTTGAACACAAAAAATATGAAATAAAAGATTGGAAGTATAGGTAAAGAAATTAAGAAGCAATAATTTAATTTTTGTGTTTTGATTTATTCCATTAAACATATATATTGTATGCAGGTATATAAGTATACATCTATATGTAAGTAAAATTCAAAACTTTCAGTGTTATGCTTTTATAAAAACTAGTAATTACTAGTAATTTTATTATTGTAAAAATTTACCCATTTGGATAATTGAACTTTATAAACGATTATACGATTAATAAAATTGAAATTGTCTAAGCCAAAACTATTGTGAGACATCATAAAATATCCGCATTACTCTCACATTCTGAGATATTTTACAATTTTTGTAAGAACCTTTAAATTTGTCTAAAAGTAGCAATATCAGGATACTGACAAATGGACTTCGGGCTTACAAAATCAATATTTATGGTACAATTGAATTGAATACTGAACTGTAGTATATATATTAAATTAATAAAATTTATATAAATCGGTTGAATTAATGTCCAGAGAAGAAATTTGTTTCAATAACAGAATAAAAATACTGTCATAATTTGTTTCTTTGTGGTGTCAGAAGGTACGATAACCCATTTTATAAAATCTCGGACTTGTAGAATCGTAAGTTGATAATTGTATATAGTATTGTATTTTAAATATATTTTTGCATAACACACAATAACACATGTATATAGTATATTCCTATATATAATTTATATATTTGTATATTTCTTTTATAAAATATATGTATACATTGTACAAAAGTTTGGAAAAGTAAAAGTAAAGTAAAGTAAAGTAAAGTAAAGTAAGAAGTAAAGTAAAGTAAAGAAGAAGAAAGTAAAGAAAGAAGTAAAGTAAGAAGAAAGAAGAAGAAGAAGAAAGAAGAAAGAAGAAGAAGAAGAAAGAAGAAGAAGAAGAAGAAGAAGTAAAGAAAGAAGAAAAGAAAGAAAGAAGAAAGAAAAGAAGAAGAAGAAAGAAGAAGAAGAAGAAGAAGAAGAAGAAAGAAAGAAGAAGAAGAAGAAGAAGAAGAAGAAAGAAAGAAGAAGAAGAAGAAGAAGAAGAAGAAGAAGAAGAAGAAGAAGAAGAAGAAGTAAAGAAGAAGAAGAAGAAAGAAAGAAAGAAAGAAGAAGAAAGAAAGAAAGAAAGAAAGAAAGAAAGAAAGAAGAAGAAAGAAAGAAAGAAAGAAGAAAGAAAGAAAGAAGAAGAAAGAAGAAGAAAGAAGAAGAAGAAGAAGAAAGAAGAAGAAAGAAGAAAGAAAGAAGAAAGAAAGAAAGTAAAGAAAGAAGAAGAAAGTAAAGAAGAAAGAAAGAAGAAAGAAGAAAGAAAAAGAAAGAAAGTAAGTAAGAAGAAGAAGAAGAAGAAAGAAGAAAGAAGAAGAAGAAAGAAAGAAAGAAGAAGTAAAGAAAGTAAGAAGAAAGAAGAAAGAAAGTAAAGTAAAGTAAAGTAAAGTAAAGTAAAAGTAAAGTAAAGTAAAGTAAAGTAAAGTAAAGTAAAGTAAAGTAAAGTAAAGTAACAAGTAAAGTAAAGTAAAGTAAGAAATAAAAGAAATTACATTCATAAGAAAATTCAGGAAAACCATACAATATAAAGAAAGAAAATAGAAAAATTATATAGTAAGTATATATTCAATATATTTTAATTCAAATAATTATGAATGAAGAATACACAGTGTGAAAAATTAACAAAAAGATTATTCAGCCAATATATATGTTATAGCACGATTATTTTGGTTTTTTTTTTCATATGCATTTTTCTTAATACCCAAATTTTTTTTTGTATATTTTTCTATGTGTAATGAAGAAGATACACATTATGATAATGGCGTTTTAATAATGGCTTGAGACAGAGAGAGAAAAGGTGTTCAATAATATGCAATGGTAGAAAGATACCTAGATATACTTGTACAATAGATAAAAAGATGATCGAACGTAGATTAGATTCGAAATGAAACGGAAACCGAAAGTACAATAGATAAATGACTGTCATGAATCATGGACACATTATCCCACTAAGAGATCCTTTCGTGTTATGTTAAGTGTTTGTTGTTGTTGTTAAATTGAGTTGAGTTGATTTGCGTTAAATTGCACTGAATTGAGTTGAGTTATACGAGTATCGAAAATCATGTATGTATTAAGAAACGAGTTTAGGTATAAATGAACTAAGTAATACTCTGTTGTTATATTGTAAAGGGTGTTTTTTTAGAGTTAGACAACTTTAAATTAAAATAAAACAAAGCAAAATAATATCAATTAAACATAATTTTATGACATTACTGTTTAAATATGATTTCAGCCATGTGGCCCCCACGGCTGGCGCGCACAAGGCCGCAATATCCAATTTTCACACACTTTTCGTAGTATTTGCGGCCGTATTTCGCCAATAACTCTTCGAATGTTGATTTCCGGGTGTTCAACTGTCACTGGTAGGCAAGTGACTTTACATAACCGCAAAGAAAATAATCCAATGGAGTTACCTCACACGATCTTGTTGGCCAATTAATAGGACTATTACATGAAATTATTAGTTCATCAAAAGTTTCTTTGAGTAAATTAATTGTAGCGTCTGCTGTGTGGCATGTGGAACCACATGTCATTATGATTAATGCCAGCTAATTGAGGTACGAAAAAAATTCTAATCATGTCTTTGTATCGTTCACCGTTGACACTAACATTCTGGCCATCGTTTTTGAAGACATATGGATCAATGACTCCGCCGGCCCATAAAGTGGACCAAACAGTAATTTTCTGTGGATAAACACCATGCTTCGACAAAACCTTGTGGATTATTTTCACTCCAAATGTGACAATTTTGCTTATTTATGTACCCATTGAACCAAAAATGAGCTTCATTGCTGAACAAAATTTTGGATGTAAAATCATGATCAATATCAATTTGTCCTTCATTTGTCGTTTGGCTGTAATTCCTGCTCAAGTTGAATCTTAAAAGCTTTTAAGCCAAGATCCTTTCGTAAAATCTTCCATAAAGTGAATGGAAACAACCCCGTTTGCGACGAATTGATTGATTTGGGTCTTCTTCAATGCTTTGCTGTACATCGGCTATAGCTTGTTCGGTGCGCAATGTTCGATGTCTTGCGGGATGCACTTTATCATTAAGAGTAAACGTGGTGGGAAAACGATCCAAAGTTATTCGAATAAACCGCTCTGATGGACGATTAAAATTGACGAAGTGCACGATAAGTTTGACTAACAGAACCATTATTTTGATAAAAAATTTCAAGCATTGCTGTGATATATCTCAATCTCTATCTATCCATAATGAAATGCCAAACCAAACTAAACAAAAAGCAACTAGCAGCTGTTAAATCGGATGTCAAATAAACCAGTGTTGCCAACTCAAAATTGTAAACCTCTAAAAAACACCCTTTAGTAGTATACGAAAGTGAAAAATGTCAATTTCAAATACTTATGTTTGTGTGTCTAAATATTGTTTGTACATATTTATACGAGTATCTAATGGATCATAATTTGAATATGGTATATTGTAGTACGACATTATAATGGCTGATAACTCACTAGTATTCAATGTCATGTAACACGCGTACTACTGAATTGAGGTGAATTAAACCGCATTGAAAAAAAGCGTTTTAAATAAAATTATGAGATAACGAATGAAAGAATGAAAGAAAGAAACAAAGACAGCGAGACAGAAAGAAAGAATAATAGAGTGAGAGAGGAAAACAGAGAGAAAGAGAGAGCGAAATATAGACTGTGGCTGATTGACCATGACTGACTGACTGTCTGTTTGTCTGTCTGTCTGTCTGTCTGTTTGACTGATTGACTAATGTATGAACTGTATAAAAAAACATTTAATGCCATGCAACTCGTCAATTTCCACTAATGTTGGACAATGGAAATTGGATAACATATTGGATAATATATTGGATTATTATGACAACATAGTGGCTAATAAGTATATTCGTTTGCAACCCATAGTATCAGATCATATGTTGGTCAATATTGGACAGAATACTGGAACATATATTAGACTATTTCGGACCATGCATATTTGATAATTTTGAAGAATATTGAACAGCATATTGGATAACATTAGACAAAAGTATATAAGAAAGCTTTTCGGATAATACATATATTCGATAATATCAATATATTGATACAATATGTTGTCATTATTGCAATATTTACGAGTTCTTGGCTTTTCATGATTTATACAGATACATATGTGTATATACTATGTATGTAGGTAAATAAGAATATTGTATAAAAGTGTATTTTGTATTGCTGTTGTATTTTAGTTTAGTAGTTGTTTCTGTTGTTGCTGCATTATAGTATGGGAAAAAATTGTATGTACAGATGTGGAAAGTGGAAAATTGAAAGTTGAACTTTGTTGTTTTGTATTGTATTTTTTGACTAAAGTGTTTTTGGTTTTGATTAGCAGCGCAAAGCAAGAGTTTTGTGTTTAGTTTTTGTTTTTTTTTGGTTTTTGATTTTTGCTTATAATAATATAAGTTTTCAAATTTATTGTTAAAAATTGTTAATATTTTTTTAGTTTAGTTTTTTGTTGGAGTACCCATGTCAATCCCATAACAAAGTCTATCTCGTTCACGCATCTCCTGCAGTCGGGCGGGACTTGGCGATCGTGATCTTTGACATAGACTAGTCGTCCCATATGCGGGATAAGGCAGTTGATTGCGTCTATTGCGGGACAAATGGCCACCATATCGAGAAGGCGAAGGCGAACGGGCTGGACTTGTCGATGCTGACCACGAACCTAAATTGTGTAAGGGTAATAATAATATTACAACAATAAATAAATAAAGGACATGGGCATACACAAGCATATGCATTATCAAACAAACAATCAATCAATTAATTTTTCACATCAATATCATCATTATTATCATCATTATCGTCATCATCATCATCATCATATAACATCATTATCAATAATTATAAAAGTAATCATAATCAGAATAAAACACTAAATAGAAAAAATAATAAAATTTAATAAAACCCAGAAAGAAGGCTATCATTGGCCATGCCAACGATGTAATACTCTTCACGATCCGCCGGGTTGCATCCAACCTTTTTTTCTTAGCATCGCTATCAACAAAGAACACAGTTTGAGTATCAAATATGAGCACAATTTCAGTGGCACTTTTATTGTACATTTTTTTCTTTATAAGTTTGTCATTTAATTTAGCTTAAGCCTAAGCTTAGAATATTGAAATTTACACGCTTTATGAATATCGATCAGAAACATATATTGTCCAAATTTCATTTCGATAAGTCAAAAAACAAAAAACTTTTTCTTATACGAGCACAACCCCTCTTGGCAACCCTAGGATCATGAAATTTATATGGTTTATGAATATGCATCAGAAACTTATAGTGTCCAAATTTCAGTTCGATATGTCAAAAAACAAAATAACTTTAAATTTTAAAGGGGGTTTGTATGGGAGGTACCACACCTAGTAGTCCGATTCGGCTGATTCCGACAAATGTGCAGCGTATGCTAAAAAGAAACCTATGTGCACAATTTCAGCTCTCTACTCAAAAACTGAGACAGGCGGACATTGCTAAATCAACTCTTCTCATCGAGCTGATCAAAAATATTTATACTTTTTGTGGACTGCGATGTCTCCATCTGTGTGCTACAAACTTCATGACAAACTTATAATACTATTCACTCCCGTGAAGAGTATAAATATTGTATTATTTATGATATAAATGAATTAAGTAAAACCTCGGCCAAATCGCACATCGCACCCTAGACACATAAATACCATCTAATAGTATGTACGAGTAGTATTCCTTGTTTACTAGTTGCGATTTTCGATTTGGATTTAGACTATTAAAAACCAAAAATAAAATTGGGAAACTTAATTAAGGGAAAAAAAGATATACAATAATAGTTTTGTAAATATTAAATATATTGTAGTATGTACGGTATATAGTATTGGATCTTATTTAATATCGTTTTCGTCATAGTTTGACGCTATTGATGATCCCAAACTAAGGATAGTTCCGATTCCGCTATCGATAGTTCATGACCTTCATTTACTCTATGTTATAACAATACAAAAAAAAAAAAAAAACAATAATACCAGTACATAAATGTGGATAAAGGGTATAAAGAAATATCGAATCAAAGGTGTCTTCACTTACTAGTGTGATATGAAATATGAAAGGTGGGTGCTATGAGAGATTTGTTGTATACAAATTTCATTGTTTCGGAAATGAAATAACTTTTTATTCATTAAAAAAGCAGTAAAGTATCTTCAACTAAGCACAATACAAATTAATTACATTTCTTTAGAAATATTGTAATTTAATTTAGACTGTAGGATACAAAATTATAATTTTTTTAATTTTTGCTGTCAAAATCGTTTTTTTTTTTTTTGCTCAAATCGGTATGCTTTACATATGTATAAATCAATAGGAAGTCATAATAGGCCCACTCGATACTGCAGTGACAAATGGAATTAGATCACGCCCTTCATCAAATCTAATCCATAGGATCGTTTGTTTAATGGCAATTTGGGTAAATGCCGAGAAATAATTAACCATATAAATTATCAAGTTTGCGTTACGGGTCCCAAAATTCTGTTATGCCCCAAGGCATAACAAGTGAAAAGAACAAGAAAACTTGAATTGAGTTTGTTTTGTTACGTTTTTGATAACCTTATGGACTTACTTTAACAACAAGGAATCTTGCTTTAAGTACTTTTTCTGTTCATTACGACACCATTCGGTCTTGTTTTAAGACCGAAGCAACTTTAAGTGAGACCATTTTGTGCGACGCACATAATTATTCATCAAAAATAAAGGTTTGAATTGCCTTGGACAGAGTATATAAATTGCTTGTGTGATGTGACTTCAATACCAATTGAGCTGCATGTAAACATACGGACATTAAAAGCTTTCAGGTAGCTTTTAGGAAGCAGACATCACCTGCTAATGGTAATAGTTTGGGCCGTCGTACTTGCCGTTAGCCATACTTTGCTCGTAATTTTAGACAATGGCATCAAAAATTAAATCAACAATTTATCGTAAAATGATCTTGGTTTATTAAAATTCTTGCCAAACAGAACCCTGCATTATAAATATACATATTTGTATACAACAATATAAACGTACAATAAACATATTTATTTTCAGTAGGGCTGGTATAATACCAACAAATACCAAAGTGTTGATGGATTCCAGAGTCGTATTTTTAAGTGTGTTGCAATTTTTAATTTCAGCAGACATGCTAGGACAGAAGCTGGTTATGTCTTCACTGCGCCCTCAATTGGGACAATTGTTATACACACCATAAAAATACCTCCGACAGTCTGATTCTTTTTAAAATTTCTAAAATAAGTCTGTTATTTCTTCTGGTTCTAGGTAATGTTTGTCTAGGTATAAGTAGCAGACATATATGAATGTATGTTTTTGTAACCGTTATTAGATCCATATACTTGCTTTTTTTTGTTTTGTTTTTTTTTCTTTTTTTTTTAGTTTAGAAGTTAAATCAAAAATAGCAAATAAAAGCTGAAACTGCCAAATTATATTGTACGCCAAGAAATCATAATGAGATAATAGCGTATAATTTGTAATTAATTCTATGTATATAAGTATTTATACAAACTGAGATCTTTGATATTCGATTTATTGATTTCTATGGCATGCAAAGGAGAAATTACGTATGTTAGATCAGCGAACATACGCCCATTTCAGATATGTTCAGGTGCCTTCAGCTTTACCATGAACTTTTGCTACGATTTTAAGAGATAAAATTTATATATACCAACACAATACAAAAAAAAAAAAAAAAAGCAATAAACAATTTTTCATTTATTAAAAATCAATAATGATCTGGTAAGTTGTAGGATACTTATTCTAAAATAATTAAATTTACTGGTGAAAGAAGTACCTCTTGGATAACGCGGATGTCCATAGCCATGCCTAGGATGACGCGTCTCCTTGACCATCTCTACCACATTAGATACGGTATCGGAAAACCCGATATCATGATGTATGTATTGATGGCCGCGCCGTCTTGGGCTTGGAGATCTTGCTAATGGCGAGCCGTTATGTCTGTGTAAATTTCAGATAGTAACATCAAAAAAATGGAACAAAAAAGAAAAACAAAAACAAAAATAGTAGCATATTATATACATATATATATATATATATATATTTGTTTATAAAATTACAATATTGTTTGATATATGGTAATAATAAGAACTTTATCTAACAGTTGAATAGTCTATATGTTCTTCTATAAAAAAATTGATGGATGAACCAACAAACCGACAAACACTCAATTACAATTTGATAAACAGAAAATAAAATAATGCAAAATATCTTCTCGATTACAGACCGCCACAAAATTGTAACTTTCTCCTGATTTAATTATTAGACCTCTGTATAGCTTTACAATTTTAAATATGAACAAAACAAAACGAGTCTTGAATATTATATTACGAATTGAATTTGTTCTCAACAATCATTGAGAATGCCGCTAATGATTTTGTTTTCTTAAATCGTAATCTTTAAAATCATAAAAAGCACTATTCATGCATTTAACGCATGGGAATGAGAAATGGGTATAAGGGTAAACAAGTCAACGGGCTTCAGAATAGAGCTGAGCTGAATCGAATCCGAAAAACCCACAATCTTGACGCTGTATGTACTGATTGTCTTCTAAGTACATATACAGTACTACATACAATCGTATTGTATTTACATATGTATATGAAAGTTGGGGCCATTAATTATTAGAGGTTTCTTGCCCATTACATTACATTCTATTAACGTATGAACTAAACTGAATTAGAAAATTTGAAAATGGTAGAATTATAGATGTAGGGAATAGACCTAGTAGAACTTACCTTAAACTAGGCGAACGCCGATGTCCATTCGGATACGCGTGACCAGGACGTAAGTGGCCAGCATCGTCACCAGTTAGTGATTCCTGCGATGGATGACGTGATGCGTCCTGCAGTTCCAACATCTAATATCGTAGACAAATATACACACATATGTATGCATATGGCAAAATAATAAAAATCAAACAAGACAACAACATTAATATGAACATTATGTGAACAATATCTGTAACTTTAACTAATACTAAATACCTATACATATATGTTATATATAGGCAGATATAAGTATATATAGTAAATAGATATAGGATAGATATACATGTACGTATATATAAATAGATTTTCAAACACAACAATTACAATGTAAACTAAATTTTAATTTTTTTAATTTTTGGGAAGGAAAGATTCTGGATCTTTTTTTTTTGAGTATGTTTGATTTCGATTTGGTTTGTTTTGGTTTGGTTTGTTTTGGTTTGGTAAAATATACACAGATATTGTTTAGAACTTTCGAGCGTATTTGGACTTGGATTTGTGTGAATTTGATTGAGAGTGTGAGTATGTATTTTTGGCCAATTATCAATATAATAAGTGGTGAGTAGGTAGTATGGAGGATAAACGCTCAAAGGCTCTACTTAATAACACATTTAGAACTGTTTCATTAAATCAAAAAGAATAAGTTTATATTATTATGTAGAACTTGTTCAGTTATACAAGAGTTAGAACACGAAATTTGTCGAACTAGGGATTCGGGGTCGAATTTTGGTTGTAAGTAATATCAAATAATTATGAAATGCAGGTTTTTGCTTAAATGAAATATGTTTTACATTTAAACACAATTAACTACAAATACTTAAGTATATTTTTATTTTTTTTTTTCATACATATGGTAGATAGGCTTTTTATTAATTAATAATTAAGGTTTTGTAAAAATAGTTTAACGAAATGGTTTTGTAACCTCTTAAATTTGGCTATTATAATTTTTTATAATAATATTTTTTTTTTTGAATATTTTGTTTTCAAATAGGTACACTTAATTTTTGAACATTTAAATTACACTAATTTCAATAAAAATATATATTTGTATATACACATACTTCTATATGTATATACATATACATATATACATATATATGTATGTATTTGTCCTATATTTATAGATAATTAAATGAATCAACAAAAAATGTCAATACAAATAATAATAAAGAAATCAAAAGAACACAAAAATAAATTTAAGTTTATTATAATTGATAAGTAATTACAATGAATTTTGCTGTGCTGGCATCAAGTACTCAAGTACTTAAACAAAACAAAAACAAAAAAATGGAAAATTAAATTAAATTTAACAATAATTTTAAAAATGTTGATCTAAAAATTTGAATAGTAAAATAAAAATTGAATTGAAATTGAAGCTGATTGAATATTATTGTAAGTAATTGTTTGAACTTTACAAGTGCAAATGTAGTAAGTAAGAAGTGTGAAGTAAGAAGTACTATTAAAATCATTAAGCAACACTCATCTATACGCACTATAGTACTATTTGATGTGCTTAATTGTATTTAATTTGTGTTTACACTACTATAATATTACACTACGCTACACTACAAGAACTTTTATGTAAGTACAACTACATGTATGTTAAGTACACTAGGTTTAGTATTATTACAGTATCTATGGATGATGGATGATTGGATAGATAAAAGTGAATTGAATGTCAGTTTTGAAAATATTGTAAGTAGAAGTGAGAAAGTGTACGAGTATTTTTTTTATTTTAATTTGTTTTTATTTTGTATTGTTATGTAAAAAGTATTTACATACTTGTGCAATAAGTACTGTGGTAGTAGTAGTAGTAGTAGTAGCCGTAAGCAGTAAGTAGTAAGTAAGTGGTAGGTATGTGTCACTTGCTTTACCATAAGTAATTACATAAGTAATTGAATATTATATTCAGTATTGTTAATTCTAAAAAGTAAGTAAGTATGTAAGTTCAATAAAAAGTTCGAGTGGTTCGTGATTCGAGTGATAAGTTTTACTATAAGTGATTGTTTGTAGGTTGGTTTATGCTGTGTCGGATTTGTCGGATTGAATGTTATTGTACTTAGAATTGATAGATACTACTATTGTGTGTATATACTAGAGGGCAGCATTGAGTGCAGAAAATGGCATTTGAGTGTACTCATGCCAAAAATGAATGAGTGAGTTTTGTAACCAGATGAATGTAACGAACCAAAACCAAACGGTCTGATTATAGTTGTGCGACGCAAAAAACTCATGCATTCAGAGTGCGAAAGAAGAAGACATAAAGAAATGATCAATGCGCTTGTACACATAGTCCCATAAATGTTTGCAATGTCAAGAGTAGTAGTAAAACTTCCTTTGAACGATAAATTTTAACTGTAAGAAATAATTTATTAAAAGAAAGTAAATACAGTTATCTTTTTGTAATCAATTATAATATTTATTGATAAAAAACAAAAGTTATCATATTGGAAAGACGCCAAAAAATAGTTAAAAGTTTTAGTGTTCTTTTTGACATTGCAAATAATTATGGGACTATATGTACAAGCGCATCGAAACGAAGACGCAGAAGCAATAGTCAAACCCAGAATGAAAAATGAATGAATGAATGCATGAGTTTTATCAGTGGCACACGAGTTACTCAACTAACTATTCGAATAAACTCAATTTGAATGATCGCACATCTGGTTAAATTTTTACTCAAACTCAAAAAACTGTTTTTTGTTGATTTTCAGTATTACTCAGTGCGTCTGTTAGTTTGAGTGCTGCACTGATGCAGCCGTCTAGTATATACTTGTACTCGTATTGTACTGTATTCTAAGAACCTATTTTAAAGATTGGACTTTGTTTGGTTGGATTGGCATAGCTGGGCTTGGTTTCGTACATTATTTTGCTATTGTACAATAATATTGTACTACTTACCCCAGATTGGAACTGATCTTAGATTATTTACTAATCCAATTTGTTTTCTCTGTTTCTGTTTTTATTTTCTTGTTGTACAACAATTATGTATGTAAGTATTTTGTTTAATATATATGTATGTATGTAATTAGTAAAGTACTTTAATGTACTACAAAGAATGCAGAGAAGATATAAGAAAAGTACAATATAAACACACTAAACATATAAACAAATGATTACTTTGATGATTGATTTGATCGATTGTTAAATAATTTTTTAAAGTAGCGATTCTTCATCTCATTAAGCCCTTAAAACCTCTTTTTAAGCGGACCTCCTCTGGTTCCATCTAATAAAATCTTAAGCCAGGTAATGCGAACCAATATTAATTTACGTGATCCATTTCTTTAGAAGAACTTTTAAGAACATTGTTCGGTAATATGATTACTCTAAATATATCTCAATGTATTCTAAGACATATTATTGAAATATTAAAAAATCAGGAATGTTAAAATTGTTTCTCGGACCATCGATAATGACATCGTAGGCTCACCAAAGTCCATAGACTAATAAAAGACTAATCAAATAATAATAGTAAATGAATAATGGAAAGATTCTTGTTGTCTTGTAGTATTTGTTTTTAATAATGATCTATAGTCTATGGTATGGATTAGAATTGTTGGTAAGAAACTATTGCATATGTTTGGGCTATGGCATCACCATTTACAATACTTTTATATATGTATGTACTATGTAGTCCACCCATTTGCATAAGTCTACGTTCAGGCAAAAAAATCATAATTTCAACTTTGACTGTCCACTACGCAGTAAATACAAAAGATATTGAATCAATTTTTATTTAAATTTAACCAATTTTCTTTATTATTATTATTTTTATTAATTTTTGACAGGCACAAAAGTATTTTTAATTAATTTATTTATAAGGAAGTCCAAAAATATACACCGGTAAAAGTCTACGTTCAGAGAAGAAAATATGCAAAAATTAATTATAAATTAATTAATTAATTAGCACATTTTTTGGTGCATGTGTGTATGTTTTACACTTATAATTTAATTGTATAGAAAAATTTGGTTGGCTTAAGTTTGAGAGAGAGAAAAACTATAATTAAGCTATGGACTAAGAACAAAAGATATAGGGAGATTGGAGAAATAGTAGGCAGAGTCCATTCTTCAGAGCAGACAATAATCAAAAATTATGTTTCGACGAGTTCCATTGCGTCAAAGCCGCGCGTGGTCGTCCAAAAATTAATAGAAATAGCTATTCCATAATGGACCAGAGCGCCCAGAAATTGGGAGTAGAAAACGATTTCTATTTCCAGCGGGACAAGGACCCAAAGCATACTGCGTAAAATGTTAAGCTCTGGTTGCTATATAATGTAAAAAAATGGTTGTGTCACCCACCCCAGTAACCAGACCTTAACCCCATTGAACATTTATGGGATACGTTGGAGCGCCGAATCTGGAAAAACACAATAACATCAAAAAGTATGCTCCGACCTTTATTTTTATTTATCCATTACTTTAATTTTTCTGTTATTATAGGAACAACTTAAATTAAACTATTAACAATAAGTAACAATACAACAATACAATATGAGTATGTGGGACTGAACAATTTAGGGGCATACCCCTAATTAATAAAAGCAATTTGTGAGGTCGACAGGATGCGTTCTTCAGCCCTCTCGTCACGCTAATGTGGCAATGTTTATATCCTGAGGATCCTCTAGCGGTAGTTCAGAGCCAGTGGGTATGTCGTGCGTGAACATATTTTTATGATATATACTAGTATTTGTACGTAGACTTTTGCCGGTGTACATTTTTGGACTTCCTTATAAATAAATTGATTAAAAACACTTTTGTGCCTGCTCAAAATTAGCAAAAATAATACTAATAAAGTAAATTGTAGAGTGCTGCCATATTTAAGATAGTTTTGCATATTTAGCTAAGCCTTCTTTGTCATTGTGCATAGGAAATATATGGGTACTAAGCATTATGTAGGTAAAAACAACGTCGATATGTTAAGGAAGTACTATGTAAAACTGTTGAGAAAGTTGTGTCTCACGCGATAAGTTTTTAACTTATTGTAGTTAGATTTAGTTTAGATATTATGTTTTTTGTCTTATAATTAAAAATATACATAGTATATATAGTACTTGTACGATATGATAAGTTTGAAACAACATCGTTTACGATAAATTACAACATCGATTACTAAGCGAAGGAGAGCCGATAACGCGTTTCTAATGTCAAAAATTATACTAGCTTCTACTCGCATATTGATGACTTCATGTCGACATCATATTATATATTTGTATATATGTATATCTCCGTATACATATTTCCATTGCCATTTCAATTGCAATCGTAATTTATTTTTGATCAAACTAATAATCAACAGTAATCAAATTATATTACTAAAGCTATCGATAACACTTCGATTATTATGTGTTTTATGTACAAACTACTAAAAACAATAGTTCAATAATTAATATTGTAGTATCTGAGTATCTGGATGTCAGTGCATATATAATATGACATAGCAGAAGTCAACAGAAGCGCTCATTGTACGAGTAATTAGTTAGTTAATGGTGACTAGGTTTGCTTTTTTTATTCCTTATACTCTTCACACTTTGAATACATTTTCAGAATCCATGTAATTGTTAGTTGTTAACTGCAAGGCTCCCCAAGGTGTTGTGTAATTAGTGGCATAAATCCAGCAATCGATCTATTCGGTATGCCCATAATATTAGCTAAGCCATATGGAGGACTTCTTTTTTAAAAAATATTTTCTTTTTTCTTTGTTCCCAGTGGTGAACTACGGCCAATGACGAATCAGAGTTTAACTCTGACAAATATCTCATATACTCATGAATGCTATGACTTGTAAGTATAATAATATACATTTACATTATTCCGTCAGATCGTTTTGTTTCTGGAAGAAAGTGCTATGATCGTTGATTTGAACCATATATTATATGCTATAGAAAACTAGGGCATCCTTCATTTGTAGAGTAAAACTGCAAGAACTCGTAGTACAGTATACTTTTAAACTTTAGGCCCACTATCCAATAATCGATATAATTGACTAGGACTGAACTCTAAGTAGTCTAGTAGTGTGAAGGGTATATAGTATAATCTTTGGTGAAACCAAAGTATCTTTTACTAATTTTGTTTTTTTTGATTTAACGATTATTACTGGTATATGTCAATTATCAATATATAAAAGCTAATATTGAATCTGTAATCTTTCAGATTTAATTTTTTTTGTTTAACATCGTGAACAACATTAATTAATTAATTGGAAACGGATTATGGACACAAAAAAAATATTCACACATATTGATAAAATAGTACACAGTTAATTAAATTATTGTAATTGTAAGTAGAAGTAAACTTGAATAATTTTACCACTTGGAGTATTTCAAACTTATTCACCTTCTTGTTTCTGAAATTGATTTAAGAAATTAGAAAAAAAAGAAAAATTTTGCATAAATAAAATTGGTACAAATTGGTAGTAGAACATTGATTATGAAGAATGTAAGAAAAATAGTAGTAGTAGTAAGTGGTATTGTATATTGTAGAAGATATAGAAGAAAAATTGTTTACAAGTATATTATTGTTTTTATGTTTGTTGTATCTTGTTTATGTTTTTAATATTTTTTTTTTCTTTTTATTTTCTTTCATACATTTTCATGTTTATTCAGCTTATGTTGTAATAAATATATACATATGAATGCATGTAGTATAAATTAATATGTAAATGATTTGATGAGCTTAATTGGCAATGTTGTTTGATTGACTGATTGATTGATTGATTGAGTGATTGTAATACAATGAAACATAAAGTAGTAAGAGATTAATGTTAGAGAATGATTTTAGTGTATGATAATGCACACAAAGCGTATTATGCAATCCTGTTAAATTGATCGAATCGTATCAAATTCGTATCGATCAATCAAACGGACTTAAAGTTGCTGCTTATAGTACATACATATATGTAGGTACAATATATTATGTACATACAGAAGAAATAAAATTGAAATGAGGTGAAATGTGATCTAAAGATTTTAATGATGAAATAAAAAACATATTGAATGATGGAATAAATAAATGGTGTTTGTGATGTTTGAATAGATAGATGAATGGCTGGATGAATGGCACTTATTAGTTCGTTATGTTCATGTAAGTTGTGAGAGTGCTGTAAGAGTTGTGAGAGTCGTGATAAATTTACCTAACAGATCGTTTTCTGATTGTACTCCGACGCGCCAGTGTTGCCAAACTGTTGTGTTCAGCATCACCATTTGTATGGTGTGTACCCGATAATAAATGCGTTTGTGAGGTAGCGGTACCTTCGCCATTTGTATCAAAACTAATTGAGCCTTGTCGTGATCCTCCTTTGTCGAGTGCGGCCATATCGAGCAGGCAATTGAAGAACGATTGTTTCTGTGTTGTCGATTTCGATTGTCGATTCAATTCGATTTCATTCGATTCGATTTCGATATTGATGTTTGTTTATCGATCGATCGATTGATTGATTGATTGATTTTTGTAGATGTTATAGTAGTTGTAGTTGTTGTTATTGTTGTCGTGAGGTGTGTGGTATGTTTTTTATTTTTGTTTTTTAATTTAATTTAATTTTTTTTTTTTTTCATTTAAATTTCGTTATAATTATGATTGATTGATTTATTGATTAATTTTTGTAATTTGCAATTTATTTACACATTCCACACACACATACGCAAGCGTGCATCCACACACAGATACAGAGATACATATATATTTTGTAGTAGAAGACAGTGGAGAGTGAGTGAATTTATTTTAATTTGATTTGATTAGATTTGGTTCCGACACAGTTTTTGTAGTTCATATAATATATATATGGTTGTTTGATGTTGTGGTGGTTATTGTTGTTGTTTGTATAATACAAATGTCAGTTGTTGTTATTGTTGGTAATTGCGTTGTTGTTGTGTGAATTTGTGATTTTTGGTTTTTTTTTTGTAAAAATTTTTGTGAGGTTTCAACGCATGACCATTTTTAATTTAATTTTTTTTTTTTTGTTATTATGTGTTTTTATTTTTGTAATTTTGATTTTTATTTTTGTAATTTTTAGGGTTCCAAAAACAAGACATAAAAAAAATATTAATAAAAAGAGCATTCGAAAATGTTGTAATCTCTTAATATGATTTAAGATTTATTGTATTAAATATTAAGCATTTTGCATAGCATGATAATAAATGGTAATAATTAAGTAATAAGATTAAATATTGTAATAAGAGAGGATTCGGTTTTGCCTATACAATATGTATATATAATATATGATTTGTTTTGTTTTATGTTTTTAAAAAAAGTTAATTAATTAATAAATAACTAATCAATTTTTGTGGTTAGCTAATTAGTTGATGAATTAATTAATTAGTTAAAAATGTTTCAGATTCAACTAAATGAAATTAAAAGGCAAAAACAAGGAAAGTTGTAAATTTACTCAAAATATTATATTTTTTTATGCATTTATATGATTTATAGATATTGAACTACGTATATATTGTACGAGATTGGTATGTATATGTATTAGGGATGCCAATTTTCTGAGCTTTTGTCAATCCCGGGAACCTGAGATTAGCCCCAGGACTTAATTTTTCTTAATTTACACACAGAAAATATTTTCTAAAACATATATATTTTTTTTTCATCATCCTAAAGGGTGGGCCATCTATTGATCCGATTTTGATTTAGTCATAAAATGGACAAACATTACTTTTGAAGTGAAACTTCTTCAGCGAGGTGTAGGTCCAAAAAATGCGTTACAGTAATCAAATGTGATGTGTATGCGCCTGAGAGACGTAGAGGGGGGATACACATTGCACATTGGCTTGTTCGTCTGCAGCGTAGAGAATGAATGTTTATGCATGAGTAAGAGAGAGATAAAAATGCTTTACTGATGTGTATTTACCAGAGTTCAAAAATATTCATACGCGAACGCTCACGAGCGCTCATTTATGAAAAATTTCGTAAAGGAAAATTTCTTGTTTTTGCTCGCGTTCATATATGAACGCTTGATAACTATGAGCAAGAGCAAGCATTCATTTTGCTCTTTGTTCGTACGTGAGTGATGAACAAACGAAAAAAATACTCACAGCTCATTGCTGATAACAATTCATTTATGTACATTTCAGAGTGTGTCATCTCGGGATATGTAACAACAAAATTACACATAATTTGTTGTTGGGTATGCAAAAATTTCAAATAAGAAGAAGAGCTTCGTTTTGTCTATTCTATTCGTTTTATTCAACCGATGGTTGATGCTACTCACTACACATGCTTACGTGCATATATGCTAGTCGTTCGAAAAGGAACGCTTCATTAAAGAGCGATTCATTTATGAGCAAGATCGAAATCACTCACGTTCGCGTACGAGGAAAAAAAAAAAAAAAATTTCCGCTCGCGCTCGTGAGTGAGAAGAAAATGATACTTATTTTTAATTTTTTCATTCGTGAATATGAGCAAAAGAAAATAAAACAAAATGCTCTCGCTCGAGAGTGAGAGCGACTGAGTATTTCGGTACTCTGGTATTTACTTTACGAAGCGCGTACGAACAAGCGACCGAATAACCGACCACCGGAGTGCGCAGGCCCTTGCTGTTGTTTGGTTTTGAACACAACTTATCAACAACAACACACCCGCAATTACTACAGTTGCATTTTCGCCCTTCTCTTCAATCATATGTGCTCATGGAGTGCGCGAATTTCAATTATGCTTTTCATATAAACTAAAAAAACTAAAATTGCTTCTTTAATAATGGAATAAATGCATAATATTATAGAACACAACTGTAGTAATTGTTTTAAAAATAGATTCCTAACATTTTGTGCAGCAGTTTCACTTAAATTCTTTCGATTGAGCATGGAATTAAAACTGGATGACGTTCTATAACGTTTATATTGTAAATAGAACTACAATTTAGTTACTACTTTAATAGGTTAATAAATATTTAAAGGAACATTGTTTCATATCACAAATGCCAACGAGATCAAGTAAACACATGGAGCTAAAAAAATATTTATACTTATACATGTAGGTACATATTACTTTCGAGGTCAAATTACAGGATTAAAGCCATATTCCACACTTTGAATTGAGTGCAGTAAAGTTTACTCAATTTGAATAAACATTAATTTTGCATGTTTTAAGAGAATATTTTTATGTCAGACAAAATTTTTGGGAGGTAAACTTTCATGAAATATATCCTGGGATTCACATCGTCTCATCCCGGGATTTTCGGGACTAAAAAAACGACGGGATCCCAGGATTGGCATCCCTAATGTGTATATATGTAGATTTGTATTTGTGAGAGACAACTAAACTATCTAACTATTATTTATGTTTAAAATAGTAAAAAATTTTTAAATTTTCAGTTTATTTAGTGAATTATTTGTTTAAGCATTTTCCCAGCATTAATTTCTCATTCAATATTCATTATTATTTTTTTTGTTTTTTTATTTATATTTTTTAAATTTAAAATTAATAATTTAGAAACATATTTTGATTATTATTGCATAATAAGTATAAAAATAGAGAAATAGAAAAAAATATAGGAAAAACATGCCAAAAATTGAAGGATGCTATGGCATCCTCACAATATTATAGTAGTAATGTAAAATGTGTACAATTTGCAGAATATAGTAGTAAAAAATCATATGTATTGTATGTACTAATTGAGCAGACACACTAAAGTGAATATTACTTGATTACAATTTGATTTTGTTTTGTTCTGGTTTGCATTTTCATTTATTAATGAATTAATTAATTTATTGTATTTATAATTGTTTATGTTCAATTCACTATGAAAATCTAAAGAGAAGAAATCTATTTTTTTTTATTTTGTGGTTTTAACATGCTATTTAAGTGTGGTTGTTAGTGTTCTTGTTGATTGTGATTGTGGTTTTTTTATAGTGATTTGACGAGTATTTATGGCCAATCTAGATTTTTTGTAATAAATACAATATAATACAATTCAGACGAATACAATTAATTTTATAGACATGTATATACATACATTCATAACCCTTGCTATTATACATATATTTCCATCTTGTTGCGGTGAGGGGGTTCAATGGGTATACCTACTCTAAGACCCTGAGAGCTTGTGGTAGCTTAGACAACTGCTAGAGTCTCCCATGCTGATGGTATCGAATGTGAACTCTAAGGTTAAGAATAGTCTAAACTAGGTCTCACAATGGGTCGTACGTGCCACAGCCTAACTATCATCTTCCTATGGATGAAATCAAATTTTAAATTCCAGATCTTATCAACCAGTAATTGCAACTGTCTGTTTGACTAGAGAAACAGTGCTTCTTTGTATGCAAAATCATAATTTTGTACATTATTTGGGTCATCAAATATACTGAGATGCTGCTTATGGGCGTTGGCTGATCGATATTAGCCTTGCGTTTGCTTGCAATTATTATACGTAATGAACATTAATCAATCAAAATAATTGACGATTTGGTTCGATGACTTTCTATTTGGTTATCAATCAGGTAATTTATAATAGCATCTATATATCTTTCTTATCTTTTTCTATAAAAAAAAACTTGCCAAGATGCCGTTTAATGAGGTCTTCGGAAGCAATCTTTCCTCTTTTCATGGAGTTTCGCCAAATGCAAACTTCATGAAAGTTTAATGATGTCACGTCTGGACTATATGTGATAAATAAAGCAATTCTAACAATGCTTTAAAAATGTTTTCCAAGTAACATAACTTGTATGTGGTCCAACAATGGTCTGCTGAATTACTACATTCTTACGGTTGATAAGATCATTTCCTAGACTAGTTTTTTTAAACTCCACTAGATATGTAGCATCACCTCGAACTTTATTTGCCTTTTTGCTGCTTTAATTTCTTTATCGACTGACACTTTTTATCGCCCGTGATCGTACGCATAAAAAATGAATAATTTTTTTTTTTGCGTTTAGTAAGTTAATTGAAAACATTCATGCTTTTTACCATTTTAATTTTTTTCAGCTCAAGCGGTACCCAAATATTGAGCTTCCTTTCAAAGGGTGTTCTACTAAAAAAAGGATTAGCAATCGTTCCTTTTCTCCCCAGAGCCTCTCCTTAAAAAAAAACCACCTTGGGAAGAATGTATAAAAGAATATTACCTTGAAGCACTTTAAAACTGAACGCACGTCTGTTGCCAGTAACACCCGTGTTCTTGGCGATCATCGAGCACAATAACATTAGAAAATATCGACCATTTGCGATCGAAAAGGATTGTTGTTTAACAATGCATGAACTAGAAAGAGATCTTGACATTCCGACAATCTTGCAACTGATAATTTAGGAATATCTCGCTTGTGTAGAATTTTATTCTAAAATTGCTGTTAAGAATAACAATGCCAAATTCGAGTTATATGTATCAACACAAGTCGAATCTGTTTGGGACACAACATTTTTTTAAGACATGTCTACTGGATACGATATCGACAACCTTTGAAATACAGTACAATCTATTGCTTTTACTAGAAATCTCATACAATTATAATCTAATATGATTTTGGACGTTCAGGATTTTTCTTATTTTTCCCCTTAAATAAAAAATTCACTTGAATGTCAAACAGCCTATTAGAGAAACTGTTTTTATTTTTTTGCTCCCTTTAAAACAAGTCTAGGCTAAGAGGTAATGAAATGATAAAACAGATCTTTACAAGGGCATCTACGAGGGTGGTCAATAAGTCCTTAGAAAATTCAACAGATAGCGCGACTATTACTGTAAACGGTCTGTTTTCATGCAGCATCACTACCGTCTAGGTATGCTGTGAAGCTAGATTGGTTGAGTTGTTGTGTGTTTCTCGTGCATTGAAGAAAAAAAAAATGATTGCTTACAAAAATGGAGAAAATTAAGTTTAGATCTGTTATTAAACATTTTCATATAAAAGGCTTAACAGCAAAGGAACTACAAAATGAGTTGGATTTAGTTCAAGGCACATCTGCTCCTTCACTTGCAACTATTTATAGCTGGTTAAATGAATTTAAACGTGGTCGTACATCAACAAAGGATGAACCACGCTCAGGACGCCCTGTAGAGGTGAATACGCCAGAAATGACCATTAATATCCATGATATGGTGTTAAGTGATCGAAGTTGAGGTTACAGGGATATCAAAAGGTAGCGTCATTTCTATTTTACATGAAAAATTGTATATGAGAAAGATTTCGGCAAGATGGGTGACGCGTTTGCTCACAGTCGACAATAAACGCAATAGGGTGGTTGCCTCTAAAGCTCTGTTGTCGCTCATGCAACGTAATCCGAATGAGTTTTTTCATCGGTTTGTGACTGTAGATGAAACATACAATCACCACTACACTCCCGAAACGAAAGAACAATCAAAACTGGATTTTGAAAGGCGAACCATGTCCAAAAAAGGCGAAAACCGTAAAATCAGCTGGTAAGGGTA
Organism: Amiota communis; assembly: GCA_037043315.1. NCBI lineage: Eukaryota > Metazoa > Arthropoda > Insecta > Diptera > Drosophilidae > Amiota > Amiota communis. The sequence continues at coordinate 341,503 of JBAMAV010001296.1, forward strand.
TGGCTACGGTTTTTTGGGATGCACGTCGAATTATTTTCGTTGACTATTTGGAGAAAGGAAAAACAATAACAGGGGAGTATTATGCATTTTTATTGGACCAGCTAAGAGAAAAAATTGAAAAAAAACGGCCTCATTTAAACAGAAAAAAAATCCTCTTTCATCAGGACAATGCCCGCATTCACACGTGTTTACGATCAATGGCTAAAATTGAAGAATTAAAGTTCGAATTCGAATTGGTCGACCACCCACCGTATTCGCCAGATTTAGCTCCCAGTGACTTTTTCCTATTCCCAAACCTGAAAAAATGGCTCAGTGGACAAGGTTTTTTTTTTCAAATGAAGAAGTCATCGATCAAACAAACGCTTATTTTGAGGACCTTCAAAAATCTTATTTTTCAGACGGGTTAAAAAAATTAGAGAAACGTCTAACTAAGTGTGAAGAGCTCCCAGGAGATTATGTTGAAAAGTAAAGAAAAATTTAGCAAATAAAAATTGTTTTAATGCTTATTGTCCCAGCCTCGTATGTATTTATGTATATTAACAAGATGTTATTGGCTTGTGTTCATTTGTCATTAGTTGAATATCTGAGTTCTTATCTATTAAACTGAAATTGGGAAACTGTCTTCCTATTATCATATATGTAAATGGAACATCAATATTATTTTTGAAAAAAAAAGAGATTCCCATCTTAATGCTGAACTCTTGAAAGAGAAGCATTAAAATGAATAAATCACTCTTGAAGGGGGCTAATCAACGTTCAAAATAGTTTGGCCCTGAATATATTGAGACACCTGATCTTTATATAGTTACTAGCACGGCGCGAGTTGTTGCGGCCCCGTTGTGATGTTAGTGTGCGATTTTTGTAGTCATTGTTCCTTTCTCGCTCTAATTTTGTCCATGCACATTTGTTTAATTTTTTGCTGCTAACGAAAGCATGCATGTTTTTGTGTTTCTTCTCAAATGTTCGAATGTTGTTGTTTTCGAATATTCTCGTTTCGATAGAGTCATCCGTACCGTTAAACTTTAATACATGATCAAACAGAAACGTAGTTCTGTAGCAATGAGCTTTTTCTATGGTAGCATAATGAACTTACAGTAGAGTCAAAATAAATGCACTCCTAATTTAAAAAAATATGAAATTGTATAAAAACTTGCAAGTTGCAACAAAGTGGATAGCATATAAGCATTCTTCATGAAGATATACATATACATGCCAACTTTCATGCTGATTGGTCAACCGTTGTTGAAGTGAAAAGCCGTTAAACATTTTTTCTCGTCCTATTTTATATATATAGAAGATAATTTGATAGTATTTCTAATCAAAAGACTGAAATATTGTTAGTAAGTAGTTCCGCTTCACCGAACTTAGAGTAAAACAAATTGGAAAAATTAAAATTTTTACAGACAGACAGAAAGGCTTGTTTAGATTGTAACATAGAGTAAGAGAAGTGAATTTAATTGAAGAATCTATTTGTTTTTAAATTTATTGGTATCATTTAGTATACCAATAAGTGTTCATGTGTTGGTGTTTATGGATGTTTGTATAAAAGATTAAGAATATTAAGATTGTAGAATTTGTTTGTAAAATACAATTAAAAAATTGTTAAAGTAAATTGTAAAAATAAATTTAAATATAGGACATTTTTTCTTTTTTTTTTGATCTTTCATATTTTCCTCAAATATTTATTTTAAATTTTAAGATTATAATTTGTTTCTATTATATTTCCAATTTTCTTGGCTTCAAATTTTATTTGATAAAAAAAGAATTTATTGAATTTTTTTTTGAAAATACAAGGGTCCACAAAAATTAAATGTTGTAAATGTTATTATAACTTAAATGAACTTGAAAGAAGACCATAGCATTTCCATGACTACAAATAAATAGTATTATATTTACAAAAAAAATAAAAAAGAAATTAAAAAACATGTGATTAGTCGTATGTTATAATGTGAGTCAAGTGATTTACGAAAGCCAAAAATCCCACAAATAATACATACGAGTTTTATCGGCTGACTTGATTTCGCTTATTATAAAATTGTATAAATATTAAGAGGATTAATTCATTTCATTGTAAAAAGCCAAATATTGTTTGATCTAAGTACAATATTTACTCGTATTCGCTTTAATAAAAGATTAAAACGTCCTCATAAATACTTTTATATTTTTTATCTGCCCATAAATGAATGATTACTCGTACTAAGAATTCAATAAGCATGGAAGAAATGAAGAAGTCTTGCAAGATATCATAGAAGAAGTCCAAAAGACCAAAGGCCTTGATTCAAATATTATCAATAGATTTACATTCAGACTTCCACTCTCTAAAACTTAATTGATTTTCTAATTTTACTGAATAATTTGAAATAAAATATAGATTAATAAAGATTATAATATTTAAAGATTATAAAGACTAGGAATTGAATTCTATTCCGTTGATTAATTTAGATGGAAATTGACAAGTTTAGTACATATACAATACTAGATAGTAGTAGGAGGTAGTATGTACTAGACATCTGTATGTATTAATTCAAAAGAGCATTTTGGTACTCATGCTTAAATGAATTCCAATGCCTGTGTGCAGCCGAGAGAATGTTCCATGTTCTGATTCAAACGAAGCGATGCCGAATTGATTTGAATTTTCATTCGAATGTTATTTTGTACTGCGTTGTTTGTTGGTATGTAAGCACATTTGCATCACCGACGACATTTGACAACAACAATTGCACACAAATTCTATTTATAGTTCTTACTGTTCAAAGGAAGTTTTACTACTTGCTTGACATTGCAAACATTTATGGGACTATGTGTACAAGCGCATTTATCATTTCTTTATGGCTTCTTCTTTCGCACACTGAGTGCACGAGTTTTTTTATAACTAAATAGAATTTCGCGCTATAAGTGCCGCCACATAGCGATAACCAGAACTTTTGGTTTTGGTTATTACTATGTGAGTTTCTTTCATATCTGGTTACAAAACTCATTAATTCATTTTTGGCATGAGTAACTCAAACGCCGATTTTAGCGCTCAATGCAGCCCTCTAGTCTGAATACATTGAATGTTTTTCTTGTTCCTTTCGTTTCTTTAGCTTCTTTTACACACTCTTCTTGTTCCAATCATATTGCATGCGATCGTTTACTATGGCATCGCTCTGTCAAATGAATTAGAATTCATTCATATTGTGTATGGTTCTAAAAAATTGAGTTTGAAATTCAATGGTACTCAGTTATGCTAAGCAACTGAATGCGTTCGTACAGATGTCTAGTATGTATCTACCTTTGTATACCATCTAAGTATTGTAATAAACAATTCTTAAGTTTGATTGAGATTGAAAGTATTGTATGTATGTAAAGGGAGTTTTTTTTTTTTTTAGAGTTACACAACATTAATGTTTAAATAAGATTTCGGCCATGTGGCCGCAACGGCTGGCGTGTACAAGACGCAATCTGGAAGTCCAATTTTTACACACTTTTCGCAGCATTTGCGGCCGTATTTCGCCAATAACTCTCAGAAATTTTAATTCCCAGCAGTTAAATTGTATCTGGTTTATCGGCGTAGGTAAATGACTTTACATAACCACAAAGAAAATAATCTCATGGGGTTAAACCACACGATCTTGGTAGCCAATTAATAGGACTATTACGTGAAATTATTCGTTCATCAAAAGTTTCTTTGAGTAAATCAATTGTAGCGTCTGCTATGTGGCATGTGGCTCCGTCCTGTTGGAACCGCATGTCAGTAAGATTAATGCCAACTAATTGAGGTACGAAAAAAGTTCTTATAATGTCTCTGTATCGTTCACCGTTGACAGTAAGATTCTGCTAACAATTCCTGCACAAGTTGAATCTTAAATTTCAAAAATTTGCAAGCATTGCTCTGCTTTAAACTAAACAAAAAGCAACTAGCTGCTATTAAATTGGTTGTCAAATAAAGCAATGTGGCCAATTCAAAGTTGTGAACCCTTTAAAAAAAACACCTTTTAGATCAGAGTTTTATCGGTATCTGAATTTAAATCTGAATAATTTGTGTGTCCTAATCATATCCATTTTCACATACTTGTTAAATAATATGAGTATAAATCAATCATTGTTAACTATGGTAAGTAAATGATTATTAATTAAATTTAATCATTTTCGGAGACACATTTTCTTGTTTCCAATATACGAATAGTGCTGGAAGGTATTACATTGTGTCATCTTGTTATTAAAGAAAATAATAAAAAATAGTATTAGGTTAATATGGTACTTATTAAGATTATAATACGAGTAAAAGTATTGCATAAATTTACTAAAAATTGAAAAAATTGGTGTTAAAAAGAAATTGAGAATTTTCTTTGAATAGTTTATGTTTTAAGTAAGTAGTATAGCAGGGGTGGGTACGGTACCATTTATATACAATTCAACATTTTTCTAGCATTTCATTAAAAAGGGAAATTATTTTTTATGTTGCATTATTGGCAGCATAGGTTATTTTAGTTTTTTAGGGAGGTATTTCGAAAATTGTTTTTTATTAAGCAGCAGTAGTAGCAGTACAAAAGTATATAGTAGTTTACAATATTTTGGTAGTATATAATAGTAAGTATTTACGATAATTAGTATTATGGAGCAAATACAAATGCAAATTGGAGAAAAAAAGTATGGTGGAGAGAGTAAAAATATTTAAATTTAAATATGAATTGAAATTGTTATTAATACCGGCTCAACATCTGTCGTCGGACTATGTAAATTTTCGTTGTCCTCATCACCACGTTTTTTCTGCTATATTATCATATTCAAAATTATATCGGATTAGATCAGATCAGATCATATGATATGGATATGTATACGTATATATGTATTAATCAGAAGTTGAAGTAGAAGTACATAGTTGGATGTCAATAGTTGAACAAACACAGACACACCACCACACCAAAAAGATGCAAATAAACATAAAAAAAAAATAAAATATTTATAAAAATGATAATCCTTATCGTTATTATTATTACATATTATTATTATTCATGTGCATGTTTGTTTGTTAGGCCCAATTTAAACGATAATTGCTCAAGTTGGGTGAATGCATCAGGTTTGTATTCTGTGTTCAGTTTGTAACCACCGCCACAGTCACCCTGCTTGAGCAAGTAAGACAACTTATAAATAAGACCTTAGTTTATTGTTTTTACCATATTAGGGATATTGTTTGATTTGGGTGATATGGTACAACATGAGTACAATAAGTATTGTGGAAAAGGTACGATAAAGTGGTAGATTTTTCTGATATTTTCAACAGAAGAATTGAATTAGAAATTAAAATAAAGTTAATTTTGGCACTTACATAAATTTTTTTCATTTATTTTTCATTTTTGTTTGTTTTTTTGATTCATGGAATTTTACGTAATGTATAAGAATTTATTTGAATTTCTTATGAATATGTTTATTTTAATTTGTATTTACTATGGTTTGCAACTTTCAACGTAATACAACACAACGTAACGCAACGTAATGCAATTTCCTACTTTCCAAAAACTAAGTAAATAAGTAAGTAGTATTGAAGTTCGATAAAATATTCGAACATAACATATGTAACCTTTATACTAGTATAGTACAATATATAGAACAAACAATTGAATTGAACAATATTCATGATAAGGATCATGATCATGATCATTTACTCTAAATTATAGTACAATGTCATATTATAATAATCAAGTAAGTAGTGTATGTATGTATGGAATTCCTTTCATCAGTAAAAGACAATCAATGAACACAACTCAATGAAATTCGATAGATATACAATAGAGTACGAATACAATAGAAAAAGTAAGAACAATATGAGTACATAATAAGTATGTACTACTCATATAAGTATGAGTATATGGTATAGTAAGTATTCTATATCTCATGATAAGTAAGAAATTCAATAATATATATAACATAGTAGAGAATCTCTACACTAAATCATTGTATTATTGAAAGTTAAATATTTTATTAAGTAATAATTATATTACAATATAAGTATTGTAAGAAATAATATACTAAGTTGTAACAGAACCAACAATGAACACTCTATCTAACATACAACAAATGTAGTTGTTTTGTAAGTATGTAGTAGGTATTTATTATTGTGCGATTATTAGAAGTATACATATATAAAGAGTACAGTGAATAGGAACAAATAAAATTGTATAAAATACTGTACAAATATTGTAAACAATATATGATTATTATATGTAGGTATAAAATAAGTATTAAACTATTGCAAAACATTGAACTCTGAGTTTGCATATACAGAAAGTTCTTGTATATATACCTCCTTCCAATTCTGCATTTACAAGTGAGTGCAGTTCATTTGATTTGATTTGATTAGATTTGATCATTTCATTTCATTTTGATTTCATTTTAATTTCATTTCATTTTGTTTAAATATTGTTATATATATTTTTTATTTTATTATTATGTTATTTTGTTGTTATAGTAAATACGAACACATGTAAAAAGAAATAATATCATATCATTATAAACTTTTTACGTACTAACATATATATTTTGTGATATTTGTTTGGCGATTATTAGTTATACCTAAGTAATTGTGTATTAAAGAGTGATCAAAAGATAAAAATAATTTAGTCTTAATACCAAATTCCAATTTTGAAATACACAAGCTGTGTACGAGTGTTTGTCAATAATCTTACCCTTCACACATCATCTTCGTCATCGTCACATAAGGAATGAGATATTGTCCATTGAAGAAACCATTTCTTATTTTACCATACATATAAATATGATCATTATTATTAGTTCTTTGAGATATTTTCGCTGAAATTGTGTACTGTTATCTGTTTGTTTAGGAAAGGAACTTAAGATGTTCTTGATTTGATGGTCGGTTTACTTATTCAACGAACCTAAGTAGATATCGTAGTAATAGTAGTATTTCCCAACAGGTATTTCACAAATATCCTTACAATCTTAGTTAGTCAGAGTATTTTATTTTCGAAAATACTATTTACAATCGATTTTATCGAATAACTATGTAACAAAAAGATAAGTTTCCAGTCACGTTTTAAGCAAATTATATTGGAATGACAAGCACATATCCTATAGCGTAAGATAATATTGGCTGCTTCCAAAAAAGAGAAGTGGTTCTTTGAGAATCTTCAACAATTAAGGTGCTAAGCACAAGTGTTAACAACAATGAAACATTTGAAGTATTCGTGTGACGCTCTGAAACACATAACGTTATCTCTATTGTCCAATGTCGCAGTATTGTATTTGCTTGTGTGAAGGGTTCTTAATTCAATAATAAATTCGATAGAATCGAAATTGATATGATAATAATTAGTTGTTACGAATTGTGTGTTATAATACTGTGCATTTTGAATTTTACCTACTTGTGTTGTTGGTGTTCATTACGTGATTACGTTTCATTATTCATTATCATTATTAAATTTTGTTCCATAAAGTTAATAAAAGTATTTTATGTAACATTAATCAGTTTTACTCGTATATAAAAAATTCTTTGTTCTATTGATAGATATACACGTATGTATAGAGTTTATTCTGTTTTCATAAATTAACAATGCAACCGCATCTTTTAATTAAAAACTCAAAAATTTATATTTATTCTTTAGTTTTTCTAAAATCAAACAATTTAATCATACATACGTACATATGTATATCAATATGTACGAGTAACCAAGAAATTAGACTCCATAAAGTGCATGAAGAGAAGAATTGATCTGTGTCTTTCAAATTATCTTATGAAATCATTTAGTAATGGCCTCATACAGAATAACCCAGTCTATTTGAATGACTACTGTTACTTTTCGAAAATCATCAGCCATATTTCCCAGCTGTTAGGACACATATGTTTGAATAGAGTGTACTCTGTCTCATAGCCTATATTTAGATTTCCGTATGTACTTCCTCAATAGGCGAAAAAAAAACCTAATGTTTGACTTTGATTCTACGCTTAGTTCTGTTTTTATTTACATGTTCATCTCTGTTAACTTTGATATGATTATTGGGGGTGAGAGAGTCAGAGAGTACCGGATTATCAGACTTCTTAGCCTAGCCTTCATTATTTATAAATATGTATTTTCATTTCTATAGCGTACATAGATGACGCATAGATGCAGCTTCATAGTTACCAAAAATGTTTCGTTCTTTATTTGTTTTGTTTGTCTTACTATTGTATATAACAAATTTTTCAATATTAATAAATGAATTAATATTTTTTGTTATCTGAAAATTGTTTATACATACAATAAATGTTGAAAATATTCCATATTAGTTTCTTATTCATTTTTTTATGTTTTGTATACCAATAACACTCAGATGCTACTAATCATAGAAGTTATATTAAATATATTTAAACCGAAAATTTATTAAGTACATTTTCGTTTAGAAAAAACCGATTGATATAGGGAAACCAAGGTTTATGGTATATAGGAATATTGTAATTAACTTAAAAAAGAAAAGGGAGCAATAACCTTTCAAGTTTCAGGTAATTAATTTTTAAGTTGTCGCTTGTAACTTACCGGCATCCCTAAATCGTTTTGGCCAAAGCGCGTCGTGCGCCACGATTCCAGTATAAGGAAACCTGCATATATTTTACCCACAGACAATTTGCCTTTATTCAATTGATCGATGGGTGGCACCAGCAGATTTAACATCTTCTTTGCTTGTAATGGCCAAATGTTTGTTATCGTTTCTCTCAGTTCCATATCGGCCTGGTCCATTTCTTCGGCTGTAAAAGTATCAATATATCATATCAGAATATCAAGTATCATACCATATACATATGATCAAATTGAGATAGTATTCAGAATAATAAGAATTCAGAACTTACGCGCTCTCATCTTAATGCTAAGATTCTCTCTTATCAGTGCGAAGAGTGTTGTCGTAAATTGTACCCGTAATTCATCATCCAGTGGCATATTCATTCGTATTAGTTTCTTGTAGGCAAGGCGATTGGGACATTTGTTACCGAACCCCAATGGAGGATCCATATTCTTCAACATATCGTACATTTCCGTATAATGGATTCTACCACTAAGTATGTATGAGGTCAAATGGATTCAATGAATTTCACCAATAATCATCGTTGTTTTGTTTTTTTATTTTGTTTTTTGTTATTGTAAAAATAAAAAAGACCAGATTATTTATCAATATTGTTTTCATTCATAAATAAAAGAAAAACAACATAAATACAATACATAACAATAACATAGTTTAGTGGTTAACAAAGTTTAGATAGAAAAAAAAGACGAAGTTTTAAACATGTATAAGGAAACACACAAAAAGCAAGAAAATTATATTAATAATTTACATTAACATTGATTGACTGAATCCAGTTCAAAAACGATTAGATCAGGTCAGATTAGAATAGATTAGATTAGATATTGTACTTTAGTAGCACTCAGAAGAAGGAGTCATCTTTATTGAGTTAAGAAGTATTAAATAATATGAAACAAATACGAACAAATAATAATCGTTTAATACAAATTGAAATTGATATGTTAGGACACACATAGGTTTGCAAAATTATAGTACTACAAAAATATTACGAGACATAACCTTTACAAGAAGTGTGAGAATACACTGAGAAAAATAAATCTAGTAAATTAAAAAGATGAAAAAAAAAACAGAAATATTGATACTACAATAATAATGATAATAACTAGAATTGGCCATAATTTTGAATAGTTGAACTTGTTTACTAATAAATACTGATAGCTAAATATTAATCGGCTAAATAGTTGAGAGTAGAAAGACTACATTTCTATTTGATATGTATCTCAGATGTGTTTCTCAACATTGCCACACTACTATGTATTTGTGAATAGTTGAATGCATTGCTTTTTAAACTGTGGTCCGCAGACGTTGAGGGCTCTGTAGAACTATTACTTGGGAGCTGTGAATCAATTAATCGCACTAAATTTACATCCCCAACTTTTCAACATTTTTTAAGAATCATAGTTGCCTTTCGATGCGAATTACACTGACGTCCTAAAATTAGTATAGTTCTTTAATAGATTCGTTATAAAATACGCTGGTAATAAGATTATTGAGCCAGAAATTAAGTTATAAAAATTGAGTAGAATTTACTCCCTAATCGATAACCATCAACTTTTATGAAGATTGATCGGTCGATGAATTTAAAGATATACTGTATATACAAAACTGTGAACCCACAAAATATATTGTTATAATATTTAGCTGGTGTCTATCTAAAGAAGAAGTTGCATCTATAGGAATTATTTTTAAGTTCGGATAGCTCCTTAGGCAGGAGTGCATTCAAGCCTTCATTCATGTTATTATACAATTGCAATCGAAACACAATAAATAAAAATGGAAATTCTATTTTAAATATATAAAATATGATATAAAAACTATACAATATTTTAATAATATATAAACATATTGAGAAAAAAAAAAAAAATTATAAAACAAAAAGCATTGGACACATCACATTTCATAGGGAAACTACTTGTAATAATGTTAAGGGTTTTTGTTTTTTTGTTGGTGAGTAAAAATATTAAATTGATAATTACGTCGCATTTGGATCATATTCTGCCCATATTCGAACGAATTCGTCCAAATGATGAGCGCCCAATATACTGGAGTCTCTTGTTAGATAATCAAAATTATCCATGATAACAGCCACGAACAAATTCAACATAAGAAATGAACAAAAGAATATAAATGAAACGAAATAGGCATAGGCGAGTGTCGAGCCGCAGGTCTCGTCGCCCTTCTCAGCTTCCTCATCACATGGCCTCCCTTTAAGGCACGCCAGCATAATGTTCGGCCACGCCTCACCCGTAGCACATCTTTAGTAGTAGCACAGCACAGGACACCCATCCATATCCGTGTCCCCATCCATAATACGATTCAGGTTCAAATTGAGTATAAAATGCAGGTGTTTAGAATATCCCATAGTATGATTGAGAAACAATTCAACCAGAGTAAATTGAATCAAACGGAGGAACAAACGAACAATCGGTCAATCCACCGATAAATAGATAAATAGATTGTTCGATGGATCATAACGAAGCAACGAACGACGACGAATATAATGAAATAGAAAATAAGTTGAATTAAGATTAAATCGATTAAATTTGGATTATATCTTGAATCATGATCTCTATATATTATAGGTATATAAATAGTAATCTTGTAAGTAAGATATGCTGATATTTAACTAACATATATAATTTATTGAACTTAATATCATAATATGAAAATTTGTTATGCATTTATGACTATATATGTATGTATTTAAGTATATATTGAATACAAGTAAATTCTCTAGATAAATATTGATGTATATAGATGTATAGTATGTAGTATATTTGCATATGATATAAATGCTGCTGATAGTATTTTAACACTTTTTATGAATGACGCGATCGATATTGATACAATAGTATACTTGTAAATGTATATAATAGTATTTGTCTGACTGAAATTTTGTCTGGTTTTCAATAGCATTGATATGCGGAATATTTCTACTGATAAATAAGAGGTAGTTTATAATGTTTATATATAGTATATAGTATAGTATAGTATATAGTTAAGATTTTGATATAGTAAGTACAATCATCGAACTTAATGCAAATTTGAGTGATTTTAATCAACATAAATTACAATTGATTACATTACATATAAACGAAGTTAACCCAACTACACAAATATTGTAAACGCAATATATGTACACATATACCTACTATATACATACATCATTCCAATACATATACTATAGGGTATGTGTGCTAGATACCGCTTTCGTCTCAATTCCAGCCCAATTCCATTTTTGGGTGTGCTAGAAACAGCATTTGACGTTTTTGAAATCGTCTAGTTTTTTACAGACGACTTGGTGAAATTCTCCCTTATCTAAAGTTATTAAAGGAAAAAAAAGCACCAAGATCTGTAGCTTATTACTTTTCTACCTAAACTGCATTTAAATAATATAACATTTTAGTTGTTTTATGTATAAATTAGAATTTTACAAAAAAGTCGTTGAAATTGAAGCAAAATAATCGAAATAAGCAAAACGAAACAATGCTGGCAATCACACAAAATTGCATACACTTTTCAATCAGCTGTTCAATGTAAATCGTCCCGTTTTCTAGCACACTTAGGGTTTTTTTGGACGAAATTGAAAACGTCCGAAATCAAAAACGTCGGTGTTTTCTAGCACATACCCGTATATAAGTATATCTTTTGTATATTGTATGTAGTATACGAGTATTCAATATCAATATTTACTCGTATCATTTAAATTGAATTTCAATTTCTTAATTAATGAATTAAAACTCTTTAATAAACACATTCATGAATTGAACAAACTACTAGTAAGTACCTAAGTACACACTAATTAAATAATTGTAATTGTATTTGATTTAATTACTATTTGAACATATTGTACTACGAGTAAAGTTAAGGGAGGGAGGGGTTGTTGGTAGTGATTGTAGGTCATCAAAAATGTGATAAATGTAATTTTTGCTTGTTCCCAATTGAAATTTTTATACGCATTATGATGATTAAATAAATAATTTGAAAATAAAACATTTATTAATTGATATTTGTTATTTAGAGGCATATTTAAATATTGTGTGTGATACTTTATTATAGTCAAACAGATTTCATTTTATGAACATTTTAGAACTTTAACTAGTGTACTCATTGGTAGTGCTTATGTTGGCCAAGTGGCAAATGTCAAATGCCAAAATGGTATGTGTTTATCGTAGAATTTAAATAACAATAATTTGTAAATCTATCTTACAATTAAATCTAACCTACAATATATCCGACACCCATACCCATACTCAGAAAGATCTCGTAAATCACTTTTACATTAATGACGTTATGACCACGACGATTCCAGAAATATTACTCCCTATCTGACCGAAATCGGATGATCTTACATTCATTAGACCAAATTAAGCATTGTCAATCATCTGAGTTGGAGCTGTGTTTAGTCAATTAGGAGGATACCGAATCACTACGTCCAGTCGACTCTTAAATTGAAAGCAGACACTATGTGTGGCGGAATATGGGCATGGGAATGCTTTACATAACAAAAAGTTGTTCCCTCAGATAGACTATTAACCCACAAACGACTTTTTGGTCACCTTTTCTTACCCAGAACGCTATAAGATTATCCAGCGAGATGGTAAAGTAAAGCATACTGTGCGTATAGTCCAGAGTTGACTGTCATAGCAACAATTCAGGTCAGTGTAGTGGTCGACGCAAAACCCAGACCTCAATTCGATTGAAAATATGAGGTCATTTGGGAATAAAGGACTACCAAAATTCAAAAGTGTTAAGGACCTAATTCTAAAAACAAAAAAAATTGCACGTTATAGAAGTGAAACTTCTTAAAAATAGACAGAGATAGATAGATAGAGAGAGAGAGAGAGAGAGAGAGAGAGATCATCTCAAAATAAATCCAACAATACAACATATGCATACAAAATATTCTGTCCAGTTAATTTAGCTATGTCTGTCTTTAAGTCTGTCTGTCTGTCTATCCGGCTGTATGTTGCTTTTGTTTTCTTAAGCGTGTGTAATTGTTGTTTTTGTGTTTATGTCTGCCGTCTTGCCCAAAAATTAGATCAACTGAGTGCTTCTGTGTGTTTTTCGTTCTCTTTTCTTGGTATATTCGCTTGTTTTTGTACAACACACAATCTGTTTGCTTGCATGTTGCTGTTATAAACATTTTTATACACACAAACTGCATGTTGTTGTTGTGGAAATGTAATCTCTTTTTTGAAACTTTTCCGGTGGATTTTCCAATTTTATTTGTTGGGGATCTAGCAATAGAAATACACATTCTGTGAAAATTTCAAGTGTCTAACTAGTGCGGTTCATGAGATACAGAATCCGAAAAACGTTACAATCTGTATTTTTTTCACTCAAAATTTGTACTAAATTTTTTCCCAACGCCGCTAAAGAAGTTTAATTTAAAAAAAAATTTATAACAGGACTGATTCCTGTCTAATTGTTTGGAAAAGTGGATTTGATGAACTTTTGCTAATAAACTATGGAGTATTTGGTATTCTTTTTCATAATTTTGCATTCAGTCTTTCGAACGTCTACTCAATTTTTATTGCCACAGTAGCTTGTGAATTTGATTTGAGAATTTTTAAATACAATTTGTCAATGTATCAATGTTTTCATAGCATCCGTTTTCATGTCAAAATTTATTGTAAGTCTTGTCGGCTTTGAATTTGATTGAATTAAAAATATTCTATGTTCCTTATTATTAGTAACATATGCATACGCATAAATTGCAATTTTTCCTTGCAACAACCAATTGTAATAACCAATCTAGTATGGAACGCAGTGAATTAAAGTATTAAGCATCCGTTTCTACGAATATGATACTAGTCCGTGCAAGTACAGTGAACAGGTTTCAACTATGGCAATAAGTTAAAGTAGCTTAAGTCGAAAATCTATGTTTTGAGATATTGCTCATTTTGTGTAAAATAATTCCTGTTTGAATTTATTTCAATGTTTTTAATCTCAAACACACTAAAGTAAAATGATATACTATGTTTCTAAGCCGTATTTTTTGAAAATTCTTAAGTCGAAATATGTGTTTTGAAGTGCTTAATAATGATAACGTTCAAACTCAATTTTCGACATAAGCTAATTTAACTTATTGCCACAGATATATATATTGAAATATATGCATGTAAATACAATACATAACAAGAAGTGGCAATACAAATCTTGTATGGGTGTATATAACGATGATAGATTATCATATGTAGTATTATATTAAAATGAAATAAGTAAGTATTTATAAATAAATATAATAATCTAATTGATCGGAACAATAGGTGTGCCTACATATGTACATCATATTGTATATTTTAGTGTTAATCCAATTTGATCAATCGTTGTATAAAGAAATTAAGCTCTTCTACTACACAAATTTGTATGGCTTATAAGAAATGATATAATTTCTGCATTTCTATTGCAAGCACAACTAGGTCTTAAAGGATTTATTAGAAACGGCGTTATTATTATATCACCCAATACTATTGTAGTATACATATATTAACTAATTTAATCTATTTACGATTATATTCAGTTTCCATTTCGATTATGTGTAAAATGAAAAATTCCATTGTTTTCTGATGCTTCCAAAGTGGTTATATCAGTAAGAAGAGTTTGATTGCAAAATTGGAACTTGTGTTAAGATACTCTTACTTAAAAAGCAAAAAAATCGAGAGTGTTGGAGAGAAGATTGTTCATTTGCAAGTAGTCAAATATCCATACTCATGGCAAGTTTATTCTCTCTCTCTGAATTACAGGTGATCGTCGCTATTGATTATATTGATATTAAAATTGCTATTGGTATTGAAATATAGCACTGATTTTCTCTCTCTCTGTCTGTTTTTAAGAAGTTTCACTTCTATCTCGTGTACGATTTGCATTTTTTTTTATCTTACGTAAAATAAGAATTAATTGAACCCTCCTTTACCTGCTTGTGTAATGCTTGAACGACCCGTTATAGGTTTTTTTTTAAGAGTTCCGCACCCAAAGGGTGCCAACGGGATCCCATTACTCCGTCCTTGCGTCTGTCCGTCAGAGAGCTCTATCTCACGTTACAGGTAGACTATTAAAATTTTCACAGAGTGTGTAATTCAATTGCGGCAAATAATAAAAAATTTAAATTAATCTTCTTTTTAACCGATTTGATTTATTTAATCATTACTTGTTATCTTTTGTTTCTCATTTTGTTATTTTTTTTGTTGTATACTTTTAGGCGCTGTGAAACCAACAACATAAACAATTTTTTTTTTAGTATACTTTAAGGGTTATTTAAATAATTCACTTTTGTGATCGAACCAAAACCAAATTAATTTTAAATAACTTCAGACAAAGGTACACGCTTTACGTCCAACGAATTTGCATACATAGTGTTTAACCTTGTTCGGTGGTAAGCGGTGTGCTAGTCCGACTGCCACTTGACCAATTTTTTTTCTTGACAACATAAAGGAGAAAAAGGTCTCTAATGAATAACACCTACTGGTCATGGAATTGGTATCTTAAAACTAAATCCATTTATACATACAGTTACGGTCAAAAAAATAGTAGTGACTCTTTTTATTGTGTTTGATCTATTGTATTTTTATGTTTATATTTATTTCTAATACTCTCTTTCTAAGTGATCTTCTATAAGAGCACAATAAAATGTCCCTTTTTTTTTGGATTTTGTGCGTTTGTTGTTATTTGTCTTTGGCTTGTCTTTTTTACAATTATGCTTGTTTTTCCACGTTCAAAATAATAGTAGAGCTTGGACAAATATTAAGAAAAAATTCAGTCTGTTGCTCCTTTAGCCCAACAAAGTTTGCAAAAAGTAAGTATTATTATTTTATTATAATTTACAATAGTTATTGACCAAAATTGAAGTCATTTCTTTTTCATTCATTTTACAATAGGTCGAGCAAGCACTGCACACCTGAACGGCGTGAACTCAAAAAAAAAAATTATTTTCGTGGGAAAAACTTACAAGGAAGTTCAAAACATAGTAGGTTGCTCTTCTATAATGCGTTATGTTATAACATTCATACCAGGCCCTGAAACACTTGGACGACTTCGCATTATGTCTGATAGACTAGTTACTCGTGCAGTGAGATACTCAAGGCGGAATCCATTTCTGTGCTTAAGGGACAACAATTTAAATGCTTGAAGCCCAAGAAAAGTTTCCCTTCTAACAAAAAAAAACATCGAGCCGCACGAATTAAATTGTTTGGCCAGTACAGAATAATTATTATTATTATTTTGAGTACAATACATTTAAACACCAATTCATTCATTTTTTTTTATCAAATTCATTTTTCAACAAGCACTACTATTATTTTGACCGAAGGTATATATGTTCAAAGTATAAAGTGGAAAATATTATCACACTCGCAATTGTGTATCTTGGATCCCTGAATAATCTTACTCAATTTGGTTTAATGAGTTTAATTGATTACAAACTTCATACAACTGCACAATAATTGCACAATGGTAGATAATTTTTTCACTTTACATTTTAAACAGCCTCCTATGAATTCCGACCGACTATTTTCTTGTACTATTATATATACAATATATTTAGTATATTCGAATACATACTACAATAGTTTCGTACTATTTGTAGTCACTCTAAAAGTGACTATTACTTTATTTTTTTTTTTAATTTTAGTTTCTATGAAGTAAATAACACAATAGTGTGATTAGTTTTACTATATGTGTGTATATAGTATGGTATGTTTAGTACTATATACTAACTAGTATGTATATTTTTTTGTTCTTATTTCCTATTAAAATTCCTTTTCATACGTGTACTACAAATTTTGTAGTAGTGCCCTTAGTATTATATATATTTCCGGATTTCTCTATCTTATTTCATGGTACTTATTCTGATCTTATAATGATCTAAATATTGCAATGAAAATGGTAGTGTTTCACTAGAAAAGTAGTTTGTAGTAGTATAGTATGATAGTATAAAATGTAGTATCGTAGAAAATAAAACCAACACCAAAAAGGATGTTGAATTTGATTTCAATGCACTCACTTATATAAGTATAATGATGAGTGCTCTCATAATTATTGTACATACCTGAATAGTAACATAACGCCTTGTATAAATGATTGGAAGTTGTTGTGTCTAGTAATGGAATTTTCCACTGTACCTAGTTTGATATTTCCAAATACCTGAGCACGGCACGTATCGAATGTGATTTAATTTAATTAAAATATGATTTTTTTTTAATTGGATTTAACACTTTACTGTGTATGTGTTTATTTATATTTTTTATTTAATAATTAAATGAAATAAATAAATGAGATTCTGTGTATCTGTGTGACCGACTGAATAGTTGACTGTGGATTAGTGTATTTGTGGATGGATTTATTTAATTTATATTTGCTTTGGTTCAATTTATAAATAATACAAATTAATAAATTAATGAAATTAATTTTAAAAAAATAAAAATTATACAGTTTTACATAAGAAAATCAATATTTTATCTTAGTCTATTTTTCTTTCAATGTACTAAATCAAATCAAAATTCAAATAATATTTAAAGCGAACTACAAACTGAAAGCTGAAAATTGATCAATACGGAAGTCAACATAAGAAAAATAATAAAAAATATTACAAAAATAAGTATGAATAAAGAAAACTTCGAAAAGGGTCAAATTTTGGTAAGTAAATAGTATAATATCTTTGTAAACTGCTACAATTTTGTATTTGTTTATAAATTGAATGACTGAAAAACAAAAAATTTCAACTCGTGCACATTTCCAAGCCTACGCATTATTGTGAGCGGGCTCAAAAAGTGCTCAAAACGAATGAACGAACGAACTTACGAACTGTAACTCAACTTGAACTCAATTGGAACTCAACTTCAACTCAACTTGAAGTAACTAACTAACAAACCAATATAACTAAAGTTCTAACTATGTTTTCAAATTCAACAAAAAAAAATTTTGAATGCACTTGAAATTTGACTTAATATGGTAGGAAGATACACACGATAAGTTATCAATTATTACACTATTGATGAGATATTGGGCACACATATATACAAAGTAAGTATGTACTAGACGCGTTCATTGATTGCAACCACTTTTCTCATTACTTAAGTTTCCTTGTACGATTTGCAATAATAACCGCATTCAATATGCATCGCACAAGTAAAATATAAATGAAATAAGAGAAACACATGTTATTCATAATCTAACTGATAATGAATATGAGAGCAATCCATTTTAAATGAATGCGATTCGAGTAACATTCATAAACCTATTCATTATTTGTTTAGTTATTTAAGCACACAATGAATGAGGGATGAAAAAGACACATTGAATAACAACAACGACTAATCGCATTCAATCGAGGTGAGCGCACACAGAAATACAGTGTTAACTCCATTTGAGTTCACCAGCATTTCTCTATAACGTAGTAAAATGCGCAGTCCTTTAAGTGACGTTCCACTGTATTGTTAAAGCTAAACAAAGCAATTGTGCTCTTTTCCTCAACTCTATCCCTCTCTTTGTTAATGAGTAGAATGTTTACTTGTGCGCTCTCTTCACCTCGCTCACAATATACAAAACACAAGAAATTATTTCAACAAATAATGAATAGGTTTATGAATGTTACCCAAATCACATTCATTTAAATGATAATAATTGATTGATATCCATTACAATGAGTTTGAGTTGCTCTCATATTCATAATCATTGAGCAAATCAACATGTGAATGCAATATCATTCATACCACAGAAGCAAAATATAAAAGAAACTCAAAATCAATTTAAATGAATTTGATTGAAACAACTAATTATTTTATAATGAATGAATCAAAAGGACTTTTGATTTATTCAATGCACAGGCCTAGTATGTACCTAGTAGGTAATACTTATGTACATATGTAAACTTATCGCCGTATCTTCATACTTTGTGCATCAATATTTTCCAGCGCATTTGCAATACATATAATTTAAACAAAATAATAGTATTACTATTATCAATTTATAATCAATATTTATTTTGTTATATCGTATACCATAACAATTTATAATTATAGTACTTATATTGAATAAATTTATATTGTTATCAATAGTACCTTTCACACTATGTTACTAAGATCAGATGTCTGGTAATCTTTTAGTTCAATTCAGATTCTTTTTATGTAACATAAATATCTCCATCTCAGAAACAGTCGCAAATAACCATTTACTAGGGTTGAAGATAGTCTCGAACAAAAAAATAAGCTCAAATTGAACTGAACATTCGTAAAAAGTATTTACCAATTAAATATCCTTGATGATAAATAAATCCAAATAAATAAATTGTCGACAAAATTTTAAAACAAGAAATATTTTAGTGGTTATATACTAATTCGAGGTCGCTGATTGGGAATCTGCCCTTAGTTTTTTTTTTTGTATCAGATCTAGTTTTTGAGATACAGCTACTTCTTTCTTTTTTACATTCACATAGAGTTTGTATTACACTACTACTAATGTTGTTGATGTTATTGAAAATCTTAAACAAATAATTCAGTTTAATACTAAACCGGAAAGAAGGCTATCATTGGCTATGCCAAAGATGTAATACTCTTCATGCTAGACCTTATACAAAAAAAAAACTAAGAGCGGATTCGATATCAGCGACCTCGAATTAGTGGATAACCACTAAAATATTTATTGTTGCATACAAAAAGTGTTTTTTTGTCGACTAGTGTATTTATTATTTTTAGTAGACAACTGGAGGATTTTGTCATTACTTTCCTTTGAGATTTTAAATTTCATTGATTTTATATTTTCAAATAAGTACTGACAGAAGAACTATCTGGATGCGATTTAATACAAAATTTGTATTTAACTTGTGTGAAAGGTATGCCATCTTCGGTGGTTTGTTACCACTTCAAATTTAATTTACACCTTTTGTACTTTAAACTTTCACGATCATCCATTACAACATACTTGTATTTCGATTTATTAGTAAATACCAGTTTTGTTATGATGATTTGTTAGAGAAAAGAGGAGATACCCCTCTCCCATTCAAACTCCCATTTAAATTAATCTTCTTATAAGAAAAAGTTCTTTGTGTTTAGACTTATCCAACTGAAATTTAAATACTATAAGTTTCTGATTCATATTCATCAAACATGCAAATTTCAAAATCCTAGGGTGACCAGAATGTATGGAATACCTCCCATACAAACCCATACTATCTTTTTTTTTTCGACCTTTATTTATTTATGGAATCACTTTGTATACAACACAAACCCGACAATAATCTAGAAATCTTAAAATTATGGATTGATTGATTTACAAGTTCACTTAGTGATGAGCTGAAAAAACTTTACAGTCCTCTCAGGTTTATGGGGCAGGAAAGTCATTCCGACGTAGGCGCGTGTGGCTACTCGATTGTGAGAGTGTACGGTTGGGTTGTTGCGAGAGTTTGAGTTGATATTTCTGCTTCAGTTGGGCCAGTTCAGTTTTAATTAGTGGGACGTTAAGGTCCTTGTGGATGTTCGCATTCGATATGTACCAGGTAGCACCTGTTAAAAAGCGAAGTATTTTCGATTGAGCTCTTTGCATGACTTCAACGTTACTTGAGCTAGCGTTCACCCAAAGCTGGGAACCATATGTCCAGATTGTCTTTATTATGCTGTTATATAGTAAGTTTTAGATCGAGGCTTGGACCAGATCTTGGATTTAAGAGCCAGTGGAGGGACTTGGCTTTTAATTTCATCTTATTTTTTTTTTTTTTGGCAGGAAACTGAGCACATGGCTGCTAGGGAAGCTGAAATCCGTTTCTAGGCAAGTTTGGTTGGAAGACGGATATGAGGTAGTTAGCAAAAGTGGAAGCCTTTTCCTCGTCAGATCGCGCCCAGTTCCCGGTTTGATCCCGAATGGGGCAGTCAGCTGCAGTGGGTGGATTCATGCGGTCTTGTGCTCCCCAAATCGGGAACTTGGTAGTCGTTGGTGAAAGGTTCTCAATGTAGTGCCTTTGGATTTTACGATCCTCATTCTTAAGAGCATTGCTTAAATGTTTTTTAGCTGTTTTGAGTCTTTGTAACGATGCTGGATCTTGACTGACCTGTCATTCGCATCTTATCAAGTTTTGGTCTCATGCCTGAGCCAATCACTTTTCCATGAGGTAAGCATGAAAGAATGATCACTTATTGCGGGACGCTCCAGCAAGTGAAATGTGACGGGGGAATGGTCTGATGATAACTCGGCGTGGGTTTCCGTTGAAATCACACTACCAGAAATGTTGCGAGTAACAGCGAAGTCGATAATGTCGGGAATTTTACCCAAATTTAATGACAAACTGATAAAGAGTAAAAGCACAAGAAATGTACAGTGCCACTCAAACTGTGCATTGATACTCAAACTGTGCTCTTCGTTGATATTCAAACTGTAACAGAGAGAATATAGTGATGCTAAGAAAGCATTTTTATAGATATTTTGATGTGAAACATCTTTGGCTTCGGTAGAGTGAAATTTTGGGGCGTGGTAACTTTTCGGATTGTGACCGGTTGCATCGGTTTTCATAAACACTGTTTGTAGCTACAGCAAATAATTGGGAATACAACAAACAGTGGCGTAGCGTGGGGGTTAAGAGGGGGCCATACAAAAAGGGGCACCGGCAAGCACCATGATTTTTTAAATCAAGAAATCCCATTTCAAACTCCAAACTTGGTTTTGTTCACAGCAACAGACTCAGACTTTAAAAAAATGTTATTTAAGTCCGACTCTCTGGGTTTATTAAAATACATTTTTGAGTCGAAACTTGAAGATAAATAACCAAACATTGTCATAATGTTGAGAATTTTTTTTAACATCTGCCATCAGTAATGCTAAACTAAAGTCAATCAAAAATTATTGCAGATTGACTACGTCCACCATGAGCCTATCAAATTAAGCTATTCTGGAAATTGAACATGACATACATATTGATATTGACAATTGTATAAAAGATTTTGCTATAAAAAAACACGAAAAGTACATTTGTAATTTAAAAGCAAATTTACAGATGCTTTATTTGACATTTACTAAGTTTCTTGTCAAATAATTAAAATAGAGCGGGCGTCATATTTCTGGTCGGAACTGCTACGCTTCTGTCAACAAAGCTCATTTTGTGGCAAGTTTATTAAAGTTTGATAAAGGTAAATAAATCGAATGAGATACTAAATAAAATGTGAGTGTGCTTTACACTCACGAGCCTTTGCTATGAAATACGTTGATTATGAAACTGAATGAATATTTAATTACTCATAAGCATTTCGATATATGCCTTTCAGGCAGGCATCTGCATTTTCTGGCTTCAAGGATTTAATTGGACAACTACAGTCGTTGTTTCATTGTGTTAAGCATCGTCTCACGGTGCTACATCAAAAACTCAGATAAACGTTTTCACGCAAAGAATATTGCGGTAGTATATCTCGTTTTTTTTTATTGAAAAACAATTTAAATAAATCGGATAAAATATTTTCAAGTATGGTAAGTGTGTGTTATTTACGCAGAGATATTATATAATTGTGTGGATCACCTTCTTCTTTGTAAAGGGTGGTTTGTGTAAAGACTTTTGAGCCTTCATCGTGTCGCATCTTGAGTGATAGCTTTCGTCATATATGGATATCTATGTAGCCGCTGATTATAGCGACTGCTTTGTAAAGCGTCTTTCTCAAGAAGGGCAGTGATCTTTTGAACCCTATGTAAGAAAGTGTTTCGGATAAGCCTTTTGGCTCCCGTAATTTGCTTAGAGTCTTACTTTGGAAAGCGTAAACTTTTCTTATGTTGTATATGGCAGTGATGCCCCAAATTTGTATGGCTTAGAGTCAAGTTGGGACCACTATTTGTCTGTAAACGAGTCTTTTATTTATCAAGGAAAGTTTACTTTTGGGCTTAGCCATCTAAATATCCGTGAATGTAACTAACAAAATTCATTTAATCTCATTGGATATTTAGAATATTATAGATTCTAGATTTTCGAACAGATCTACATATGATAAGTTTCTTCCCTCAAAACCTATTGTTCTCTTTTTTTAAGGAAGAAGGTAAGGTAATTTAATCACTCTCCTTTCTTTGTAGTTCAGACATATAGAATAAATATTTCTTTTATAATCATCATACAATAATTTTAAATATGTAAACATTTTTATTGTATTGGATTTATCGTGAAAGTCTTTTGTTAAATGAATGATAGCAAAGTTAATAGAATATTTTTGTATTAATAATATATGTAATATTTATACTCTTCACGGGAGTGAATAGTACTATAAGTTTGTCATGAAGTTTGTAACACACAGAAGGAGACATCGCAGACCACATAAAATATTGAATATATATTATTGATCAGCTCGATTAGACGAGTTGATTTAGCCATGTCCGTCTGTCCGTATGTATGTATACAAACTAGTCCCTCAGTTTTTGAGCAAGAGAGCTGAAATTGTGCACATAGATTTATTTTTACCATAAGCTGCACATTTGTCGGGATCAGCCGAATCGGACCATTAAAGTTAATGTTCTTTTTAGAAAAAGTTTTTTGTTTTTTTGACGTATCCAACTGAAATTTGAACACTATAAGTTGCTGATTCATATTCATCAACCATGTATATTTCATCCTAGGTCACCAGGAGGGATACTTCCCATACAAACCCAAATTAAATGACAAACTTATAAAGAGTAAAAGTTTAATGAAAGATAAGTGCCACACATACTGTGCTCATATATCTGACATCTGGCATTCGGTCGGAGGAACGTGAAGAGTATTATATCTTTCGCATAGCCAATGATAACCTTCTTTCTGGTTTTCTTTTGATTTACGTTTTTACATCTACACTAAGAGGAATGAGCTCAATTGGATCTGATATATTGTATTTTATTTAGAGACTTTTTTATTAATTATTATATTGAATTTCATTTCATTATTTTTATTTTATTAATACCTAAAGTGCACAAAATAATTATGATGTATGAAGAACTTATATGGATTATAATTTGAATTGAGTAGTTGTAGTTTCCTTTATTTACACATTTTTGACTGTGCTTAGCATTTTAAGCATTTCAACTAATGGAAACTCTACTTCTGAGCTAAAAATACCATGGCAAGGATTGAGATGAAATCGTATAAAGAATTTTGTATACACATAATATTATTAATGAAATGAGAATGATTTATTATAATTTATGGTATGTTTATTTTTAATATTGCATCAAAACTATTATTGTTACATCAAACAAATATTCTAAAATACCAATGACCATTTAGCAACAACAGCAACATGATACCTGTAAATTCATACAAATTTAAATAGGAAAGTCATACTCTTCACAAGAAATAGTAGAGTAGAGTACTTAGAATCAATTTATATGTATGTATAGTCATTTACGGATTGCAAAGGGATAATGGAAGAGGAGCTGGTGTCTGCCGTTTTGAATTTGTACCCCATCAAGTATATATATTCTTAATCAGCTCGATGAGACGAGCTTGATGTCCGTATGTATGTATGGAAACTTGTCTCTCAGTTTTTGAGATAGAGAGCTGAAATTTTGCACGGAGTTCTTTTTACTAAATGCTGCACATTTATCGGAATAAGCCGAATCAGACCACTACAATCCCAAATTCAAATTAAAGTTCTTATCAGAAAACCATTTTTGTTTCTTGTCTTATCGACTGATATTTAGACACTATAAGTAACTAATCCATATCCACCAGACATGTACTTTTTATGATCCTAGGTTTTCTGGATCGTATAGTTCTCGATATGTGTGCTCAATACACCAATATATATGACGTTATCTACATGTGACACATATTTCATAGTCTACATTAGCGCCATCCACACATGGCTATTGGTGTATTGAAATTAGTACGAGGGTGGTCAATAAATCCTTAGAAAATTCAACAGATAGCGCGACTATTACTGTAAACGGTCTGTTTTCATGCAGCATCACTACCGTCTAGGTATGCTGTGAAGTTTCAGCCAGATTGGTTGAGTTGTTGTGTGTTTCTCGTGCATTGAAGAAAAAAAATTTGTTTGCTTACAAAAATGGAGAAAATTGTATTGAGATCTGTTATTAAATATTTTCATATTCAAGGCTCAACAGCAAAGGAAATAAAAAATGAGTTGGATTTAGTTCACGGCACATCTGCTCCTTCACTTGCAACTATTTATAACTGGTTAAATGACTTTAAACTCGGTCGTACATCAACAAAGGATGAACCACGCTCAGGGCGCCCTGTAGAGGTGACTACGCCAGAAATGATCAATAAAATCCATGATATGGTGTTAAGTGATCGAAGATGAAAGTTGAGTGAGATATTTGAGGTTACAGAGATATCAAAAGGTAGCGTCATTTCTATTTTACATGAAAAATTGTGTATGAAAAAGATTTCGGCAAGATGAGTGCCGCGTTTGCTCACAGTCGACAATAAACGCAATAGGGTGGTTGCCTCTAAAGCTCTGTTGTCGCTCATGCAACGTAATCCGAATGAGTTTTTTCGTCGGTTTGTGACTGTAGATGAAACATGGATTCACCACTAAACTCTCGAAACGAAAGAACAATCGAAACAGTGGATTTTGAAAGGCGAAGAGCTCCAAGGAGATTATGTTGAAAAAAAAAAAAAAAATTTACCAAAATAAATTGTACCCTAAACGTATGTAAGTTAAATCAATACTATAATATTTCCGTATGGTCATTCACAGAAGCGTGAAGCGTATTAAAACGTTGGAATAGCCAAATATAACCTTTTTTTTCTGGTTTCGTCTATTTCATAGGAACCGTGGTAGTCAAATACATGTTTCTAAAGTTCGGAAAGACAAAAGTTATAATATTGCTACTGTTGCTGTTGTTGCTGTTGTTCGTAATCTTTGATTCAGTATGGTCAGGGTAATAAAATACATATGGTATGGTAGTATTATTTAAATAATTCTTATTAACTATTATTTGACCTAAGGACTACGCAGTATGATTAATTTAACTCAATTGAACTCAACTCAACTGAACTCAATTTAACTCAAGCCAATTCAAATCAACTGAATTTATACAGAACTATATACTATACTAGCATGTATGTAAGTAACTCAACTCTAAAATTGAATATTTAATAATTTAATTAATTAATTTTCAACTCAACTATAGTATGTAAATGTGGTTGGTTGGTTAATTGGTTGGTGGTACTACAATAAATTTGGTAAATTAATGAGAGCTGTTAATTTAGTAAGTCGTATTTTTGTATTGTACAATGTATTTTTTGTAAAATGTATTGATTATTTTGTAGTATCAGGTAGTGTTGTTGTTCTCTGAATGAAAACAAGAGATTAGAAACTAAAGGTATTACATATCGATAGTAGGTAATACTTAGTTTAATATTGTACAAAATACAAAT
The DNA here is from genome assembly GCA_037043315.1 of Amiota communis. Lineage (NCBI taxonomy): Eukaryota > Metazoa > Arthropoda > Insecta > Diptera > Drosophilidae > Amiota > Amiota communis. The sequence continues at coordinate 368,393 of JBAMAV010001296.1, forward strand.
AACGCAATGATATACGGCGCAAAATGTTAATGCATATAAAAATATTGGGATATAGGTTCAATTGATTGGTTGATTGATTGGCTGGTTAGTTGACTGATTGATTGGATATTAACTTGATATAATTTAAAGTAGGTTGATAAATTAATTGATTGATTGACTGATAAGATATATTGTAAGTAGTAAATGTTGTTAATTACTTTGATATATATGTAGTAAGTAAGTAGTATGTATGTAAATATATATAACATATATTATAAGTATGTATATATAGGGCAATATATTTAATATTTAATTACTTTGTTTTGCAAATAATTGTTCAAAATCAATCAACATTGTTTTTGTTTACCGAAAGAGCAGCATGATTCCTCCAGAGAACGATTGAAAATTATTGTGCCGGTTGAGTTGCGAGTCCGGATCATATTTAATGTTGCCAAAAACCTTTTTGTTTCGTTTCGATTTCATTAGATTCGATTCAGATTTATATTTTCGTTATCATTATTTGTATTATATTTTTGTTTTTGTTTTTATTTTTAATTTTTTACGGATATATAATAAATATCACATTAAGTTCAGTTTTCGGGGTGTATTGTCAAAAGATTTGTAAGTATATAATCATCGTGTGTCGAAAATTTAGTTTTAATTTTAAAATATTTTTTAGGTGATACGAGTAAAAAAAAAATTTAATTTGTAATTATTAAAAAATATATATATATATAACTAATTAAATTGTTTCTTTATTGAATTCTTATATAAGTATATTAATTTGAAATTAAATACTGATGGATATGGGACGAACAAGTACGAGTATCTGATATTTTCGTGATATTCTCGGAGATTTTACTATTGTACTTTGTTTTTAAGGAAAAACAAACTAACTAAACTAAACTAAACAGTAAAGTAAGTAAAATATTTGATGTTTGGTTTCTTTCACTGTTTTATCATTAGATTGGCTTGAGTCCTCGTTTTTGTTTTTTTAAATCATCACTCATTTACTCACACACGCAGCCACATTCATTCAAACAGTATACGACTTCCTAAGTAAATGTTTCAAAAAAAAAAGAGAAAACTAAAAACAATCAATCAAAACTTTTATTCGAAACTAGTGAACACGGCGTGCTTTGCTACGCTCCCGGCGTGATTTTAGTGTGTGATGCTGTTCTTTTTTGTAGTACATTGAACAGCAATTGAAATACTTTTGAAAAATACGACGCAGCAATTATTAATATGTATTAACATAATTTTGGTGATATATTTGACAAAGGCGACTCGATTGATTTGAAAATATGTCTCTAAGCTTTATATGCAAAATTTTATCCACCAATGTTTCAGTAATTTGATTTTGAATCGAATGAGTGGCTTTTAATTAATACGTTTTTATTATACGTTTTTATTATATATAGATTTTCTACTAAGCCACAATGACATTACGGTCAATACTTTGCGAGAGACCTAATGCCATAATTTCAATGGTTCAGTAAATATTGACGCAACTAATTGACTTCCTCAAGTTTTGAACTATTAAATATTTAATATTATAAACCATAGTTACTGAGTAGTACTAAACATAGTGATTATGATTTCCAGAATTCATAAGCTGGTTAACGTACTTATTAAAAATCAGTACGAACGCATTCAGTTGCGTAGCATAACTGAGTACTCGAGACCGAAGGTTTGTTTTCGGTTTTGGCCAAAGAATCTAGTGTCGGCACAAGTTTCTGTTTCGGCCGGATCTTGGTCGAATCTTTGGCCCGGCCGCAACTGTGTGATATTATAAATTGTAAATTGTTTCAGGTAAAAATATCACAAAAAGACTATACTAATGACTGTACTAAATCATATTTACGAACCAAAAAAACAAACATTGCATGGACTAAAGCAACATTGCAGCCATCGCGCAGTGTGACTTTTACCATTTTTAGGATGCCAAAAGTCATAACAATCATACAAAAGTAGGTATAACAATGAAATTTTGCAAAGATCAACATTGTATTGGAAAGAAAAATTCCTGTTTCGGTCGGACACTACTGAGTACCATTGAATTTTGTACTCAATTTTTTTGGAACCATGAATATGAGTACCAAAAATCCTGTTTCGATTGAATTAATACAGATGTCTAGTACTTATCTTGCAAGTCGATTGATCTGAATCATATGAAGGGAACAACGAAGACTTGTCGGCAAAGACAGAATGTCAAAAGTTGATCAACTTCAACTTCGACAAAACACAATATTGGTAAATAGGAAAAGAACTTCTTCGTGAACCGAAAACAATTGTTTTGTGAATCGAAATGAGCTTCCATTTTCAAGTTCAACTGATACACATGCACAGCTGTCTACGTCGCTTGAGTTGTTTGAAGCTGAAGTAGCTCTGGTATCGAGAATACAAGTTATGCGCGAAGCCGTCCGTCTAGTTCCGTCTATAGTATAAAAGGAATGAAATCGAAATCTAAGACTTGATATGTTAATAAGGCAAACTATCAATACCATATCAATTTCTGTATTTTTTATTACATAAAATAACAGAAGAATTAAGTAGATTATTTATTGAATTATTATTAAACAAGAAAATTCCATTCACCTAATTAATCTCAAACCCCAAACACCTCAAGGACCTGCTTTGTTTTTTAATGAAAAGAAAATATAGTGCTTAACAAAATTATACGACTCAAAAAAATTTTATTTTTCTCTTTTGTCTCGCCAAATTATGATTGATTTTTACAATTAGAGGAAAAATAAAACACAGAATCAAAGAACGCAATAGACAGCGTATTAAAAAAATATATGAAGTCGAACATATAACCTCCTCCTTGTGTTAAATTTGTTAAAAAGTTATGTTATCTATTCAATTTTTTGCATATCGTGCAAATCGTGTTTTATAACTAAATGTACAGTAGAAAAGTAATATATTCCATACTAAACTCTGTAAATAAAATCTAAATCACCAGCTTAAGTGAAATTGTAAATGTTAAAGGGAATAAAGCAAGATTAAATTGAAAAAAATAAAATACTGTTAGTTCGATTTCTGCATGGTAGCAATTATATGAAAACTATGCAACAATTTACTTTTTTATGCTTGTTATGCAACAAAAACAACTAAAATTATTAAGTGATCTGTGATCCGCTTTAACATATACTCGTGGTATAATATCCAATATCCTCATCTGCAACGAATTAAACAACTTATAAATTATTTATATTTGGGTCCAAATAGTTCTACTCCCTTAAAATGGTAGCCTTTAGACCTGAAACAGAGTCGTAGTTTGGTATTTCCTTCGTAAGCACCTTTAGTCAGGATAGCTCCACAATGGGGTTAAGTGAGGAACTCATATTCAAAAATGCTTTCGTTTACCGTCTTGGAGCTTATAAAACGCAATTTAAGTGGACACTACCACATTTTCTCTTGGAAAATATGAGCGGTTCCTTTTTTCTAATCTTTCCAGTTAAAACACAAACTTCATTTATCTGAAAAGATGACTTTTTCCGAAAAATCTTCGTTAGACAGTTGAGTTCCTCGCTGCATATTAGAAAGAAAATGCTTGAAATCGTGATTAACATTAAAATAATATTTTGATGAAGTATCCATTTTTTTGGTGGATTTTTCGGCTAGTGTCGTATAGTTGTGATACGGTTAGAACCATACAGAAATGGAGTATTTTAACAGAAACTAACGTTATTTACTTAATGCAAGAATTTGAATTGATTAAGGACTTTACTGTATATGTTCTTTCATTTTTTGTTTTAGTTTTTCTCTAATTGTTAACATATTGTTAGATTTGGAGACGCAGAATTTTTTTTTTTTTTTGGTTTTTTTTTTTTTTGGTGGTGTATAATTACTATAGTACGAGTATATTTCGATAAAAGACACAGTCACACACACACATCCATTCGTTACACACCTAAACACTACATTCTAGGCTAAATATGTAATATATCTAGTATATTTTACGTATGATAAGGTATGGTACTGCTAGAACCTTATAATTGATTTCTATGGAAATCCTAATTGGTTTGTTATTTTCCTAAGAAAAACTTGCTAGAAATGCTAAGCTAATTCTGTTCTGTTTTTTTTACACGCTTTGACCCTTGACTGTTTAATTTTTTATAAAAAAGAATAGAAATAAACCCAAAAAAAAAAAAAAAAAAAATTTATTACAAAAATTATTAAACAGAATATATATGCGTATGTTGTAGAGTATAAACTGAAGATGAAATTAATCAGATGCCAAAGAAATTCAATTGAAAATATACAATTTATTTGAGAAATTTAAGTTTTATATGCACGATTTTACTGTTTTCCACTCCATTAAAAATCAATCGTTCATATTAAAATATTATAAATAAACATTAAAGCTAATATATAGTTTTCAATTAAAAAAAAAAAAAAAAAGAAAAAAAACAAATAAATAAATTAATAAAGAAATGAATAAATATTGTATAAAGCAGAATAGTGGTAGTTACTGGAGTTGAGGTGAATATGGCTTGCATTGTATACCATATAGTAAGTACTTTGTCTGTTTATATGATAGAATCGAAGAACCAGTATCACCAAAACTCATTTCACGAACACATTAGAAATGCTTAAAAAGTTTATTTTCATTTTGTATTTATTTCGTTTTTAAATTTTTTTTAATTGTTGATGTTTTTGTTGTAAGTAATTAATGTTCTTGTTACTTTTAATGGATGTTGTTAATATAAATATATAGATATAACATATATGGCATATAGTATACAAAAGTGTGTATACAAGAATGTACGATTGGACTTACCTGCATGCCAATAATGGCATAGATAAAAAATAGCATCGCTATTAGCAGACAAACATATGGAAGTGCTTTGAAAGATTGTACAAATGTCCATAACAATATTCTTATTGTGTATCCTTGTCGGAGCAATTTTATAAGGCGGGCCGCTCGGAACAATCGCAGGAATCCCACATTTATGGAGCTCGACTGTAAAAATATCGACAAATCATCGTTGTTGTGATTTGTTGTTGTGGTGGTTTGTTGTTGTTGTGGTTTGTTGTTTCATGTTATTAGATGTTGTAGTAAAATAGTTGTTGTTGTTGTTTTTGTTTGTTAATCAGATCAAAGAAATATTGTATACATGGAGATCGTGTGTATAACCAACCAATATACATAGAACCATAGAGAGCAAGCAACATGATTGGGATAAAGCAGAAATTTGTTTGTAGAATCGTTTTTTATAAATCGGTAGATATGGAGAAAAGAAATAGAGAGAGGAAAAGAGAGAGAGAGAGAGAGAGAAAAAGAAAAAAGAGTATAATAAAATGAGTGGAAAATTTGCATGTGTTATGGGTTAACTGTACTTTCGCATACAGAAATCATTTGTTTTAGTCTCACTCAAGTCTTTCTCGAGTTGTCGTTAAGAAAATTCTGTTAGTAAGTTAGTTAGTACATATATAGTTTAGTTAATTAATTAGTAATTAAGTAAGTACACAAGTAGATATGATTGATGTACATATTATATTATATGTAAGTACAATAGTAGGTATGTAGCAGTTAAGTAAGTTTTTATAATAAGTAAGTAAGTGGTATTTGTTAGTAGTTTACTACTTTAATTTATATTATTGTTTTTATTAATTAATAAATTTAATCAAAATTTAGCTAATAAAATATAAATATAAATTACAATCAAAATATAATAGAATGTAATTTATGATATATGATAATATATAAATAATAAACAAATTTACATTGTTTTTGTTTTTGCAAATAGTTTTTTTTTTTTTTTTTTGTTTTGTATAATTTTTCATTAAGAATTTGTAATTGTAATTACTGTAATTGAAGTAGTTGTTAAAAAAAAAACAGAATTTTTTGATTGAATGATGCTCGAATTTATTTTACAGTATTAAGTATTACGAAATTTACTAAGTTAAAAAATACACCAATTTATTGTACAATAATTTATCTATAAATAAATACATGATTTTTTTGTACTGTAAGTATGTACTTAGAAAAAATAGAAGAAAAAAAAAAAGAACAAAAAATACAAATAAGAACTATTTTATAAATGAAAACTATGAAATAGAATTGTCACAGGAGTCACATTATCCATGCGTAAGTCCATTGTTATTCGTATAGTATCGCTATCGATCAAATTTCAACTTGAATTTCGTTTGAGCAGATCGAATGGTATTACTATAAGTATATGGTCTGTATAAAATTTTTATGAGTATTGTGACCCTTGAGCATTTCTTACATTCACTTTAGTATTACTTGCATATGAAAAGATATATTATGCATGGGCATACCCTGCTCCTATGACCAATTAAATTATAAAATAAAATTGAATATTAAGTTTTCAGGTAAGTCCTCATTCTCATGAACTTTCATCGAATCGGACTGTACTCGCTCGTATTGTAACTATTTGTATAATTCATATCATGTTGAAGTGTCATCTTACGTCAATTTTTTTAGTTTTCAGTATGTGTCAATATATGGTAATACTTGTTCTTCTATGCTTTAAATATAAAAATTTTTGAACCTACAGAGCCCAATGTAATTTAAAGTAATTTTTGTAGTTGTTGAACCGAACATTAAAGCTAATGACAGAGAGAGGAGTATTGGTATAAGATGTTAATGTTCCAAAATTCCTTGTGGTCGCCATATATCGTATTCGATCCTCTTAATTCACCTGTCCTATTGTCTCTATTGACCACATGTTACATCAAAACTAAATCAAAATTTCATAACAACAAGTGTTTTTGAACTCGAAAAATATGCTCATTTTATTTGGAAAGGAAACCATGTATGATGAAAATACAATACAATAGTATAGTAGTATGTAGTATTAGAAAAATAACAGCAAAGGACAAGTTCCTTATAAATTACTGTCCTACGTATAATCATATGCATACTTTTGATTATTTGAACAAAATATTATATTTCACATGGTTCAATCAATCCACGTCGTATTATCTAACTATCGACGAGGGAGGGTCTGTCTGTTCGTCTGTCTGTCGTATGTTGAGACATCTTCATTTGTATAGTATATCATTTATATTTAGAGAAAACAAACATTTGTAGATCTTATTTATTCCTATATGCTGTACATTCATTTTCTTCATCTTTTGATTGTATACGTTACATTACATTATTTACCCATTTTTTTCATCTATTGTATTTGATAGGGTGGAGTATCCAATAGATATGGATATACCCAACCAAAGTGTTTTACTTATTATAGAATGATGTACCTCCCCTTCAAACCAACCCTTAAATAAAAGTTCTTATTAGAAAAAGTTTTTTTGTTTTTTGACATATCGAACTGAAAGTTGGGCACTATAAGTTTGTAATCTATAGCCATCAATCGTGTAAATTTCATGATCCTGGGTCTACCAGGTGGGGTACCTCCCATACAAACCCAAATTAAATGGCAAACTTTTAAGGAATAAATGTACAATAAAATTGCCACTCAAACTGATGTGATGCTAATAAAGGAAGGTTGTATGCAACCCGGAGGAGCGTGAAGAGTATTACATCTTTGGCATAGCCAATGATAGCATTCTTTCTGGTTTTTATTTTGGTTTGTAGTGTTCGTTGCAGGCCAATTAGAAGAATATGTAAGAAAGATTTGGTAAAATTCATCGAATAAGTTGGAAATTAGCACTTTTTGTAATAAAACCTGAATAGATACAAAAGTAAAGTTTATATCGTGCGTTCGCTGCTAGAAGTAATAATATTGTACCTTGATAAGCTAGTGTGTTAAGCACTGGCCAGTCCGGAGTTGGAATTTTTTTATTAAATAAATATTTAATAAATGCATTAACCAATGACGACACCTAGTACGACGAACGAACGCACTATCAAATATGAAGCTAATAACACTAGAACTGAACAAAATGCAAAGAAAGGATATTCTGTGTCTTTCTGTCTGCTCAGTTAACACCAGTATTTGGATTCACTTGAATCAATGATGCATATACAAAGACTATGAAATTATGTAGACTGGGCAAGTCGCTCACAAAGGGCAATCTCTTCTTCTTCTTATTACAAATTTTGGCATACCCAACAACAAATTGTGTGTAATCTCGTGATACATAACAGAAAACGTTGTCACGCAAAACCAATTACGGTAGTGTCCCGATTTTTTTGCTTGGTTGCATGCTTATGGGGTCTTAGCAAACTGAACACAGAGTATTATTCATGCAGATTGAGTGATTCATTGATTGATTGATTGAACCCTGTGAAGGATTTATTGATTTAAATTCAACATAAACACAATCTAAAGGGACCATAGTTAGTAAGTATACATTTCTTGCTTTTACAATATTGTACAATATTTTATTATAATAAATAATATTGTACTTTAGTTAACCGCTATTTGATCTGTCAGTCAGTCTGGTAGTCAGTTTCCCAGTTATATGGTATGGAAGTACGTTAGTAGTATAATAGTTGTTAGTAAGTAGTATCATATCATTACGATATATGTATGTATGTAGTTATGCACATATACAAGCAAGTATGTAGTATAAAAATATGATGTACTTGGTATATACTTATGTTATTAGTATATGGTATATAATGCTTTACTCGTATAGCTACAAAGACTAACTAAATTTGATGAATATTTAGTAGTATCTGTATAAATCTGTATTATATATAAGTAGTACGTTGTTGTTGTTGGTATAGTAATGAATATAGTACAATGATAAATATAGTAAATACAAATTTAAATATTGTTAATGAACTGAATATTTATAAAAAGTATGTAAATAAATAAGTATTGTAATGTATATTTATAGGTGTAGGTATACATGTATAAGTATACAAAAACCTAGTAGTATATTAAATAGATAATATAATAGAACTGTTAGAATGATAGATTTAGACTTAAAGCAAAGGTTGAACTTAAATTTATGCATATATATGCATGTATGTAAGACTTTTATAGAAATTGTAAATACAATAATAAATACAATTATATTTTATATAAGTATGTATACTATATATGATATGATAAATATGGTATAATTATGTAATATACATTTGACTTAAGAAATTCAAAAGACTAAAACTAATGTTTCAAATATTTTTTGTAAATTTCTTAACTAAACTAAGTAAATCAGTATTATTATTAAGTAGAAGTACGAGTAGTTTACTTGATTCCTCGAAAGATGTTCGTACAATAATTGAACTGATGTTGATACTTATATGAATTTTGTATATCTTTGTATGATTACCAAGAATATAAACATATATGAGTAGTAAATGTCGTTTATCAATGTAAATTTGTAATTTAGATTGTTTTGTTTTGGGGGATGGGGGACTTGGTGAAATAAATTATACCATAGATATATGTATACAGTACACACCCTTTGCTTTGAGATGAAGATCTGATTGCCATGAAATAAGTTATTATCAACTCATTTAACATTGGAGTATCAATAAAAAAGAAAAAGAGAGCAGTATTAACGTTGAAGCCTCATTAGCCATTGTATATCCATTGTGGAGTAAAATTATTGTGGCAAGGAACTTGATTTAGAGTAAAAATAATTACTACAATGTGAAACCGAATCGAATCGACACCAACCCAAAGCCGGCTTCCAGTTGTCCAATTCAATCCTTAAAGCCATAAAATGCAGATGCCTGCCTCAAAGGCATATATACATAGTCAACGTATTTCATAACAAAGGCTCGTGAGTGTTAAGCACACTCATATATTTTTGCATATAACTTATAACTTTGTTGTATTGCCAAATTTTATTGTATCAAGGTATCGCAAGCCGGTCACACATCCAAATAGTTACCTTTTCCCACATTGCTTAATTTTGATGATCATAAAAAAAGGCTCTAAAGAAAATAAGTGATAGCGATGACGTGAATGTAAAATTTCACTCTACCGAAACCAAAGATGTTTCACATCGACTTTCAATCATTTTCTGTGGATTATCTAAAAATTGTACCAACTTTCTTTCTTTCATATTCTTCTATTTGGCCCATAACGAACTCAACAAAAAAAAAATATTTCAAATCGGTCAAGCCGTTCTTAAGAGGTACGCTGACAAAGAACAGCATTATCATAATTTGTTCTTCATTCTCAATGCCCCTCCCCTCTTGATGACGTAAGCACGCAATAACAAAATTATGTTACAGACAGTTATTCAGAATATATAAATTTCTTGGCGCTACGACTTTTGGGGACACCAAATGCGTTTCAGTATAACACAGCGTTACATTTTGACATGACTATGGAACTCTTTTTAAAAACGTTTTCACATTAAAACCAGAAAGAATGGACCGACCCCATTGGAAATGATATCACATAAGCGAAATACTTGATAGTTGATACAATAAAATTTTCTGCATGGTGTTCACCTTGTCTACGATGGACAAAATTACTTTAGTTTTCGCACTACAAACAAAAATGCAAAGGCAAACAGCTTACTGAATTTTCATTAAGAAAAAAGTACATCAAAAACCGAAAGTTCAGAAAATAATTTCTTGAAGGAATCTAAAATATTTTTAGTTGTTGAAGGAAATTTAAATGTGATCGATCGGTTTCGAATCAGCTAACAAATTGGAAATTTAGCTTAATTAGAAGTTGTAACTAGTACTAAGACCAGTTTACTTTAGCAATTAAAGATCCATTGCTTGGAGAAAAAAGTGGGTCGGTGGTTAAAGGGTCCCTACATGATACAAGTATCAATACTATTGTATAGCATATATGTATGTATGCATGTAGGTACTATTTGTATGTAAGTACATATATCTGTTTTGGTGTGGGTGGGTATCTGTGTCAGTTTATATGTGTATCTGTGCAGAATACAAAAGTGTACTACAGTGGTATAAGATAATTATAAGAAAAGGCGTACTCAGCATCGTGGGTGTTCTTGCAGAACTTTACAATTTCAAATGTTTGCCATCATTTGCTGCACTTGTTACTCAGTTCAGCTGATAGGCAGATGGATCAGCATTGCCAGTGTTGCTTAAGTTGATCTGTTTTGAAATGCTAAACAAATCAGATTGCTTGATTTTGTTAAGTGAAAAAGTATGCTTTACCAATATACTGCAAGCCCATTGATTATTAATACAAATATGTTAAGAAAAAAAATTCCAATTGAAAAATTGGAATATAACGAATTCATAAATTGAATTTAAATCAGTTAAATAGATGGATGGATACGAGAATTTGTATAATTAGGATTTAAATTATGTTAATACAATAGTTATCTAGGGAAATATTTAGATCTAGGACTAGGACTATGGCTAGAGATATAAGATATAGTATTAGTAGATAAGCGAGCGACGAGAGACAAATGTTGAATAAATATTGGAAAGGTTGAATAGGTTGCATGGGGCAATCAAATCAATGTAATCAATTAAGTGTGAATTCAACATATACAAGTTGTACTAAGAGTATGCGCTATATACTAAGTAGTATACTAAGGAGTAGTACGTGTAGTTAGTATTTAAGTATTACAAGTTTTTTGGTTTTTCTTTTTGGTTTTTACAATTTTACTTACATCCTGTGTAACAAATTGTACCCGATGTGCAAAATATAACAATTGATTTATGTATTTTCGATTTTATCAGTTTCACAATCAGTTTCATTTTTGTTGGTTTAGAATTTGATTTGATTTAATTTGATTTGATTTTGTCATTCATTTTATTTTTTGTTTGTTTTGTTTTCGATTTGTCGTGGAATAGTGCAATATGTATATATAGATGTAGGTAGATTGATATATTTATTATTATTATTGTTGTTATTGTTGTAGTAGTGGTTGTTGTTGTCATCGTTTCATTATATTTTTGTTTTTGTAATACATCAAGTGGTGTGTTAATTTGAAAAAATTGCTCAAATTGTAGAAGTTGTTGTAGTTGATGTTGTTATTGTTGTTGATAATAAGTGATTGTGTTATTGTTGTTATTGGTGATGTTGATGTTGATGTTGATGTTGTTGTTATTGTTGTTGTTATTGTGACAGATTGCAGTTAATTTAATAATGCATCCAATGAAGAAAGTTTATTTGATTTGATTTGTCATAAGTATTTTGTAAAGAACCATCACATAATCATAATATAAGCGATGTATATGTAGTATGTGTATATAATATACGTAAATAAAATAAATTATTAAATAAGATAGATTGATTGATTGATAGATAGATAGAAAGATAGAAAGATAGAAATATAGAAATAAAGATAGATAGATAGATAGATATGTAGATAGATAGATTAAGTAGATTGATGATTGGATATATGGATGGATTGATGGTTTGATTCAATCATCATTCATTGACATAAGTAGTATAAACATTATATTTTGTAAACATTTTCCATATGCATAAAAGTTCAATTTTCAAATTGGATTTTAAAGAAGTGCGATCAGGTGTCGATTAATTATCGGAATCGAAAATGCAAGAAAAATAATTCAGATTGCAGTTGATAGCAGTAGAAGATAGTAGTAGATTGTATAAATATTGTAATTAATTTTAATTTAAATTGTAATTGATTTTTAATATTTTTTTTATTGTTTTTTTTTTTTGTTTTTTGTTTTATTAATATTTTGTAATATTATGTTTATTGATTTTTAATTAATAAATTGATACATTAGTAAATTTTATTGTTAATTAAATTGAAATTTGTTTGTCGTTTTTGGGTTGTTGATATTTTTTTTTTTTTTTTTTTTGGAAGAAACAAATATAAGAAAATATTTTATTAATCAAGTAATTCAAATATTTATCTATATTGAGATAATATTGTATTTTGTATATAGAGTAGAGTTAAAAAAAAAAAACATTTCTTCTCAACATAACGAATATTTAATTAACAATAATGGATTCAATGCAAATAGTGAGTTATAGTAGATTATGTATGTATTATCATTAACTTCAACATTTTACTTAATAAGAATACTATTATTTTACTTTATACCAATAGAATATGGTACTGACATACTATACTGATAATAAACCACCAAGCAATAAACAAACAATAAGCAATTGTATTGTAGTTGATTTTTTTTTTATTTACTTTTATATAATTCCTTTTTTTTTTTTTTGTATAACAAAATCTAAATTATTAGTGTAAGCCACTAATTCGTGGATTTTTTGTAAAGGTGTGTTAATGGTTAAGTGGGTAAATATGGGTTTGGTTGCTTTCATTATGCAATTCTATGTATAATATACAATAATATTTGATTTGAACTACATAATTCATCGAAATTCCATAAAATTGTAAGTGCAACATTATTTATGCATTATAAACAGTGCGTTTGTTGTTGTTTGTCTCTGTTGTTTTAGATCAAAGATCAAATTTTACTTTTAAACTAATCTATTACCTTGTTTATATGACGGTCATATTGCTTCCGCGAGGTTCGATATAACGAATATCGAATTTTGTGCTCATGTTTACATGAAGCTTGAGCTAGACAAACGACGTCACCGTCAAACTGTGTTTTGGCACTAGGGGTACTTCAGCTTCAAGTTACACAAGTGACGTCGAGTTACACAAACGACGTCAACATTACTGGCTTTTGGTAAACAAAAAACACCTAAGCATGTGTATCAGTTAAATTCGAAAATTAAATAATAATAACGGAAAGTAATTATTAATTATTTAATTAATTAGTAATATTCATTATTATCATTAATTATCCATATTTGTCATTCACTAAAGACATCAACACTTTGGTTGACATTCACCAAAACAAGTGTTCTCATTCACTATAACATCAAAACAGTTCAAAAATAATTCTTTTCCCATTTACCAATACTGTATTTTAATAATGTTGAAGTTGAGCAACTTTTCACGGGTTGGCTTTGCCGACGAGTTTATTGTAATTGCCTTCACACATTTTCATACATTTTTAGTTTTTTGTTTCGTCTCCTTAAAAGCCAGAACTACCGATCTGACAGAAAACAACGTTTGTCTAACTCAAGCTCGAGGCAGTTGACATCAGTTTGATTAAATCGATTTTGGTTTGATTTCATTATGTCAGAGTAGCTTGATTTTTAATAACGTTTTTCAATGATTTTTCAGTATATAAATCACAATTTATTAAAAAAAGTTAAAATAAAGCAAAAAACTTCCACCACATGGCAACTCTTATGAAACAACATTTTGAAATACAAATCGAAATGACAGTGCTTAGTGTATATATGACATCGTAAATCGATTTACAAAACCGAAATCGATTCTCATACGCGGGTTTCGTCATATGGATTCGTGCGTGATTAATAAGGTTTTCGTTATATCGAACCTCGCAGAAGCAATATGAGCGTCATATAAACAAGTTATATGATAGTATTCGAAAAGATATTTACTAAATTCATAAGATTAAATATTGACTATTGGTATTAAGTACTACTACCTACTACTTATGTTAGGATAGGATAGCATCGGATGGTATTTAATTTTATGTACAATATGGGGAACTACTTATAGGTACTATAAGCAGATCACATACAAGGATGGGACTAATAACTTCCAGTCTGAGCCAGAAACACAAGATGTGATTATAAAATAACAAGACTAGTGATACTCTTTAATATGCTTGTTTTTTGCATTTATTTTGCACTATTATGTAATTTAAAAAATTTTAAGTCTTATCTATATATAGTAAGCAAAAACGAAATTCTATACAGTTTGGATCCTGACTTCTAAACTGCGAAACGGATTTTGATACATTTTAATTAATTCTAATTAAGACTTTGTAAATTTTTTAAAATCAATCAAGTTGTCTTGGTTAAACATATCATTATTAAATCAATTATATTTTTAAGTGTTGCGCAAATTGTTTCGAATAAATGAAACTGTTGTTGTTTCAATCAATTATGCTAACAATGGAGGACTTCTTAAGTATATAGGTCGTAGAACAAGAAACGCAAAAAGACATCGTTTACTTCAGAATGATGAAAACGATGAAGAAAAGGGAATGAGAAATGGTATCCGTGCAAAGCCGGGATGGGTCTCTAGGATAAAATATAATGAATGGAAAAATACAAATACATAACTATTCAAAAATTTTTGAATTATTTTCTGTTTTTAAAACATTTAAAATAGCATATGCCTATTATTTTTAAAATGGCTTAAAGCATCGGCAAGTATTTTCTTCTGCTGCTCCTTTACCATTTTTCTTTGATCGCTCAGGAGACATAAACTTAGTGATAAAAATAATTTATTAACAAGAAATAACAGCTATCTATAGCATGCCAAAAATTAAATACCCTTGTAGACATATGGCTTACGGTTTTAAAGATATTTGAGGAAAATTCTAGTCGCTGAGTACGGTGAAGATATCTTGAAAAACAAAAAAATAAACCAAAAAATTTGGTATACTAATACTTAGTTTTCGGCCGATCATTATTATGGCAGCTATATGATAGGTTCTGATTCTGCTGATTCCGACAAACATACATATGAACTGCCTGCAACAGGAAGACGGACCTACGCTAAGTTTCATAACGATATCTATGAAACTGAAAGACTTGTTTCCATAGAAACAGACAGACGGCCATGACTATATCGATTCTGCTAATGATACTGATCAAGAATATACAAAATTATAATACTATAATAAAAATTTTAATGTTAGAGAAAAACAAATCGGTATTGTTCCACATTCTGAGTGATTGCTCATATTTTATTTTATCCAAGGGTACCAAGCTAAGCTTCTTAGTCAAAATTAGCTAAAGAAAAAAATTTTTTTAAACTTGCAGCTTGCAACATAAAATCAGGTTTTCTTAGTTTAAGCAAATTTGGCGGATGAAGATACAAAAATCAGAACGCGGGGATGTTCTCTTCAGAGAATGTATTTTTCTGCGATAAGTTTAGGGCATCTAAATATGAAATAAGTATTGATCGTTTTCAATACTCTACTTGTTTTGTCGCTTGGTGATTTTCTCATGCTACTGCGTACATGGTTCATATTAGTACCAATATCTTGATCTTGTTTGTCCGCTCTAATTTTTCTCTTTGTTTAATATCAAAACACTTTCACATTTCACATATCACATTTGATTGCTTTCATTAAAAGCTAGATGATTTCGATAGATGATCATGATCAGTAGTCAGTAGTATAAAAATTACTTACCAAACCACGATGATTTCATTATTTCGTATTTGATCAAAACGATTATTGTAACTAGAGATCATACTGCTGAGATCAGATGAGATGAGATCAGATCAGATCGGAACAAATGTCTGTCCGTTTCGTATGTATGTATGTATGTATTATATTCATGCATTAACCAAATTTTTAACAAATTATTTGCACAATTTTATCAGATTTTCATTACAATTTCGATTATCTGGATTTTTTTTTTAGATTTTGATTTAGTCTTTCACAAGCGAAAGTAGAGAAGAGAAAGAAGCACTCAATAAAATTAAAAAATTTATTTGTAATATAAAAGAAAAATATTGAAATTAAAGAAAAGTTCAATGGATCAAAATAAATTTTAAGAAAGTAAAAGACAAGTTAAGATAAGACATGCCAAGGCAAATGTGCTCAATTTGAGTGGGTGGGAGTGAGCGAGCGAGTAAATGAATGATTATAAGAGTAATGCGAAATGCTGGGAGAGAGAGATAGCAGGTGAGGGATAAAGCGCGATTGATAAAGGTGAGCGTAGTAGTACAGTGTTGTTTAAAAGTAAATGCATAATTGTATTTGTTTTTTTTTTTTTTAATTGTTAATAGTTTCTTTGGCATGCGCGTGTTATACTGTTCTCACACAACAACTGACGTAATTTTGTAGTTGTTGTTGTAGCAGAAAATGCAGCATTCGATTATGCTACTAAAATGCTGTTTATGAAATTGGTCACTCTACACAGTGCTGGGTAGTTGTTGTCTTTTTTTAAGTCATTTTCGATTTTCTCTCTCTTTTCTTGTTGCGCGCCAACATTTTGTAAAAGATTTTAATAAAATAAGTATCAGAAATGAAAAAGGGAGCTGCAAGAATTATTTGCATACATTTGAAAATGTTCTAAATCACGTAATTTTCACAAATTTTTAGTTTTAATTTAGCCAAAGTTCCACGTGTGTGTATAACCAAAACAAAAAACAGCTGTTCCAAAAAAGGCAAAATGCAATATAAACACTTTCTGTGAATGCTGCATTGAATGCTCACTGTGAAAACATTATTAAATTTTGATTAGAAAATGCAAAATGGTCTGCCAAATCCAATTTAGAGGTACAATACTGAATGCAGCAGTACAAAGTGAATGTGTCTTTGTCAACATTTTGTGTTGTGTTGGTAAACTTACTTATCAATCATATGTAAGTTTTCAGTTTTCTTCTTCATCATTGGCTTTGGCGACCATATTGGGTTTCTATTTCTCTGATTCTGTTTTTGATTTTCATTTTTATCTTGATATAAAATTTATTTATTATAAAAGTGCTTTGAATTATAAAAGGCGCGACACAGGCATAGGGGGGCCAAAAATATATCATAAAGAACTAAATAATACAAGTCAAATTGAAACATTACAAAAGCGTGTGGTTGTTGTTGTTGTTGCTGCTGTTGTTTTTATTTGCGATTTGCAAAACATACAAAAAAGTAGTGTTAGACAATGAAGTCCAAAAATTACTCGTACCAAAAAGTATTTATGTAAAATAAAGATTATTTACTTCGCAACAAGTTATATTTTTACATTTTCCATTTACATTTTTCATTCTTTCTTAAGTATTATTAAATATTTATGCGCGATTAATTAAAAAGATCATTAGCTCAGATTCTGAGAAATACAATAGTGTTATTTTGATTTTGTGATCTCAAAATAAAACAAAACGAAATGAAAGAAAATGGCTAAGCATTTGGAAAGAAAACAGAAAAAATGAAAGAAAGAAAGTCTAAGTCTAAGTAAACGAGTTGCATAGATAGTTGCATTTATACAAGTCATTATTTTAAATTAATTTCATTTCAGTTTTCTTAAAAATTCAAACAAAAAAGAATATAGAGAACTTTGCTGACTACTTACAGTTGCGTCAGTTGCCTGTGAGTTATTTCGGTTTTTTTTTTTTTTTTTTATTGAATTTTTGATTTTAATTTTAATTTGAATTTATTTTTTTGCATGAATTAATGTATGTTGTTATTGTTGTTGTTGTATTTGTTGTTTTTATTGTAAGTAATTGAAATTGTAATTATGGTTATATTGATTGTATTGATGTAAATTCAGATATGAATGTTGATGTTGATGTAATAAAGGAGGCGGCGGCATGATGGTGGGTGTTGATGTGTATGGAGGTGTATGTATGTGATGTATTCATTGAATTTTTGTTTTTTATTTTTTTATTTTGTTAATTTCTTCTGTTTTGTTCTTGTTGTTGTTATTATTATTATTAATTGCCAAATCAATTAATTATCAGATGTGTATCAGATGTTTAAGGTATTATGCTTATCAGATGTGTCGGGTGTGTGATGTGCGGTATAACAAGTAACTAATATGTATTCTGTAATGATGTACGTAAATACAATATAAAATAATTACAATAATAAAGGAAACTGAAAAACAAAGTGAATATTTTGAATTGTTTGTGAAAAGTTTACTATTACATTTAAAAGAAAAAATTGAAAACTTGCATTCTATACTCAAACACTGGACATAATGATAACACATAAAAAAAGTAATAATTTTTGCATTTTTCTCTTTATTTATATTCGGACAACAAACACTCAACACATGAGTTAATTAATGAATCAATTCGAAAAGATCATCAAAAACTAAGTAGCGTACTTAGTACAGTAGTTATAAATGTAAGAAATTTCAGCTCAAGACCAAAGTTGTATGTGTGGACCTCCGAACAAATTCATACTCGTATACAATACTACATATGTATTTTGGGTGTTATAAAAAGAAATCCTTTATTTTGCCAATAGATGGCTGTAGTAATTTGTATCTTGAGATGTATAATTCCGATCGAGCTATGTGAGACGGCGTTATAAAGATACGATTTTCTACTCAAAAAACTACTCAGACAGTTTTGTAATTGCGTTAAAAATGGACTCTAGAGATCTGCTTGAGTGCACTCAAACTAACCCGCACTAAGAGTTGTGTTCCAGTGTTCCTAAAGTAAGGCAATTACCATTCGGTCTTGGCTCATCCGGCAGCTTCATTGAGGTGAACATATTTTGGTATTTACATTAGATCATCTCTCATCATTTCAATTCAACCACATCCGTTCTGTGCTTATTAGAGTAAGAATAGAATGAATTATTAAAATTTGGATCATAATGAAAATTATCGTGCAATCTGCGTAAGATAATGATGTGCTATCGTACATCGTACGTAGGCATGAATTATCGTATATGTACGTAATCATCGTACGGTTCCGAACACTGAATAGTACTGCGTGACACTCAAAAACTCGTGTAACCAATACAACGATAACCAGTTGTTTTGGATTATCTGAAAGTTTTCTCAGTTGTGAGAGCATTGTGCGATTGAATTCGAGTGAGTTGTTAATAAAACTAAACAATCATTCTAAAGAATTTGAGCTAACCGGATAACTAAGATAACACTGATAGTGTTTGCGTCGGTAGCAGAATTTGTTGTTTCCTTCTGTTTACTGCATTGTAATTTTGGGATTGAGAGCAAAGCAAAAATTTTGGGAGCGAACACAATTTCGTGAGCGAGTTTCTTTTTTTTAGATGCAAACAGTATTAAGTATTTTAATAGCATGGTGTATTGTATCATGGAATGAATTCATGATACAATTAAACAAGTTAGCGCTCTCAAAATCGCTCGCTCTCAATTTTGACTTCATAAGTATATCAGTGCGCTAAAACGCTGAAAAAACACGCATTTAGTGTTGAACATAACGTGAATGACACACAAAAAAATGAATAAAACAACAAATTAATAAACTGTTATAAGTTTAAATTATCCTTTTAACATTATGCTTCATCAAGTTATTCTTTCTACTTGTTTTCTTATCTATTAAGATCACATTAGCAGCACTATTTTTTCTTCTTCTTTATAAAAGCTTCTTTACTTTGTACAAAAGCTTTTTACTTTCAATAAACACGTGAACCTTAATAGGTTATGGGCCCAGATCACTTCAAAATTATAAATTCTGATTTAAATTATGGAAGATTATAAAATTGCCAAGCTGGTTAGCGAGGATGGGTGGACTCTTTGCAAGTTCCAGATAAAGGTAATGCTTAGGGCAAGCGGCCTTTGAGACATTGCTAATGGAGCTGAAGTACGACCCACTGCAGACGGAAGGAGAGGGATGCCAAGGCACAGAAGGTGTTGGTGGTTGCAATGGGAGAGGAGCCTCTAATGCACGTTATCAACTGTGACAACGCTGCAGACATGTACTCAGCTCTGGAAAGTGTATACGAGTAGAAGTCGGAACCTACAGCAGTTTTTTCAATACACTAAGGATGAAGATGACACCATAGCGATGCACATTGCCAAGCTGCAGAAAGTTGCCAAGTAGTTGGAGGACTTGGGTGAGAAAATTTCTGAAAATATGCTTATAACTAAGATTTTAATGACTCTGCCGGAGCAATTTAATCATTTTTTCGCTTCGTGGGAGGCGACGTCAAAGGAACAACGAACTTTAAAAATATGGACTTCGTGCCTGTGCATGGAAGAGTCTCGTTTGGGAGTACAACACACAAAACAAGAAACTTTTTTTGGCCAAACAGGAGCGTAAATCCACCTCTAAGGGTCAAAAGGGCAAGTGCTTCATCTGCAAACAGAATGGACATTGGAAGCGGGACAGCGGAACACCACATGGAGATGCTTTTATAAGTGAGGTTATGTTTGTGCACTCACACATCAGTTCTGAGGATACGTGGTACATGGATTCTGGAGTGAGTGATCATATGACGTATCATCAGCAGTGGTTTGATAATTATAAAAAACTAAAACAACCGTGCAGGCATATGGCAAAGGTGATATTACAGTTGAAGCGTACGACGGTAGTGTGTGGAATACAAAATATTTAGCCAATGTATTATATGTTCCAAATATAAAACTAAATCTTTTTTTCTTCCAACGCTTGTCTGGACAAGGGATACACATTGAAGGCTCAAGGAAACAAATGCAGTTTTGAGAAAAATGGCAGAGTGTGGCTTCAAGGTGAAAGAGGTGATTCAAAATTATTTAAGCTATTTCTACTTCGGCATTTCCACTTCGGCACAAGCGAATAAAGCTGAGAAAACTGAATCACTTCAGCTGTGGCATGAGCACATATGTCATCAGGATAAGAATCATGCCAAGATAGTATTACAACGGCAAAATATACCATTCAGAAGTAATGGGCACGGTATATGCTTTTGTTTCGTGACGACTTTTCAAATTATCGCCATATATACTGCATCAAGTCAAAGGCTGACGTGAGCATGATGTTGGAACGTTTTTTGGATCGAGTGGAAGCCGAAACTGGAAAAGGAGTGAAGTGCATCAGATCGGACAACGGTTTGGAATATGTCAACAAAAACATAGCTGAGACTTTACAGAAACGTCGAATAGTGCATCAAAAGTCAACGCCATACACTCCGGAGCATAATGGCAGAGCCGAAAGGGATATGAGAACCGTCATAGAAGCTGCAAGGACGCTAATACATTCCAAATGTCTAAGTCTAAAATTCTGGGGCGAAGATGGTGACACTACACCAATTGAGTTATGGTTTGGAAAAAAGGCAAACATACATGTTTTGCGAGTTTTTGGTTCAGATGCGTATGTGCATATCCCACAGGAAAAGCGCAGGAAATTAAACTCATAATCGAAAAAGGGCATATTCGAGGAATATGAAGTGAATTGTAAAGGCTACCGCATCTGGATACCACGCGAAAGAAAAATATAAATTTCTAGAGATGTTATTATAAAAGTAACAAATGATAATTTAACATTTTCAGTTCCAGAAGAGATAGAGACATGTACTAGCACAACGTCCAAAGTAGAAATAAAGGAGGATGTATCCCGTGCTGAGGATAATAACAGCGATATATACGAAATGAAAATTTACAATACGCGATCAAAAAGCAGAGAGAAAGATGTCGGCACATTGCACTGTGCTTACTTGGCTACCTGTGATGTATCTACAACATATGAAGAAGCAATGTCAGGAGATTTAAATATGCAGTGGAAGCATGCCATGGACGAGGAGATGGAGTCTCTCATCATTAACAGGACTTGGGACTTGGTAATACTACCAGAAAATAAAACTGCAATTTCCAACAAGTGGGTCTACAAAGTGAAGCAAAACAAAGAAGGCGAAATCGAAAGGTGTAAAGCGCGCTTAGTGGCACGTGGCTTCAACAAAAAATTGGAATTGATAACGAGGAAACATTCAGTCCAGTAGCAAAATTCACTTCGATTCGGATCATTTTTGCATTTCTAAACGCGCTTGGATTGTCGCTAAAGCAATTTGATGTCAAGATAGCTTTTCTATATGGTGATCTGGAAGAAGAAATTTTTATGCATCAGCCTGCTGGTTATGAAGATGGATCAATGAAAGTATGCTAATTAAACAAAAGTCTTTACAGATTAAAACAAGCATCCAGATGTTGGAATCGAAAATTCACGCAACTGTTGGAAAAATTTAACCTTAAAGCAAGCACAGCGGACCCATTCGTTTTCGTTGGCAACATTAAAAATGAGAAAGTAATACATATTAGCAATCTACATTGATGACGGAAAGCAAAGCCAGTAAGCACTCCAGCAGAAGGTACTCTTCAAGCTGACGAAGATGGGGACCAACCATTATTCTACCCTTATCGTGAGGCGTTGGGATCACTGATGTACTTGTCCATGGTAACAAGACCAGATCTTGCTTATGCAGTATCGTATGCAAGGCGTTTTCTGGACAATTACAAAAGGAAGCATGACACAGCTGTGAAAAGGATTCTCAAATATCTAAGGGGAACATCTGGTGACGGTATTTCTTTTAATAATACTAATGATCTTTCGTTAATTACCTACACCGACTCAGACTTTGCTGGAGATGTAGAAACCAGGCGCTCAACAGGTGGATACATTATAATGTTTTGTGGCGGCCCAATATCGTGGTCGTATAAGATTCAGCAAACAGTGGCACGGTCGACAACAGAAGCTGAGTACATTGCGGCATGTGAAGCAGTCAAAGAACTAATATGGGTTCGTCGTTTGATAAGCAAATTATCTGGCGATCAGACGACACCGCAGCTGTATTTAGATAACCAAAGTGCAATCAAGTTGGTAAAAAATCCTCAATATCACAAGCGTACAAAACAAATTGAGGTTAAATTTCATTTTATTAGACAAATTTATGAAGAGGGTGGTTTCATACTGAAATATGTACCAACAAATGAACAATTGGCTGATATTCTCACTAAACCACTTAAGAAAAACATGTTTAATAGTTTAAAAGCAACTGTAAATATTCATAAAATTGTAAAGGAAGAATAACATGATGAAAAGTGGAAGTGTTATAAGTTTGAATTATCCTTTTAACATTATGTTTCATCAAGTTATTCTTTCTACTTGTTTTCTTATCTATTAAGATCACATTAGCAGCACTATTTTTTCTTCTTCTTTATAAAAGCTTCTTTACTTTGTACAAAAGCTTTTTACTTTCATTAAACACGTGAACCTTAAAATAAACAAAATATCAAATAACATCATATGAAAGTGCTGTGCAGCGAAAAAATTAAGAAGAAGAAGGGCGTAAGTATATTCTTGAGAGAGAACCACATAACTGTAAACTACTGTCGCTACCTTCTTTTATTGTATCATGAATTCATTCGGTGTGCAAACTTGAAGACAGACAGCGGCCACAAATTCAAAAGTGAGATCAAATTTTTTTTCCACTCCTACAACCAAAATAAAAGAAATGGCTAAATAATTGATAAACTAACTAAAACAGAAAATAAAGAAAAAAATCGAGTAATCAAAGTAAAAAATAAATATGAGTGACGTTATCACCGGTAACTATAGAGCCGAACAGTTAAAAAATTGGTTGGAACAGCTTGGGCTTTCCAAAGCAATAAGGCCGCTTTGGTAGCGCGTCTGAATGAAGTGGCAGCAGACGTTCGGCGAGAGTGTCCAGCACTGGAGGATGACGGGTACGAAGGAAAATCGGCAAAAGATCATGATGAGAGTAACGATGAAGAAGATGATGAGGGAGCCGCTATGAACGACGTCGACTGCGCCAGCGACGGCGATTATACCAGCGAAATGAACTCCGTCACAGACAGCGACAACAAAAAAGAAACAAGTAAGCATACAAAGAAAACTCAAACGACATACAAATTGCAACTGTGAGACGTCAGTTATGTTATATGTTTTGATTTAGTCGGTCGATTTCTATAAAATAAACGCTAAATGTTACGAATCTTGCTAAAATACTTCAGTGAAAACCGCATTTAAATAGCTTAATCTGTTTCTGAGATTAGCATGCACAGACACGAAAAGACTTACGATTTTATATATATATATATAGATTTATTCTTTATAAGTTTGCCATTTAATTTGGGTTTGTATGGGAGGTACCCCTCCTGGTAACCCTTGGATCATAAAATTTACTACACTACCTCGTTTCCCTTACCTACAAAAAAAGTTTTCGCAGTCGCTGAGCCTATCGTGTAAATGGGCTCTTACAAATGTATATAAATTAGCATAGTGCGAAAATACTCACTCGCGCTCACTCTCACTCGCGAGCAAGAGTGTTTTGTTTTATTTTCTCATATTCACGTATGAAAAATTAAAAATATCATTCTCTTCTCACTTCCAAGCGCGTGCGAAATTTTTTTTTGTTGCCTCGTACGCGAACGTGAGTGATTTCGATCTTGTTCATATATGAATCGCTCTTTAATGAAGCGTTCAATTTCGAATGACTAGCATATATGCGTGTATGCATGTGTAGTGAGAAGCATCAACCAACGGTTGAATAAAACGTATAAAATAGCCAAAACGAAGCTCTTCTTCTTATTTTAAATTTTTGCATACCCAACAACAAATTATTTGTAATTTTGTTGTTACATATCCCGAGATGACACACTCTGGAACGTACATGAGCAGATCGCATGAGAGCACGTGAACTCACATAAATGAATTGCTATTAGCAATGAGCTGAGAGCATTTTTTTCATTTGTTTATCACTCGCGTATCAAGCGTTCATATATGAACGCGAGCAAAAACCAGAAGTTTTCATTTATGAAATTTTTCATAAATGAGCGCTCATGAGCGTTCGCGTATGAATATTTTTATACTCTGTAAATTTGACGACAACATGTTGCGCATGTTAATTCTGTCAAAATTCAAAGATCGTGTTCAAATGTGGTTACATTCGAACGAAAGTAACTTCACTATGCCTGTCAATGAGTTGTTAAAAAGTGTAATTGAAGAATTTAAAGGTAAGGAAAACAAGATGTTGTCATGCCGCAAGTTCGAAGCTCGCAAGTGGATGGTTGACGAAGACTTCGCAACATACTTCAAAGATAAAAGAACTTTGGCAACACACATAAGCATCGACGACGAAAAAATTATAGACAACGTGATCGAAGGCATTCCAGACACATACCTACGCAGGCAGGCGCATATGCATTCACGCAGTCCTCCCAGCTGCTGCAAGCTTTTTCAAAAAAACCGCTTACCAGAAGGACAACCAACGCAGCAGCAACAGCAAGCCCGGTACGAGCAAAGTACGGAACACCGCATAGCAAATTGTGGAGAGAAAAAGAATTTAAAAAATGAATACGTATGATATTTTAATATTTATTTTAAGAGCGATATTAATCAACTTTTGTATGTAGAATGCCTCATAGACTCTGGGAGCCCAATCAGCTTCATGAAAATATCTTGCTTGAAAATTTTGATTTTGTAAAACATGAAGATGTAAATTATTTTGGTTTAAATACATAGCAGTCGATTAAATATTCTTTGAAAAATTCAAAGCTTTATTATCATCAATAATGAACAGTTCAGTGGTTTTATGAAACTTTTTAATTAAAAAACTCTCAAAATGTGTGTTTGCGAAAGAGCAAAATGAAATAAGTCGAAAGAAAAAGTGCCATTTTATTGTTGCTGACAAAAATCGTAAGACTATTACCGACAATGGAACAAATATGGTCAAGGCTTTCAAAATATATGGAAAAGATTCACATACAGGATCAAGTGAAAGAGATACAGCTCATTCAAAATATTGATATTGTGAGTACTAATATTGACAGATGACGATGATGATGATAATAATGTGTAAACTTTAATACAATTTCTGGAGCCATTTGAAGAATTTGAAGAGTTTCAACTGCCTAATCATGAGAGGTGTACCACACATACATTACATTTAATAGCTTCAAGAGATATGGAAAAGACTAGACACCAAAGTAATTCATACAAAAAACTTTATGATGCAGCCATGGCAAAATGTCAAGCAGTTTGGAAATCTATTCAGAATAAACTGGAAAATCTCCTACTTTTCTATGTCCAACACGATGGAATTCATACTATAATTTCTTTAAGATATACTTGCTGTAAAGAGTACACAAAATAAAACATTATGGAAACTTGGATTAGCAAATCCAGTTTCTTAATGAATACATAAGCTGTTGAAAGTCTATTGCTGATTGTATCAGAAGTTTAGAAGGCTTACTACGGATGTCTTATGCCAGAACTAATGAGAATGCAAATTCTAAGAAGGTTGCAAACGGATAACCTTAAATATTGTGGTGTATTGATAGAAGTTATTCAAGAAAGTCTTAACAATCGTTTTGAGAGATTTTATAAATTAGAGGAACCAAAAGCAAAAGATGGATTAATAGCATTCATATCTTATCCCTTTTTCAAAATGAAATTGGTGCCGAAAGCTAGCAAAAAATACGTTAAAGAACTTATTGTTTCAGAAGTGAGAAAAATAAAAGGAGAACAAGAAGATGAAAACAGGCTCCCAACAAACTAACTCTAATGAAAAGAAAAAAAAAACAGAAACCTATTATATCCTGTTATATCGATATGTTTGTTGAAGAGTCTGATTCTTCAACAGACAGTGATAATGCCACTACTATGATAGACCTGGAAACACAATAGTATTTACGAGATGAAGACAATACTTTAGAATCCTTGAACAAATATGCAAGTGTAAAAAATTCTTCCTCAAATATATGTAATACTTGCTTACCAAGTTCTGCTCCTGTTGAACGACTATTTTCGTTTGGTGGAATGAGTATGAGGCCACATTGACGGAACATGAAAAATGAATTCTATGAACAAATATTGGTTTTAAAATCTGTCAAATGTAGCTGAAGGCTAAGGTAGCCGCTCTTTTCTATGTAATAGTTTTCAGTTTACTTAAGATTAGTACTATTATTAAAAAAACATCAGTGTAATAAAGCATTTGATGTGAAAAACCTATTTTGAAAATACTTATTTTGCATTTTGTATATAAATACTCTTTTTTGGAAACCATTTTGTATTTTTAATTGAAATGGAAAAATAGCCAAGCATTTGCATTTTGGATTTAAATTATTTTGATAATCTATTTTGCATATTATAAATTTATTGATGTATTGTAATATTCTCAGTAAAATAAGTTTTAATGGGCAAGGGAGTTTCAAGGTCGTACAAGTTATACTTATTGTACAAATACGAGAAACATGAATGATGAATACCAGGGACTCATGTCATGTTTTTTTTTTTTTAAATATAATTTTTCATTAACAAAACAATAAGTTTCAATAATGCAATTATGTATTTGAAAATTAATTTTATGATAACTAAAGGAGTAAAATTGGAATGGTAACATACAAGTACTTATAAAGTATGTGTCAGTAATTAAGATAAATATATAATTATTTGCAAATTATAAAAGAAATACAATAAAATCAGGTTATTGGATTATTGGGTTATTGCTCTAGTTAAACAGTAGCAGTAGAAAGTATTTTAAATAAATATACATATGTAGGTATATAGTAAAACAAAGAGCAAATTGATTATTAATATTGTATATATAAGTATGTTTGTATGAATGGTACATAATAAATATTTATGTATATATTCCTCAAATTCTTACAAATACATTGGGTTGTACATGGAGGAACAGCATATACATATCTAGTATATACACCACGCATACGAAGTGTAGTACGTACACATAGTACTCGTATATGTATGTCTCTTGCGTAGTATATACGAGTTGAGCACAAATACAATACAATATTATATGGCATGTCTATTACTACAACATATGATACTATAGAACAGAGCTTCTTAAGCTTTCACAATTCTTAGAGCTACGCGAAAAGTTTCTCAGGAATTAAATAGGATATTTTCAAAATAATATTGTACACAGTAGTTCTTACTTAATGAATATAACTGCAAGCGAGATTTTTGAATTTAGATTTTCTTAATTTACGAAGAATATTAAGAAACTGTTCTATAGAACAAAGCCATCCATACTATGTACTCATATACGTACGTATGTATTGTATTGTAATTAGTGTAATTAGTAAGTACGAAATAAGTTCAACTATACAATGACAGAGATAGCAGTTAATACATATGATAATGAAATTAAAAATCAGCAACAGTAATAGTTATTGATAGCAGTTGATAATTGAAATTGATAGAAAGAATTGATAGCAGTATTTGATAGTATTAATTGATAGTAAGAAAGTGGGTAAGGTAAGTAATTAGCTGGGAATTTTGATTAAGATTATACAATTAAGATAAGAACTATATTGTAAGTAAGTAAGTAAGTAAGTAGGTTTCAGATATGTTCAAGTGTAAATTGTAATTGTGTTTTTGTACTTACATCGTGCTGTTGGTGTTTTATTTGATTTGATTTGGTTTGATTTTTTTTTTGGTAGTTTTGGTATTTTTGGTATTTTTTAAAATTTTGTTGTTGTTGTTGTACATGTTGTTTGATGTAGTTGTTGTTGTTGTTGATGATGATGTTGTTTTTTTTTTTTAATGTTTATTATAATGTGCATACATATAGATAGATTGATGGTTGGATGAAATGATAGATGGACCACGATCAACATGACCATCACCATCACCATCGTCATCATCATCATATATATGTAAGTAATATTAATATATATAGGGTGTGGATGTGGGTGTAGTTGGATTGGTGGTGTGTGTGTTAGTTGTTGCGTGGTAAAGAAACATTCGAAATTTTCGAATTAAATTCGAACATTTTAAGTGTTGCAAAATGTGAGTGAAAAGTAAAAAGTGTGTTATTTCGAAATTTTATTATTTTTTGGCAACATTTATGTTTTTTTTTTTTATTATGTTTATTTATTTTTTTATATTCAATGATTGTTGTAATTGTAATTGTTGTTGTTGTGGTAATGGTAGTTTTGCAAAAGAAAAAAAGAAAGTAATTTTAGGTATTTGCAATACAGTGTTTTTTTTTTGTTTGGTTTTCATTTGTTTTTTTTTTTTAAAGTGTATTAAGTGTGTGTGTGTGTGTGTGAGTGTAATTGTGTGTGTGTTTTTTTTATTGTCATTATTATATTTTTTTTTTTTTTTTTTTTTGATTTTGAGACCCCATTTCGTATTTGGATTTCGTATTCGTACACAAATAAATATGAAAAAGGAAATTAAAAAGAAATACGATTATTAATTTTGTGTTCATTTGATGGTTGTTTTCATTTTTTTTTTTTTTAATATTTTTACATTGATTTTCTTTGGAAATGCAACTTAAATGAAAGAAAGAAACTTAAAGAAAAAGAGCGATAAAGAACAAGTGAAAGAAAGCCGAACCGAAGTAACAATAAATTAAACTGGAAAATCGGGTGGACCGATTCTCTGGTTAGAACCCTTCACACATAACTTGCAGTGGTGAGGACGATCAGATTATATGTAGATTCAGGACAAATCAAACTCCATGGTTGTTTCTATCTTTGTCTGGATAAAATTTATATAATAAATATATTATATATGTATGTATATCTTAATTGCATTTCAAATCTTTTAATTATTGTACGTATGTAGTACCTACATATTATGTACATGCATAATAAATATTGCATTTGGTATTACAATAACAAAACAAGATAAGATCATATGACAAACGTGTGCGATATTTCTAAATTTGATTAGTCTCGTTATTTTCTAAAGTGTCACAACTCAAAAAACACGATTTTTGAGTTAATTATTCGTCATATCATACATATATCAGAATTATAATTAGCCAATATGTGAGTAAATTGAAAACTTTAAACGCGATTATCTCGAAATGAAGTTTAGATACTGTCCCATTCATAGATTTGATCTTAAACAACAGATACAAGACACATCTTGCTAGATTATGCAATGAAATGTTATAGTTTACTACATACTAAGCAAGTAGTAATAGTACTTTGTAATCTCCCATCAATTTTACCTACTGCACTTTGAATAGTGTTACCGAATGGACAGTCTCATCAAATCAGATCAGATTATTTGCATTTTTGATTCACTCGTATCAGATTCAACATCTTCTCGGCCTTTCTTGCGCACATCTTGTACATTCATTGGTATTTATTGTACTTAAGTTTCAGAAGATGTTTTTCCCAAAAGTCATATGATAATTGCTACTTGGCAAAACAAAATACTTTTTGAAGACCCGGTACTAGCCAGACAAATATGCCTACAGACATCAATCGTTATACCCTTCACGGAAGTGAATATTATTATAAGTTTGTCATGAATTTTGTTACACACAGAAGGAGACATCGCGATTACCTCCCATACAAACCACCCTTTAAATTAATGTTCTTATTAGAAAAAGTCAAACTGAAATTTGGACACTATAAGTTTCTGATCCATATTCATCAACCAAGTAAATCATGATCATAGTGGTACCAGGAGGGGTATCTCCCATACAAACACAAATTAAATGACAAACTTATAAAAAGTACAATAAAAAGCAACCCAGAGGAGCGTGAAGAGTATTACATCTTTAGCATAGCCAATGATAGCCTTCTTTCTGGTTTTAAATACAATTCAGAAAAATAAGGGCCGCACTTGTTAAAAATGGGAAAATTTTAAAAATCTTGTATGGAGGCTTTGGTAATGGGTATAAAATATATATATATATATATTTCGAGTATACTCGACTCGATTTTGTGCGAACGCTCACGATCAATTCAAAAAAGAATACCCGAACATGATTGGATCAAAAACTCAAAGTGATCAGTACTCGAGGTGATTCGATTCATGACAATAACCTTGTTTGGCATCATCCTTATAATTAATCATTGGTATTGAGCATGTTTGAGTTCCTTCTCAATTGGTCAAAGTTATCCATCTCTTATAGTACTATACAATAATTCCCTAGAAACAAGCGCTCGGAAGGACGGAGAAATCAAATCGAGTTTTACGAAAAGAGATTTATCTCGTAATTACTAAATTCGTTACTGTTACACTACAAAAACTATTTCTCGTAAATATATTTATATTGTTAGAAATTTATGATCGATTGATCGATCGGTGAATCGGTGGATCGAGATATTAGTGTTTGGTGATTACGTGGCTAAATGTGTAATATAAATAAATATCATGAAACTAGTAGAACATCTTTTTGATTTTTGGTCGTTGTTGTTGTTGCTGAAAAGTGCTTTTTTATGAACTTTATAATAAACTTAGTTATTTACATAAGGATCAATCAATGAGTACGTCTCATCATCATAGGACTAGATACATTTTTTATCTGTTGTGTGAAGGGTACAAAAATAATATAAAATATGCACTCTTAACATATGTATAGTTAGTATATAAGTAATTATAATAATATTGTAAGTGAATAATTAAGTATAACATAGTATATTATATAAAAATATATTGTAGGAAATATCGGAAAATGTTAATAACATTCAATTAATTTCTGTATTTATTTCTTATGTCTTTTTTCTCTTTTGTTGTTATTGCTTTGAATTGGCCCTTAAAATAAATTAATAATCATCATGAAATCAAAAGAAATACTATATTCCTCATGTCTATGAATTATTATCTTAAAATTAAATTAAATATCATCTTTCTTTCTTTTGGTTCATCAATCTTGAAATGAAAAGAAAATGATAAAGAAAAATAATAATAGAAACATGTTCCTATGAATCTTTCTTAAAGTAAACCCTAGTGTAAATTTAAAGTTTTAAATTTAAATTAAGTATTATGAATAACTTTATGCATTAATTCATAATTATTAAATATAGTATATAAAGCACTGATAGTGTGGAATTTGGAATTGCTTGTACATCTTTTATATACAAGATCCAGACCCCTTCTTTATCTTTCTTACATTCTTTATTATTACAATAATATTATTATCAATAATTTAATTATTTTAAAAAAGATATTGGCTTAGAGCACGTAGAAACGTTTTTTTTCATATATTATAAATAATAAGTTATAAGTAAGTATGCGTATAAGTATATAGCGTAACAGCCTAAATAAATAACAGAATAATAGATAAACGATAAAACTTTGACTTTACATGAAATAAAATAAAAGCAATTCACGTAAATACACAGCAAAAAGATAATTACCCCAAATTCCATCCAAAGTGCATCCACAATGCTGCCTAGCACTGTTATCAGATCGAAAATATTCCATGGATCCTTAAAAAAATTCTATAAAAACACAGAATTAACAAGAGATTGATTATTCAAATCTGCAATGTGCATATGTCTTAAATGATCTTTAAAAATTAAAATTAAACTTCTTCTTTTCAAACATCGTTGTCGTCTTTTCATATACCATAGTATCTAGAAGATTCTATATTTACAATGTATTCATATATGGAGACCAGAGATGTGAATGATTTGAAAAACATTACATATTTTATTTTTTATTTTAAAATTTATTATAATACATTTAAAAAAAAATAATACTATAACTCAGAGCACTAGCTGCTAGGGCCTTCGACTCTACTTAAAATAAAATAGTTATATTGAATCTAAGAGATGACAAGTTTTAAGTAAGGAGAATATCTTTTCAATATTTGATTCTGTAACGGCATAGAGGATTGATGAGGGCTTGGTATTAGGGAAAAGTGTATTTCTGATACTTTGTAATTGAGTACAACTGTCCAAAATATGTATTGTTGACACATCTTCTTTACCGCATAGGTGGCAGGGTGGGCGCATTTCCCCCTTTAAAAGATGTGTGTGGGTGATGACGCTATGCCCAATTCGTAGCCGTGTTAAGATGGTGAATTTTTTTTTTTTTTTGGAACAGTACGTAGACAAGTTTCTCCAGGTGTGGATTAACGATTGTATATATGTATTAAAAATAGTTATTTTGCATTTGATATACTTTTTTTCAAAATGTATTTCCTTTTTTTAATTTAAAATGTTTTTATAAATATGTATTTAGTGTTTGTAAAATACAAAATGGTTTTGTAAAATTTTTTCAAAAAAAAAAAGCTATCAAAATGTGTGTTTGCGAAAGAGCAAAAGTATAAAGTGGAATTGTTATTGTTTATCGTGAGTTTAGGGAGTCGGAGCGAGAGAGAGAGATAGGGTGCACAACAACACAGCGAGCCGGCTGAAGCGTACACACATACAAGCAGGTGTTGAAAATTCTGAGTTTTGTTTTAAGCGACAGTGTACGGGAGTGCCACACTTTATAGAGTTTGTGAAATGCCGTACGCGCTTTGCATATGCGAGCAGCCACATCTGCCGCTGCACCACCATCCTTCGAGATTTGGCTACCAAGGTAGCAAAATTCATCCACATCATCTATCTGAATGGTACTGTTATAGGTGTGGATTTCGAGAGGCGAGGTGTTGTTTGTCTGCATGCGCATTAACTTGGTTTTTCCATAGTTTATTTTAAGACCAGCTGCACGTGCATTGATCTCAAGTTGACGCAGTTTTGCTGCGGCATCGGCTAACGTGTGTGTCATAAAACATATGTCATCAGCTTAGTCTAGATCGCTCAATTCTTGCTTTAGTCTCCATTGTAGGCCTGACGGCGCCTCGATGTTTGTGCGCTTTAAGACGTTATCTAGGACTAATATAAACATAGGTGGCGAGAGGACGCAGCCATGTCGTACACCTCTCTCTATTTTGAACTCGGTGCTATTTTTGCCCTTGAAATGAGCTTTGCATCCTTATACATGGCCTTAATAATATCGATGATCTTCTCGGGTACACCAGCGTTTCGCAATGATGTCCATATTTCATCTCTTATTAACGTGTCGAACGCCCGTTCAAAGTCGACGAAGAGAAGATATAAGGGCGATTGAAATTCAGCCGACTGCTCTATTATTATACGGAGCGTATTTATGTGATCTACACAGGATCGGTTCGGTCTGAAACCATTTTGTTCTCTCCGGAGTTGGGTGTTAAGGGTGGGGGATATTCTACCCAAGATCATAAATTCTGAAAATTACAGTTTAGCAAAGTAATTCTTCGCCAGTTTTTACACTGACTAAGGTCACCTTTTTTTGGTATAGTAATGATGACTCCTTCTTTCCAGCCGTCCGGAACGGTGGACGATGTCCATGCCAAGTATATTAACGGATGTAGTGCGCGTGCGATGGTGATAGAGCCGTATTTTAAAAGTTCAGCTGGAAGCTCGTCTGGCTCAGGGGATTTATTCTTTTTGAGCTTTCCTGTTGCTTCACAGATCTCTTCAACAGAATGTGGCTCGGTAGAGATACTCCTATTTGGATTTCTACGTCGAACACTGTCTGCATGTGCATGTGCCTCTGTGTTCTCTAATCTACTGTCTTCAAAGAATTCTTTCCATCGGTTTAACTGGTCATTTTCTGATGTTAATGTATTTCCATCACTTGCCTTGATTGGAGGAATGTTCGGCTTAGTATTCGTTAACTTTTTGATGGCTGCATAAACATCTCGCAAGTTATTACAGTTTGCTGCATTTTCTGCTTCACCGGCTATATTTTTAGTATATGGTCTCTTATCGTTTTTTATAGAGCGGTTATTTGTCTGTTTATTGTGTTGTAGGCATCGAGTGTTTGGCTTCGTTCAGATACAGCGACTACGTTAAGCTGAGCATTTAACTTTTTTCGTTCTTCAATGAGTTAACAGGAGGTGTTGCTCATCCATGGTTTTCTTTTGCATTGTTTTTTTGCCTACCGTCTTTTTAGCTGCCTTAAAGCATGCATTTGTGATTGTATATATCGTGGGCGGTTGATTTAAGCTCATAATTTCATTGGAAAGTGTTTGCTGATAGAGTTTTATGCATGCAGGGTTTTTGAAATTGTCCAAATTAAACGACTGTTGTCGTCCTTCACGTTTTCTTACGCTTTCCAGGCGTAAACGGAATTCACCAGTAACCAGATTATGATCACTGTATACGTCAGCACCTCTGCGTGTGCGGATATCGGTGAGGGAATTATGGAAACGTCTACTGATTAATACATGGTCAATTTGGTACCGAGTGTGTCCGTCGGGGGACTGCCAGGTATATTTGTGTACATTTTTGTGAGGGAATTTTGTGCCTCCAATGAAAAGACGTTGATTTGCACAGAGCTCAAGCAAGCGATCTCCATTATTATTCCTGGCTGATGTTAGAGCGTGTTTACCCATTACTTTTTCAAAATTGGTGTTATCTGTACCAACTTTCGCATTAAAATCGCCCAGTACTATGATGATGTCTCCTATTGGCGCAGAGCTAATAAAGGCATCCAATAATGTGTAAAACTCGTCTTTGTTTTCGTCCGTGTCAGGCTCAGTAGGTGCGTAACATTGGATAATAGTGATGTTACGAAATTTGCTTTTGAATCTGGCTGCTATTATTCTTTCTGATATTGGGTTGTATCCCATTAGTGTGTTTTTGGTATTCTTTTCTATTAAGAAGCCACCACCATTTGCCCGTCTGTGTGATTTACCACTATGGATGAAGTAGTGGCCAGCAAGGGTATTCGTTTCGCCTTGCCCGACCAAGAATTTTGATTTTGTAGAGCTCCAAATCTCTGCAGACTTGAGCGAGCTTTGAAGCGTACATTCCAGGTTCCGATTCGTGTCATGTGTTTAAAGCTGAAAGTCGTCGTCGTGGAGGGGTTGTTATATCCGAGGCCTCCCATACAAACCACCCCTTTACATTAATGTTCTTATTGGAAAAAGTTTTGTGTTTTTTAACATATCGAATTGAAATTTAGACAACTATATGTTTCTGATCCATATTCATCAACCATGTAAATTTCATGATCCTAGGCTTACCAGGAGGGGTACCTCCCTTACGAACCCAAATTAAATAAGAAACTTATAAAGAATAAAAGTACAATAAAATTGCCATACAAACTGATGTGATGCTAAGAAAGGAGGGTTGCATGCAACTCGGAGGAGCATAAAGAGTATTACATCTTTGGCATAGATGATAGCCTTCTTTCTGGTTTTCGTTTAAATTATTGAATCGATATAAATAAAATGAGTATATGGTAGATGTAGTGGGAAGAGAACGTATTGATTGAGTGAGTTGGGTTAGGTTGAGTGACAAGAACCATTGGATGGTTTAAATATCATTTGTCAAATTCCTATGCAACACCGCGCCATAATGAAGAAATCCATTTGTGGTTAAACTTCTGACTATTTCAAAACTCAATTTGTAATCACAAAAAGGAGTCAAATACTGCTTAGTAACCCGATTATTAAAAATGCAATCAAAATGTTTGCTGGGTAACACATAATAGTCGAATGCAACGCACAAGCGGACACACATATGTAAAAATTAATACAGAACACGAAAGACCTTTTCACGACATAAACGCACAAGCAGACACAAATATGTAAAAAATGCATACATACACACGAAAACCCATTCGACTAACGCAAAGCATAATAGTCGAGTGCAACGCACAAGCGACAGACATATGTAAAAAATTCAAACATACACACGAAAGACTAACATTGCGCAATAAGTCTTTTAGTGGTTGGCCCTGCCGTAATCAAACGAAAATAATTAATTTCGCTTGCACTTAAAAACGAAAAATGAATCACAATGTTTTTTTGTCCCTTTTACATCTGGTTTCTTCGCAATTGGTTGCGTGCGGACATATTGAAAATGTTGTGATTTATTTGCGAACTATGTAATAAAGACAAACATACATACTTATAACGGAACATCGAAGGCTATTGTTAGCACAATTAACGTCTGTCACAACGCTAGCTACTCTTCTCCCTCTCCCTTGTTCACCTAATTCTTCCTCTTCTAAAATTAAAACAGTACTTTCAACAACAAACTTAACTACAACTCAATCAGAACAAAACGCAAATTTTTGCACAAATATCAATAATCTCACAAACACTTATTCACACAAATTCACTAATTCAAAACTACACAATATTCAATCTATTATAAATATCACTGAAATTATTGACTCAGACGAGTCAACCTAATAAACATCACTCTTCTTCTTCCGAAGACATATAACTCATTATTTTTACTAGCTATCATACTCTTTCAATGGAACTTAAAAGGCTACATAAATAATTATGGTGAAGGTAATATATTAATATGTAAATAAGTATAGCCCTGATGTGTTATATGTCTTCAAGAAAGCTTATAATGCTAAGGACATAATCACGCATAAACAATACATTGGTTATTTTACCAATCTTCCCTCAAATGTAACTGCAAAGCAAGGGATTGGCTTTCTTGTAAAGAGGCACATCCCCCTCTCATTTCTACAATCAGTTCGAACTGAAGTATTTTACATAATGCCATTCATTATAACTTCACTCAAAAGCTTTGTATTGTTAATAGATCTATTCCGCCAGATCAGCCGTTTTCGGTGAATAAACTTTCGTCAATCACATCCTCATTTAGATCGCCAATGGCACTTATAGGTGACTTTAACGCTTGGGACACATCTTTGGGTTCTAGTTGCACCAATACCAGAGGCAAAAAAATCACAGAAGTTACCGCTAGGTTCAATTTAATGTTGTTAAGCGATGGCTCTGCCACTCACTTTTCGACACATAAAACTTTCACACACTTAAACCTTACGTTTGCTTCCCCATCAATCTACCCCTTTTGTAAATGGGCGGTCACGGACGATCTGTGCGGCAGTGACCAATTCCCGGTGATTATGTACATCCTACAGCAACCTAACTTCGCAAGATCCTTTTTTTCTCCAAAATTCAAAACTGATCTGGCTAATTGGACCATGTTTAAAGAAATTTGCGACAAACATTTACAATACACCTTAAGTTCAACTTGAAACTGCCAAATTGACTAAAGAAATTAGAACAGCTGCCAATATTGCAATACCCCAGACTAAACCATACAAACATAAAAGCAGATTTGCTAGTGGAACAGAGATCTTAACATATTACAGAACGAAAAACAAAACTTATGGAGGGTTTACAAGCGTAGCATGACCAACTCAAATCTTGTTGCATATAAAAAAGCCAACGCATATTTCAAGCGTGAAGTGAAAATAGCCAAGAGAAACAGCTTTAGTAACTTTACATCAAATATTTCCCCTCGTTCTACCTCAAAGCAAATTTGATCTAACATTAATTTACTGGTAGGCCTTCAAACCCAGAAAATAAATGCATTAGTTCTAATAATGGATTATTAACTGCTCCCTTAGATATTGCTAATGAATTTGCAAAAAATTGTTCCGAGTATTCAATAAATGATAATTTCGACATAGAATATACAAGACATAAACAATCAATCTCAGATCTTGTGTATGCTCCTATAAATCTTATTTTATCAGCTAGGCAGCTTGATCTTGAATTTTCACTAGCCGTACTTGAACTTGCGTTACACAAAGCCAAAGAGAAAACACCAGGACTAGACCGCATATCTTACCCCATGCTCAAACAACTCCCATCTTCTGCCAAGGAGAGGCTTTTGGGAATATACAACCTGATATTAAAAACGGGTAAATATTCCCATGTCTGGAAATCGGCGGTTGTAGAACCAATACCAAAACCAAATAAGCCAGTTTCTGAAGTCATTAGCTTTCGTCCGATCTCGTTACTTTCTTGTCTTGGCAAAACTTTGGAAAAAATTCTTGCGATCCGCCTTATGTGGTTTATGACCAAAAATAACCTCATCAGCCATAATCAAGTGAATTTCAAACCTAAGCAAAGCACGATGGACTCCTTTGTTTTTTTTTTTTTTTAGGTGTTTATTTAGACATGATGAGTATAATGTTAGAACAGAAAAAGAAACAAACTGTACTTATTATAAATACACTATATCTCTACAACGAGCTCTCAATTGTATATGGTAATTGAAATTCATTTTTTGATGATAAGTAATATGTTATAAGGTGAACTTAGAATATGTTTATATGTAATAAAAAAAAAGATAAAACTTAAACTTAACTTAAACATTAAAAAAAAATGCGCGTGTGCTATCGTACACGTGATAGAAGTGAAACTTCTTAAAAACAGACAGAGTGATCATCTCAAAACAATTACAACCTTATATTTAATATTCATTGTGAGTACTCAGTTAATAATAAATAAGACCAAAAATATTCAGTTTTGAATTATTTTATTAATTGATTTGAGTTAATTATTATTTTTATTTTCCCTATGAAATTTTGTCACCGCTCGAGCACTTCCAAACACTTTGAGTATGCATAAAGATTTGGCATGCTCTCATTGTTTTAAAAAATGTTTTGCTCTCTGATGGAAAAATTGTCAAGCTCTCGTACAATTGCTTGAATAGTACTATAAGTTTGTCAAGAAGTTTGTTATGCCGGCCACACATTATGCGACTGATTGTACAATTTCATTTAGCTTGTGGACACTCGCAACGTGTGCGGGGACGGATCATGGCACGATTGCATGGAAAATCAAAAACTTTTGATCTTGATCGTACAATCGATCGCATAATGTGTGGCTGGCATAACACACAGAAGGAGACTAAGAGAAACCACATAAAGTAAATACATATATTCTTCATCATCTCGATGAGTCTGTCTGTCATTCTGTCTATCTGTCCGTCTGTATATTGCTTTTGGTTTCTTTGGCGTGTGTAGTTGTTGTTGTTGTGTTAAACAATTGGGGTCCTCACGAGATTGCATAAATTGCATAAACAACCGCTGCATAAACTAAAAAATTTTGAACATTTGCGTAAAATTGTGCGACGATTGAGTTGAGTAAATTGCATAAAAGATTTGCTTTGTCACAGTGGTAATAAATTGTCTAGCAACTCTGCCGAAATTATATGACAAAAGTGAAATGTTTTACAAATTTAATTTAAACAGAAAATAAAAGTACGATTAATACATTATATTCAAATTATTGATTGAAATTTCTGCACTTAATTTAATTAATTTGTCTCCTTCGCTTGTTAGATTGGCAGTTATGCTTCTGAGAACAGCTGATTGCATCAATTTATATACCGCCAACCGTTTTCGGTACCTTCACGAGTTTAGCCGTAATTTATGCAAACTCGTGAGGACCCCAAATGTGTTTACGTTTGCCGTCTGTTGTTCCCTCTTGCACAAAAATTAGATAAACTGCGAGCTTCTGTGTGTTTCTTGTTCTCTTTTCATCGTACATTCGCTTGCATGTTGTTGTTATAAACATTTTTATACACACAAACTGCATGTTGTCGTTGTGGAAATGTAATCTCTTTATTAAGAATTTTCTGGTGGGATATGGGAATAGAAATACACATTCTGTGGAAATTTCAAGTCTCTACTTAGTGCGGTTCATGAGATACATCCCAACGCCGCTAAAGAAGTTTCACTTCAATAGGAATTGTGGTGGAAATGGAAGGTGGGAAATAGGGACTATGGTTATTCGGACAACCACCAGAAATACATTTTTTTCATTTTTGAATCTTTTATCGGGATAGTAGTGTCAAAACGCAAATTTTGCTGTTGGTGTATATAAAAATCTATTGATTTTTCTGTAGCTCGCCTAAATATATGATAAAATACCGGGCAACCAAATTGGTTTTGGATTAGCCTTTTAGTGTCTAGAAACAAGAACGCTTCCGGTGGAACAAAACCATTAGTTAGGGCTGTATTTATATACTGAAAGTTTGTATAGTAAGGTGCCATTCTTAAATTATTTTCGGGAGTTTCCATGCATCTGTAGATATGGGTGCGGATAAGATTTATTATGAAGTTGTCTATTCTATGCACTTGTGGTGACTCATAAAGAATTTTATTTGAAACAAATTTTATAAAGTTGCTTTGTGGAGTTCTGTGTAAGCCGGTGCATGATCTTAAACATTTTCTTTCAAATAGCCTTATTCTTTCCATGTACGAAGGTGAGATGTTAAACCAAACAGGGCATGCTTAAGTTATAATCGGTCTTATTAGCGCTTGATACATTATGATTTTGACTCGTGTGTTTATGTGTTTGGAAAAGAACAGATGTTTATATTTAAAGAATGCTTTTCTTGCTTTATGTAATTGCGTATTGACATGAAAATTAAAGTATAAAAATTTGTCGAGATGAAAACCTAACTATTTGGCCGTGTTTACCAAAGGCAATGGTTCGTTTGTTGAGCTGGATGCTATGCCGAAGTCTTTCCAGTTTTTCCTTATATTGGAGTTGCAGTATTTGACCGGGGGTCGGAACAGAATAGTTTCGCATTTATTCAAATTAATTTTGAGATGCCATCTATTTGTGTATTGTATTTGTGATTGCAATAAAGTCTTTCTGAAGTTGTGTATTGATACAGTCTATTTTATCTCCCGATGAGTATGCAAAGGCTATCACATTATTCAATTGATTAAGCAAATCAAGGATAAAAAGATTAAATAGGATTGGGGAGTTAACTGTACTTTGTTGTAGCCCATTATTGAGATTAAAAATTCTTGTACTGCTTATGATGTTTAGGTGTGTTGTAAATTGTTTTGAGGAAATCATATTATGAATGAGTACCAGTAAGTGAATCGGGAATTGGTATTTAATTAGTTTAACTATGAGTCCTTTGATCCATACGCTATCGAAAGCCTTTTCTAAATCGATAAGACATGCACCTGTGACTAATTTTTTATTTAAATTCCATTGAATGTCTGACAAAAGGAGGTGTATTGCATGGGTGGTGGAGTGTTTGAATTTGAACACAAATTGGCGCTCATTTGACAGATTGTTTACATTACAGTGTTTTCCAATAGATCTATTTATTTCGTATATTTTACTGATATTGGGGAGTAAACTTATTGGACGAAGGTAATTAATATCCGAGGGATCTTTGTTTTTTTTTTTTTTGGCAAATGTATGACTTTGGCTATTTTCCAATTATGTGGTAGAGTATATGTGTATGAGTTGTTAAGCATATTGTTAAATAACGTGCAGTAATCTAGTAAAATTTGTCCAGGTAATTTTTTAAGCACAATGTTAGGGATGTTGTCATGACCTGACGACACTTTATTTTAAGCTTTGTAAATATGTAGGTGATCAAATCTTGTGAAATGAAATAGTGGGCTGTTATGATCATCAATGCAGTTTGCTAGGTTATTATCTGTGAAAGTAGTTACAGTTAGTTGGGATGTCTCGTAATAGGTTTTTATTTCTAAAAACCGGGCGAAGCACTGCTCAACAAAACTGTGAAAGAGGTTCGCGGAATCCCTTTCTATTGGCGCGTGAACTATCTCTAAATGCGTTCCTATTACTTGTACAATATCTTCTTTGTTTCTGACAACAAAGGAACTTGATGATGCGTCTAATTCAATCGTTTGTACATCTAGTCCAGAATTTGTAATTAAATGTGTTTTGGTCTCAGGTATTCTTATGAATTTTAAATCTGATGCTGATTTTGCATCAACGAAGAAAGTTTGGCTTGGTTGAAAATTTTTGATTGATCCTTAGTAGATAGTGCCTCAAGCTTCGATTTAATTCTATTGTTTATCATTGCGCTAATATTATCTTTTCGAAATTTACGGATTAGCTTAAGTTTAGCTTTAAGAAGATTTATTTCTGTTAGTGGTAGCACCCACTCTAGCCTGTTGTGTTTTTTAATAATGGTAAGTATTTTACTCTTTTCCTTAGTTTTTTAATTACAGGGCTAGATATGGTTACAATTGAATCAGTTTCTTTGAATTTGGGTACAGTCAGGTCAATTGCCTTAATAATATTTTTTTCAATGTTGTTTAAGTGTTCATCAATTTCCGAGTTAATTAGGTTTCTGTTATTAGGGATTATTGGATCATTAACTAGACCCCTTTGAAGTGTGCTGTTAAATTTGGTCCAATTGGTTTTTTAAAGTTTAATCTCTTATTTATTGGTGGTTTAAAAAACATGAACGGGTGGTCGACATTTCTTGATGCAATGATTTCTATAGCATTGTGATCACTGTCGTAGTCTATTATTGTTGGTAGACAATTTAATATGCCATTTTCACCTGCGATGTGCAAATCTCACAACAGCCAAGCAAATATCTAAATATGAGTTACCACGAGGAAAGGATGGTTCAGTGGATGTATATAGTTTGCATTTGAAACTTATTTCATTATCGCTCAGCCAACTTTTGAGAGCGTTTCCATTGACATTGTTAGTTGTGTTCCCCCATTCTGAGTGTTTACAGTTAAGGTCCCCTGCCATTATAAAGAAGTTGTTTGCTTTATGCAAATGTAGGGTATCGAAAAGTTTATTTAGTTCGTTTCTAAAATTACCTATGTTACCGGAAGGCTGGTAGAGAGATACAATAAAAAGAAAAGCGTTTGAATGCATCGGTATTCGAATGATGCAGGCTTCAAGAGTTTCAAACTTTTCTATTTGTGAATGAGTGAAACTGTTAGAACTGCTTCTGCGTATCTTCCAGTGTAGTGGATGGTTTTGGATAATCTGTGCTCTTATGTGGTTCGTTGCATTTTACGCAATTAGGTGGTAGAAAACAGTTTGAAGCACTATGGAAGAAACCTTGACAATTGCTACATTGGGTGATTTCTGGTTTTTTAAGGTTTTCCCATCTTATCACGCGATGAAGTATACTTTTAATTTGTTTGAGCGCAATTAAATTACTGTCTGCTGTCGTTTGGACTAAGAACATTGGTAGTTGTATGTTTTGATGAATTGATTTTCTTTATTGAAATGCTCGGACTTTAACGGATTTTAAATTGTCATTTTCGAATTTGAGTAGATCGAATAGAATTTCATCTTGATCAGTGTTGGCTGAAATACCTTTAGGCAGCACTGTTTTTTTTAAAGCATTTTGGTGTGTACGAATAAAAATTCGCTTTTGTTTTTTCTAAGTACGCCCGGACTTTTAAGTAATTTTCTATGTTACTTAGATATAATGTAATTTTATTATTTGTGAATTCTTTTATTTTAATTTTTATTTTTTTTTTATTTAATGAAATCCATTAGGGGCTTACTATCGATGTCTAATATTTTAATTTGTGGAATATTGTTGTTTTTATTTTTACCATTGTGTAAGTAGATTATGTTGTTGCTTGTTTGTTCGGATTGCTGGGAGCTATTTTTTGTGTTCTCTACTTGAGCGGATTTTGCATTTCTTGCATGCACAGAATTATCATACTCTTGAACATGCTTTTGAAATTCTTCGAAGAGCTTTTCGTCACACGTATTGTCATCAAGCAGTGCGTAGTAGTTACTGCTTGTAAGTTGTTTTGGAGTTGTGGATTCCATGTTGTTATTGTTATTTTTTCTTTTCCTTATTACTTCATGGTTTGCCGTTCCGTTATTGCG
Organism: Amiota communis; assembly: GCA_037043315.1. Taxonomy (NCBI): domain Eukaryota; kingdom Metazoa; phylum Arthropoda; class Insecta; order Diptera; family Drosophilidae; genus Amiota; species Amiota communis. The sequence continues at coordinate 412,872 of JBAMAV010001296.1, forward strand.
CGCAGAGCTTTGAGCGTAAAGCTCGCTCATGCTAATTGTTAGCTTATTGTTATAATATTTTGATAAACGAAATATTAATAATTAACGAAAAAAAAAACAAAAGAAACTGTATTCAGCTCAGGTTGCTGAATGTTAGGTTTTTGTTATTTATTGTAGCACTTGCCAAATGCAGTAAGATTAAACTTTGTTATTTTACTTTCACTACTTAATATCACAACCGTCTCGGAACGTTGTCTAAGTAAGACTCCTCACGATGGATTCCCTGTTGCACCTGCAACATTTCGTGTCAGACGGTGTTTCATCCAAAAATCATGTCACCATATTGGCGACTGATTTTGAAAAAGCATTTGATCGCGTGGGCGTCCATACTGTTCTTCAACAGCTCGTGTCATGGGGAGTTGGTCCAAAAATTTTCCACCTGGTGAAGGCTTTTATGACCCGACGCTCATTCCGAGTTAAGATAAACAATGAGCTTTCTTACTATAACAGATTACATAACGGCATCCCCCAAGGATCGCCATTGTCTGTAGTCTTATTTATAATTGCCTTCGAACAACTTAATAAAATTATTCTTAGCCACAAACAAATCAAACTTTTTATGCAAGCGGATGACGCAATTATTATAAGTAAAATTCAAGATCTAACTAAGCTAAACAACGTATTTTTAAATATTCTATCTGATATTCAAAAATGGGGTCTGCAGTCCGGTGCAACTTTCTCTCCTAGTAAATGTAAAACTTTGCACATTTGTAAAAAGCACAACTGAAAATACGTAGAATTAAATTTTAATAATACAATTATTAAATTTGTTGAAGCACTAATGATACTAGGAGTTTATTTTGATAAAAAATTAACAAACAGACAACACTGTTTATACTTAAAACATCATCTGGTTAAAAATTAAAGATAATTAAATATTTAAGCTCCAAGCATTCCCTTATTAATAGAAACACCTTAATCTATGTCACCGGAGCTCTGATACTGTCCAAAATTGAATATAGTCTTTCAATTTTTGGTTGGTGCGCTAAGTCTCACCTAAAATTATTTCAACATGCCTACCACACAGCAGCTCGATGTAGCATCAATGCCTTCCCGACTCCACCAAAACGGTGCATTTTGGCAGAGGCTGGTCTGCCGTCTATAGAAGCCAAAATAACTGAAACTTCGGCAAAACTCATTCCTAAATTGTTTTGCACTAGAAATAAGCCACTGCAAAATGTTTTTCGTAACATATTTAACAAAAATAAAAATATAAAGTACAATCTACTTTGCGACGTTGTGCAGCTCCTCAATCATCAGCACACTACGGCAATTTCCGAAAAATGACACCAGTGGTGAAGTCTTTCGGAAGCTTTTCACCGAAGAAGTAACCAAGTTAAAGCTAAATAATTGGAAATGGTTGTATACAGATGGGACAAAACCTGAACATGTCATAGCCTTCGCTTGTGTTAACCAAGACGATTCACTTATTAAAGCAGGTTGGCTCCCAGGATACTGTTCGGTCTTTTCAGCTGAAGCAATCGCCATTCTAAATGCAGTGCAAGTTGCGCAATAAACCAGTGGCAAACGTGTTATTTGCACTGACAGCCTCTCAATGGTCGATGCAGTTAAAAACATAAGTAACCGGAACCATACGATTTGCCAAATACGAGACGCCTGTATCAAGTCTTCATCCATAAAAATATTCTGGGTACCTAGCCACAAAGGCATCACCGGAAATGAAATGACCGACACAGCAGCTAAGCTAGTATCGCAGTCACCGTCAATAACCACAATCCTTTCCAACGAAACAGGCATGCGCAGGCAGGACAATCATAGACAACCTGCAATCTCGTCAATATGAAGACTGGCTGGCTTTTCAACACATGTATAAAACTGTTAATCCACACCTGGAGAAACTTGTCTACCCGACAAGCTGTTCTAAAAAAAAATGCACTATCTTGACACGGCTATGAATTGGGCATAGCGGCATCACCCACACACATTTTCTAAATGGGGAAATGCGCCCACCCTGCCACCTATGCGGTCAGGAAGATGTGACAACAATACATATTTTGGACAGTTGCACTCAACTACACAGTATCAGAAAAACCCTTTTCCCTAATTCCAAGCCCTCATCATTCCTCTATTCCGTTACGGAATTTAATGTTGAAAAGATATTCTCCTTCCTAAAAACTGGTCACCTATTAGACTTAATATAACTATTTTATTTTAAGAAGAGTCGTAGGCTCTAGCAGCTGGTACTCTAAGATACATATTAGTTATAGTATTACTTTTTTTAAATGTATTATAATTAATTGCAATACCGAAACCGTAATCGACACCGAAACTAATAATATATTTTAATTATTCAATAAAACATACATATTAATTGTGTACTTTTTACACATACTACTTATATAGAGACAGTTAACTCATGTTAAATGAAATAAAGAACAATAACAAAGGCCTGTGAGGACTTTTTCCAGAAAAACTGAAGGATAATTTCGGTAAGTATTACGTTCTTAGTTATAGAAATTATTTGAAAAATCCTATCACGAAAATTTAATGAGAAAAAGAGTTTTTTCAATTTTCTAAGTAAAGAGAGTGCCATCTATTGGTCCGATTTTGTTTTAATAATTAAATGGACAAAAACAAATTTTTTTTTTTCAACGAGTTTCGCTTTATTTGATAATTTGACTTCACATACCAAAACAAGTAAAAATTTAAAAAATAATTTATAATTTAAAAAAAAAACACGACGTTAGCATTGGACGTTATTGAGTTGAGTGTTACCAAAAATTTAAAGAAACAATTTTCTTGTTTTTTTATAAATACTTCCCAATTGTTTAATGTTACTTTTTTAGCAATAATTATTTCTAATGCATCGGAAAATATAACTACATTTTTGTTTTCTTGATATACATATTCCTTTAACTTTAATCATGTAATTTGTAACCAATTGTCAATTTTCCAAACGTCAAGAAAAAATGTGACGTGGTACAGCAAAACAAAGGTCATGATTGATTAGAATCAGGAGGTTCTAATCTATAGATTCTACATAAAAACATTCAAAGGGGAATAAAGTCAAGTTTTGCAGGCCTATGCTATTAAAGTATCTAAAAAAACAAAAAATGTATTGATTTATGTCACGATGATAATAAAAAGACCACTTAGAACGAACCGACGGGTGGAAAGTTGATTTAGTCCACACAATGTTTGTTTTTTTGGTTCGTGGCTTCCCTATGAATATGATTTATTGCAAATTTTACAAATATGTAGCTTTAGATACAGGAGGAACTTCAATAGAAGAAGTTATGGAAATAAAGAAACAAACTACTGAGCTACTAGAAAAAGAATCATTTTTAAAGTTCGATGCTGGAAGCAAAGTTACAAAACCCTTGGTCTCATTTGGAATCCTGTGTCTGACAATTTTCTATTTTCGGTTTCACCTCTGTAGTCTTCAGCTTCGCCATCTAAGCGCTCCATACTCTCCTCAATTGCTCGACTTTATGATCCGCTTGGTCTTCTAGGACCAGTAATAGTGAAAGCAAAAATCTTCCTACAGCATATTTGGTGAGAAAAATTGGATTATCTTTCAACTTCTGCTTTTCTTGCTTCATTAAAGCGATTCATATATACACGTGGAAGGCCAAGTTGCATTTGGTCTAATAACGCGACAAACTTTGTTGGAGCAAAAAATGAATTAATGGATCTTCGTCGCCTTCTCCTCAGTGATAGCCATCAACAAGCATTGCATCAATACTGTCTCTCGGACCATATTGATTAGAAATTCATCTCTACATTTTGGTGGACTGTGGGAAGCAGCGGTGAAAACTACGAAATATTATTTAGAAATCGAGTAATCGGCTCATCGGTCCTGAGCTTTGAGGAATTGCGTACTCTAGTATGCCATATTTCTGCAGTTGTGAACTGAAGAACTTTAGTTCCTTTTTCAGAAGATCCTGCTGATTTGGATGTGTTGACACCAGCCCATTTCTTGATTGGTTCATCATTTGCCGTAATACATGAGCCAGAAGTGACTCATTTAAATTACAATCGACTTGACAAGTGGCAGCGTGTGTCATGTCAATATCAAAATTTCTGGAAGCGGTGGAGCAAGGAATATCTTACCTTGCTGCAGCAGTGGGCCAAGTGTTGTGTACCGAGGCCAGCTTTGAAGGTCAACGATGTAGTGTTAATCAAGGACGAGACTCAGCCGCCTCTCAAATGGCCGCTAGCAAGGGTGATTCAACATATTCCTGGGACAGACAGAGTTTCTCGTGTTGCAGAAGTGCGTACTATATCTGGTTTTGTTCGTTGTGCAATTTGCAAGCTGTGCGTACTCCCAATGGATGAATTGGTTGAAAGCCCTAGTCTTCCAACGGGGGAGTATGTTCAGAGCAGCCGCTCTGAAGAGTTATAGGGTATTTGAATTATCTTTGCTCTGCGCAGCAAACATAATACTAAGAGATAAAATTGTACTCTTCTTGCTCTGCGTAGCAAGCTAATCATTGATTCTGTTTTATCGTCTATTCTTGTTGCTTTCTACCCACACCTTATGCAAAGGCTAATAATTTTGATATTTGTTATTGACTATATTAACAGATGCAAGTCGTGCATCATTGTTAACAATAAGATAGAATATAAAAATTCGATGTCTATTTTTTCATTCGCTTAAATTTTGCAAATAACTTAGAATTCAGGAATTCGTCTAGGAATCAACAGGTAGGAAGCAATAAAGGAAGAATTAGACTCTAATTCTTATAGTAAAAGATGGTCTTTGGTACAGCGTCCTCAAAATAAAAATATCATTGATTGCAGGTGGGTTTTCACTATTAAAAATAATGAATTTGGCAACCCAGTTAAATACAAAGCTAGACTACTTTTTCGTGGTTTTACACAGGAATGTCTAATAGCCTATGATGAGACATTTGCTCTAGTTGCTAGAATATCTAGTTTAAGATTTATTCTATCCATATCAAACCAATTTAAATTAAATGTTCACCATATGTATGTAAAAACTGCATTCCTAGATGGTATTCTAAAAGAGGAAATTGGTATGATGGTTCTTGAAGGATTATTACATGGTAGTGATAAAGTCTGCAAGCTAAATAAAGCTATTTATGAACTAAAGCAGGCAGCTAGATGTTGGTTTGAGGTATTTGAGAAAGTTTCAAAAGAAATTGATTTTGAAAACTCAACGGTAGATCGATGTATCGACATTCTTGACCATGGAGATATTATGAAAAATATTTATGTACTTTTGCACGTTGCTGATTTAGTTATAGGAACTGAAAATATTAAGACAATGCCTAACTTCAAATCATATAATTGTGTAAATTCAGAATGACAGACTTATTTGAAATAAGATATTAATAAAGATAGATGGAAATGATAATCATTTATATTTAAGGCAATCTGCTTATATTAAAAACGTCCTAAAGAAATTCAAAATGGAGGAATGTCACCAAGTTAGTACTCCACCTCCGAGTAAGCTTAATTATGAAGCTTTAAATTCAGATGAAGAATGTAATGTGCCATGTCGAAATCTAATTGGCTGTTTAATGTACATTATGTTATGTACCTACTTGTCCTGACTTGAGTACAGCAATTAGTATTTTGAGTTGATATATCAATAAAAATCAGAAAGAACGGTATCATTGGCTATGCCAATGATGTAATACTCTTCACGCTCCTCCGGGTTGCATCCAACCTTCCTTTCTTAGCATCACTATATTCTCTCTGTTACAGTTTGAGTATCAACAAATAACGCATTGAAATTTACATGGCTGATGGATACGGAATAGAATATAGTGTCCAAATTTCAGTTCAATAAGTCAAAAAAACAAAACACTTTTTCTAATGGTAGGTACCCCACCTAGTGGTCCGATTCGGCTGATTCCGACATATGTACAGCTCATGGTTTGTGCGAAACTTCAGCTCTCTTGTTCAAAAATTGAGGGACTAGTTTTGGTACAGACGAACATGGTTAAATCAACTCGTCTCATCGAGCTGATCACAAATATATATTCTTTATGTGGTCTGCGATGTCTCCTTCTTTGTGTTACAAACTTCATGACAAACTTATAATATATTTATGAAGAGAAAACAATTGGCACTGTCTTAAAAGAGTATTGAGGTATCTAAAGGGTACTATTGATTTAAAGTTAACTTTCGTCACTATTTTTGGGTATATTGATTCTGATTGGTCTGGGAGTGAGACTGATAGAAAAAGCACTACTGGATTTATATTCAAAATATTTGAATCATGTCCAATATCTTGAAATGCAATGAAACAAAATTCAGTTGCAGCTTCATCCACTGAAGCAGATTATATGGCTTTATTTAAGGGAGTTAGATAAGCTTTATAGTTAAAATCACTAACTACAAGTATCAAGTTTGAATTAAATGAGCCAATAAAAATATTGGATGATAATCAAGGTTTCATTCGTATAGCTAATAATCCCACATGGCAAGGTTAAAACACATTGTTTTTAAGTATCACTTTTCAAGAGAGCAAATTGAAAGTAAATTAATTATTGCTGAGTATGTTTCCACAAATCACCAGTTGGCCGATATAATGACTGCTGCAAGATTTTTAAGTCTATGAAATGGATTAAGTCTTAAAGACTAAAATTACAATTTCTTAAACTTCTTTAGCGAGGTGTAAGTCCATAAAAACGTTATGGTAATCAAATGTGATGATGCGGGGGACGTTGATGGAGGATATATATTGCCTTGTTCGTCTGCAGCGTAGAGAATGAATGTTTTTGCATGAGTAGAAGAGAGATAAAAACTGCTTTACTGGTGTGTGTTTTTACGAAGAGCATACCCAGTTGACCAAGCATCGTATGTCGTGCGGACTTCCGTCGAAACTATCTGAAACGGGCTCAGAAATGAGTGTTTCGTCCGTACAAAATGGATGTATGAGAAAAAATAGACAAAAAAGACGACAAGACAACAACAAAAAGTCAGCGCCGCAACAATATCCGTTTCATGCTGAGAAACGTTCACGTTCGCGGAAATATTTCGGACATGAAACGGATAAATAGATAAATAGCCATAATAAGTAAAAGAGGTAACCAACGGTTTAACTGACAAACGACGCAAACACAAAATTTTCGGTATTTGTTTTGCTGTCGTTCACGCTATTCTTTTTTATTGTGTATACATTTAGTGCAGCAGTCGCGTGCGCAGAAAAAAAAAGTGGAAAAAAAATCATTTGTTGTTGGCGTAATAAAACAAAGTAAGTAGAAAAGAAAACAAAGTGAAGTGTGTGGTGCATTTATTTAATGTTTTTTTTTCTTTTTCATGTTAATCATTTAGTGAATAATACATCTTTCTCCTCATCCAATCGAATTGATTCCAAGTGGCAATATTTAACAGGGTGAGTAAATAAAAAAATATTGCAAAAAGTGAAGTTTTATATTTTCTAATTCTTTCATCTTCAAGATAGGATGACGGGAACTGAAAAAAATCATCGGCAAACGGAGCAAGGAGTAGTATTTTTTATTTGTTATTTCTTATATTTCCTTTTTCTGAACTGTAAATATTTATATTAATATTATTGTCTACTATGTTGAATTCGTTTGAAATAATTATTATAAATAAATTGTGCTCATTGTAAATAGTTCTTTTCATTAAATGACATGACTTGCAGCCCGAAAACGGTTTAATTGACTGGCCTAAAACGGTTTCACTAGCGAGCCGAAAACGGTTCCATTGCCGGCCCAGAAACGGTTACGTCAACGGGCCGGAAACGGTTCCATTGGCGGCCCATAAATGGTTACGTCAACGCCCGTTTCTGTGGGCCGTTAATGATAGTTTTTGCTGCCGTAAACTGGGCGACAGATGATTACTTTACGTACCGTTTTCGGATGCGAAACTGGTTTTTTGACCCGCTCAGGACCCGCTTAACTCTCATAAGTAATACTACTTACGGATGTTTTGGTCAACTGGGTACGAACAAGTAACCGAAAAGCCGACCATTAGCCGAAGATGCTTTTCTCACTCTCTCTCTTCGTGTGTGTCGTCGTTGTTGTTGTTGAGAGTGAACATACAACAGAGCTCTCTTTCTAAATTTGCGTTTATTGTGAAGGGAAATGCTGGTCGCTGCTGTTGTTTGGTTTTGTGCATAACTTAGCAACAACAACACAGCAGAAATTACTACAGTTGCATTTTCGCTCTTCTCTTTAATCATATATTATTCTTTTCATTTGTGTGTGCCCTACACGACGCCGATCTCGCATATTAATTTGTACGCATGTCGCTGAATCTTTGCTTTTATATGCCATATAAATAAATATGTTATGTAACCCATTCTTCAAGTTAATAATTACATATAATGTGCTATAATGAAGTAAATGAATAATATTATAGAACACAACTCTAGTAATTATTTTAAGACTAAAAACTAAAACTTGAGTCCGAAAAATTATGTGCAGTAGTTTCACTTCAATAGTTACTTTTTTTTATGTATAAGCAACATCTGAAATATATAAAATCATTTTTGTTTTTGATTTAATAATTTTATTTGAATTTGTACTTAAGGAATTCTGAATGATGACTGAATTTAATCTTCATAATTTCGTTTTTGATTTAATAATTTTATTTGTATTTGTACTTGATGAATTCTGAATGATAACTGAATGTAATTTTCATAATTTTGTTTGTAATCGATTTGAATTGTTTTCATTTTTGTATGAAGTTTTGTAGAACAAGAAAAAAATAGAGGTTTATCTTGAAACTAACTAACAATGGTCCGATTAATGGTTTTTCTGGGGTTTCCCTTAATCCTAGGACTTGGCTTTTAAAGTAGAGCTATTACTAGACAAATGTGGATCATTAAAATTGTTATTGTTCCCAGAACGAATTATTGTATTTATTGTATTGTAATACACTAATTAATTATAATATTTTGTTCATTAATGTATCTTTTGAGGAGGTCTATTGAGATTTTGTATATACATCAGAGGAAAAGCTGCATTGAGATTAGTATGAGAGTGTAAAGAAAAGAGAGTCTATGAAGTGTGGCTTTGATCTGCTTGTCTTTCTTGTTCTCATTCCTCACTTAAGAAATAATTGAATATATCGGAGTGAATATAAACAGAAAATACGGTCTTTTATCGAACTGTGTGTTATTCTGGACGTTTAATTACAATATATACGTTATCTACACTACCGCACATGTTGTTTATCTTATTGAAAATCTTAAACATTAAATTAATATAAGGAACGATCAACAAATTTATAACTATTTAGCTTAATAAAAAAAGTATTTAATATTCATAATATTTTAGCAAATCCAAAATAAAAAACACACATATTTCGTGGAAGCTGAAAAAAAGCACAAATAAAGTGTAACATTAATCGCTTTTGTCTTATCTTTTTTTCTAAGAATACCTTAGTGAATGGTACTTTAAAGATAAAATGAGAAAGGGTTGCTAAAAGTGGAAATGGAAGATTTGTAAGATCATAAACAACATGCAACTAGTTGTTATTCAGGTGAGATACAAACACTACCTAGTATTACGCTCACATTTTACATAATTCTTTCTAATGTCTATCATGTCGTCGACGAGAAGGGTTTGCAAATACGATCCAATTGTTTTTGTTACATATTTGCTGAATATGTTTTCCAAGAATATCGTTTAAGTATAACAGACTTTGTGAAAGAAGCAAGCATATTTGGAGTGTTTCAAGCATATTACGAGGAAGTTTCCATACCTGAGTTCAGAAAAGCTCAAAGCAAACATATTTGATGGCCCACAAATTCGCAAATCGGTGTAAGACCCAAATTTCTGCGGTTCAATGTCAGAAATTGAGAAGAACGCATGGAATTCTTTTGATTTTGTAATGCAAAATATCCAAGGTAAAAGAAAGGACTTGGATGCAACATGAGTATCAAAGTACACTACTTGCACTCTCACATAGATTAATTTCCAGAAAATCTTGGTAATTTCAGCGAAGAACAGGGAGAACGATTTCACCAAGACATACGTACTATGGAAGAGCGTTATCAGGGAAGGTGGGATTCCCATATGATGGCTAACTATTGTTGGAGCTTGAAAAGGGAGCTACCTGACGCTATGCACTTACGAAAATGATATAAAACAACATGATCAAGTAAGTGTAATGTTAAAACATCATAAGCGCATTGCGCTGGTTCACACAATACAACTACTTGCACAAAAACTGTCCCATATTGCTGTGCAAACTGTAAAGGCGTTCACTCCGCTACCGATCCCGCTTGCCCTTACAACGCATCGTATGTAACAATGCTAAAAATAAGGAATCAGAAAGGTCAACGCACTGTTGGTAGAAACAATAACATAAGAAGCACCAGCATTCAAAACTCAAAAACTAACACTAACCACTCTTCTTCTACTAGTCATCAGCATAAGCATTTAGTGACCAATAGTGCGTTTGATAGAAATCCAACAACTAACCAAACGGCAAATTCCAATAAAAGCAACAACTTTATTAGTTGCAAAGAAGCGCTCATTAGTAATAACAATAACAACAACATCAACAAAAACACACCATCTCAAAATTCATCCAATCTGTTTTCGCCTCACGAAATTAGTTCGCTACTGAATGAACTCATGGACAAACTTAGCTGCTGTACAAACAAAAGAGAGCAGTTTAATATAATGACTCAGTTAGCTGTAAAGTACGTATATACTAAATATTAATTTAAGTAATTGTCTTAACATCATGGCATGGAATGCGCGTACCGTAAAAGGTAAAAGAAGTGAACTTTACACTTTTTAAATTCGAATCATGTCCATATCTGCCTTCTAAGCGAAACGTGGCTAACCCTTCACGACAGTTTCCTTATCCCAGGCTACTCTGTTTACAGGAACGACCGTTTTAGTTCTATGGGGGGTGGAGTAGCAATAATTGTATAAAGCGACATTTAACATAAACAAATTGTAGGATTAAATACTCATCTAATTGAAAACGTTGGCATTCAGCTGGAAATAAATAGAGGAAACTCCTTAAAAATTTTCTCTGTTTACTTTCCTGGCTCTTCAGCGAGGTGCCTATCAAATTCATGCTCTTACTCAAACGGTACTAAACATAAAAAGGATATGTTCAAGGCTGACTTGCTTTAGATGCATCAAATTAATGGTAGCTATATACTAGGTGGTGATTTCAACTGTAGGACTCGCCTGTGGAATTGCCTCAGAGCTAATTGCTGGGAACACATTTTATACGAACTTGCTATGCAAGGTAAATTTAGTATTATACACTCAAGGGACCACTTACATTCCATCAAACTACAAGGCTAATCCGTCTACTCTCGACCTATTCCTAGCTAGTTCACCTCACTTTCTCACTGAGCCGCTAGCTCAAAAGGACCTTTCATCAGACCATTTTCAAATTATCTGTAAAGTGAAGTCGACCTTAACCAGTTCATACAAGCAAACCCTACTATATTCAAAAGCAAATTGGAAGATGTTCAGACATATCCTAAACCAACGCTTCCGAATAATATCAACCTTTAACGAAAATTCACTATTCACCAGTAATGAAATTGACTACATTATTGACTTCATGACAACTAGCGTATGCGGTGCAATCGACCAAGCCGTACCCAAATCCTATATCACCCTCCCATTTAACACCAAAACCACTGACAATATTGTAGAGCTTATAAAAATACGTAACATTATGCGAAGACTCTGGATAAGAAATATGCATCCAATATTCAAAGCCAGATTAAATTTTCTAAATCGTCAAATTAAAGGGCAATTCTTAGAATTTAATAACATTAACTGGAACAAAAAACTTTCCCGCCTTGACACAAATTCTAAATCATTCTGGAAAATAACAAAAATAATTAAAAACAACAAACTATTCGTCCCAATGATAATGATCAGATTCATAGTACCAGAGAACAAAAAACCAATATTCTGAGTGAAATCTTTGAAAAAAAGCATCACTCCACCGATGCACTTACAGATGCAACCACTAAGGTATTATTAAATAGGTCGCTTAACACCCAGGTCACTGCTGAAATCACAAATAACCAAACAATCACCCTTGCGGAAGTGAAGGATGTCGGTCGCTTCTTAAAAACTAAAAAATCTCCAGGTCCAGATAATATACCTTCTATCTGCCTGAAGCATCTCCCCTTACGTGCTCTAAATTTACTTGCTCCTATTTTTAATAGATGTATAGACATTGGATACTTCCCACGCAACTGGAAGTTAGCTAAAATTGTGGCGATTGCAAAGCTAGGCAAACCTGTTGACTCACCAGAAAGCTACCGCCCTATAAGTCTCTTGTGCGGTTTCTCCAAACACTTTGAGCGATTAATTAAATGAAGGTTAAACACATACATTGAAAGAAACAACATTCTCCCGTCTTTCAATACTGCATTAGGCCCACCCTCAGCTGTATTCATACCCTCAATAATCTCAAACAATTTGTTATTAACAAACTAAAATAAAAGGATTCGGTAGGCATGGTTACACTGGACATTCAAGCTGCTTTTGATACTGTGTGGCACAATGGCCGCATACACAAGCTAATGCAAAACGATACCCCTATACCTTGTAAGAATGATTCGCAGTTTTCTATCTGACAGATATTTTTGTGTATATATGGATGATGTAAGTTCAGATAGAAAATTTATAACGGCTGGTGTTCCTCACGGCTCGGTGCTAGGACCTTTGCTCTATAATCTATACACATATGACATTCCAACTCTGAACCATTGTCATGCATTAATCTTCGCCGACGACACTGCCCTCTTCTGCTCTGGTAATATCCATAGTGTTATTCATCAAAACCATGAGGATGCTTTTGTCATCTATGATAAATACTTCCATAGATGGAAAATTAAGCTAAATGCCAACAAATTCAACGCCATATACTTCACCCGGAAGCATAAGTCCTGCCATTTACCCATCTCTAACCTACTGCTCGATTCCCAACCAATAAGTTGGGATAACTACATTACATATCTTGGCTTAAATATAGACAGCAAACTAACCTTCCGTTTGCATATAAATAGGGCAATTGATAAAACTAATAAGACGCTAAGAATCCTTTATCCCTTTATCAATAGGAAATCTAAACTTTCAATAAAAAACAAACTTATAATTTATAAATCGATATTTGTTCCAATTATGTTATACAGCTCGGAGGTTTGGGGTGACTGCGCGAAAAGTCATCGTAATAAACTTCAGACCTTACAAAATAAAATGTTAAAAATGATATTTAATCTTCCTTCTACTTCTCTACTACACGAAATAGCCATGAAAGACTAAAAAATCCGACAGATTACTAATAGTTTTAATGTAAGGAATCAAATAATGCACTTTCCAAGTGTAGATCGGCACTTAACTAGCTAATTCATAATAAACTTTATTAAGTCCCGATCCCTAGTTTTAGTTTTAAGTCTATAGTGCTAACCTTAGGTTAAGTTTTGAAAACTCTCAATTATAAGGTTTTTGTATCCCCTATTTTCCTTACTCTAAAAAAACATGTTCTCTATTTAATGAATAATCTATTTTATAATTATCTTCTTAGTTGTTAAGTTGTCAAAGAAACTAAAATAAACAATACTCATTATTAGCCTAAAAAATAATAAATTATCGATAGTGCTAACGATAGTTTGACACCTCTACTATAGAGCGAATCAAACTGCCTTCCAATCGGGCTCAAGAGTTGAAGCCACCTACTATGATCATATAGTATACATACGTTCACCCTCATTCATCGATCCTATAATACAACCATATATTGCTTCCTAATAAAAAACAGGCGCGTGTGCCATCGTACACATGATAGAAGTGAAACTTCTTTAAAACAGATAGAGTGATCATCTCAAAATTTTATTATTTTCACTATGAAATTTTGTCACCACTCGAGCACTTCCAAACACATGGAATATGCATAAAGATCTCTGATGGTCATATAGAAAAATTGTCAAGCTCTCGTACTATTTCTTGAATAGTATTATAAGTTTGTCAAGAAGTTTGTTATGCCGGCCACACATTATGCGACTGATTGTACAATTTCATTTAGCTTTTGGATACTCGCAACGTGTGCGGGGACGGATCATGGCACGATTGCATGGAAAATCAAAAACTTTTCATCTTGATCGTACAATCGATCGCATAATGTGTGGCTGACATAACACACAGAAGGAGATAAAGAGAAACCACATAATATAAATACATATGTATATTCATCAGCTCGATGAGTCTGTCTGTCATTCTGTTTGTCGATCATTCTGTCATCTGTCCGTCTGTATATTGTTTGGTTTCTTTGGCATGTGTAGTTGTTGTTGTTGTGTTAAACAATGTGTTTACGTTTGCCGTCTGTTGTTCCCTCTTGCACAAATTAGATAAACTGCGAGCTTCTGTGTGTTTCTTGTTCTCTTTTCATCGTACATTCGCTTGCATGATGTCGTTATAAACATTTTTATACACACAAACTGCATGTTGTTGTTGTGGAAATGTAATCTCTCTATTAAGACTTTTCTGGTGGAATTTTATTATTTGTTTGGGATATGGGAATAGAAATACACATTCTGTGAAAATTTCAAGTCTCTACTTAGTGCGGTTCATGAGATACAGAAATCTCAAAACGTTACATTTTATATTTTTTCACTGAAAATTTCATACTAAATTTTTGACCAACGCCGCTAAAGAAGTTTCACTTCAAAAACTTACATAAAATGTACTAACTGTACTTTTTTCTTCAAATGTTTCAGGGTGTCCAATCGTCAACCCTATGCTTACGTCTGAGACGTTATGCGTCCTTAATTGTTCTAAGATACCCAAAACTTGGTAGTAAGGTTCTATGCGTTTCTTTTCTTAGTCTAACTACACAACCGTATGCATGAGGAAATTGCAACTAGTGCTACTATATATGGTATTAAAAAGAGCAAAGAAGTACTTACCTTAACACCAAATCCGATTATTTTCAGCACCGTCTCAACACTGAACATGCCTGTGAATCCCATGTTGATATATTTCAAGGATTTCTCGTACATCTCACCTTGATTATGATACTGCGGAATTGTCAATAAGAAATTAGAGTTATAATATATAATAATTTAAGGACATTAACATTGATATAGCCGACCATACATATTCAATATACGAGTATATATTTGTATAAATCAATAAATAAACCCTTGATTATCTTCTTTGAGAGTGATGAAACTCAAAAAAAATTATATTCTATTGCATGCCATTGTACACTATACAAAATTTAATTCTGATTGCCAAATATTTTTGCGTGTTTCTTTTACCACTTTGACCTATTTGCAAAAAAAAAAAAAAAGCCAAGAGAGTTTCTTTTAACCACACTCTTATAATACATATACTCGTATTATATTGCAGTTGGAGTTCAGCAATTGCTGGAATAAATGGCTGAAGGCAAAAATGCAGAAGCTGTAGACTTTCAAAAGTATCAGGATAAAAGCCTTCAATTATTCAAAGTCCTTAACATAGATGGCTATCTCCCTTCTAGGCTGACATAAGCAGACGATCTCTGAACGACTGCAGATGGCTTAAAAGATAGCAAACAAATGATACCTAGGCAAAGGGTTAATTATAATTAATTATTAATCCATATCAGACCAATGATGCACTAATGGTATTAACATCTCGATGCAAAACATAAACATATCCGTTCGACCAAGTTTGTCAAGAAGAACATTTGATTAGAAAGGAAACTTTAAAACGGAATAATGTTTTTCTAGATTGATGCATATTATACTATATTTAGCTGAAAACAATATAGCATTGAGAGGTGCTTCAGACAAACTATATAAGCCACAAAATGGCTTAGTACAAGACTAGCTAAATTTTAACAACTTTCACCGAAAATACGATTTATTGACTTATCAACAGATGACGATAAAAAATAAGTAAAAGAGTATTTCATAGAAATTATATCAGTCAATTAGTCGACCCATTGACTATTTATGTACCGTGTGGTTACAATCTCGTACTATGCGAAGCCGTTAAGTCGTCCGTAAAATCAGTAAATTTTTTTTTTCGGTACTTCAGAAGTTGCTCACATGGTTCCTGCGATGCAAACGCACACCACACAACCTGGGGAAGCAACGACATTAACACAAGGGGTGAGTACCTTCTTGAATTTTTACTAAGTATAATAATATTACCATATTAAGCCGAGGCAACGAACCGACGTTTGTGAATGCAATAAGAGGAGAACTTCTTGATATCACTCTTGCTAGTCACAATGTCTCGTCGGAAGTCTCAAATTGGCACGTGTCTCAGGAAACATCCATGTCGGATCATATGCAAATACGGTTTGATGTGGGTGGAACTGTAACACAAGCCAAAGTTTACAGAAATCCCAAGAAAACCAACTGGAATATCTTTTACCCCTATCTACAGCATGGTACTAACTGCTCAAATAAGCATATTTATTTAAAATCAGAGCTGAAATCAGAAGCTGAAGAGCTTCATTCTAATATAATCAATGCCTTTTAAAAAAGTTGTCCAGAAAAAGTGCATAAGCCACGAAGGGATGTTCCTTGGTGGAATAAGACGCTTACTGAACTTCGAAACAATGCAAGAAGATTATTCAATAGAGCTAAACGAACGGGGGACTGGGTTTCCTATAAAGAGGCTCTAACTGCCTATAATATAAAATTGAGAAGATCTAAAAGAGCTACTTGGAGGAATCATTGTGAGAAGATCTCAAATCTTCCAGATGCGATTCGCCTTCAAAATGCCTTAGTTAAAGATCACTCAAACGGTATTTGTACCCTGAAAAAAACAGATGGCAGTTTTACACAAAACCCGGGAGAAACCAATCAACTGCTGCTGGACACTCACTTTCCAGGTCACTCAGCTTCTAAATAACACCCAGTACTGGTGGAATCCACGGTATCCATCAATACTGTAGATGTTAAGCTGGCTAGTAAACTGTTCCATGAAAAACGGGTGCAATGGGCTTTATCATCATTTAGCCCATACAAATCTCCAGGGCCTGATGGGATATACCCTTGTCTGCTCCAACACGGAGCCAAGTACATTGTCCCAAAATTGGCCAGTATATTCAAAGCAAGTTTCTTGCTAGGGCATATCCCTACGAAATGGGCTGAAGTCTAAGTAGTGTTCATTCCAAAGGTAGGGCAAAAGCCAGAACAGCTACCTAAATCTTATAGACCTATAAGCCTCAGCTCATTTTTCCTAAAATTAATGGAAAAAATTTTGGATCAGTATATAAAGAATAACAACCTTATAAATTTTCCTCTGCAAAAACTGCAATTTGCATACCAACGTGGCAAATCAACAGAAACTGCAATACATAGCCTAGCAACTGTCATTGAAAAGGCTCTTGATTCCAAACAAATAGCTCTATGTGCATTTATCGACATATCAGGAGCTTTTGATAATACTTCAAATGAGTCAATAGAAAATGCCCTTCTACGGAAAGAAGTACCCACACCAATTATAAAATGGATAATAGCTATGCTTGAATCACGGACTATTAATTTACAGCTTGGAGGAGAATTAAAATCTATCACAGCCACAAGAGGTTGCCCACAAGGGGGTGTCCTCTCTCCACTTCTGTGGACTTTAGTGATGGATGAACTCCTCTACAAGCTTAATGGTCTAGGTTTCAATACACAAGGTTATGCAGATGACCTAGTTGTATATATTGTGGGCTGGCATGAGCAGACTATCTCTGACCGCATGCAACAAGCCCTAAAAATAATAAATAAATGGTGCAGTGAGAAAGGGCTCTCCATTAACCCATCAAAAACTGTGCTGGTGCCATTCACCAGGAAGAGAAACATTACTCTCAAATGTCCTGTGTTAAATGGCATCACAATCCAATTTTCCAACGAAGCGAACTATCTAGAGGTTATCCTTGATAAAAAGCTAACGTGGAACCCACATCTAAATAAGGTTACAAAAAAGGCTACAAGAGCATTCTTTGCTTGCACTAGACTTTTTGGTAAAACCAGGGGACAAAATCCAAAAATGACCTACTGGACATTCACTACGGTCATTAGACCAATAGTCACGTATGCTTCCATTGCATGGTGGCCTAAAGTCAAACAAAGGAATGCGGTAAATATACTAAGTAAACTGCATCGACTTGTTTGTGTCAGTATCACAGGGGCTATGAAAACCTGTCCCACTGACGCACTTGGGGTGCTCTTATACATCCCACTATTACCTATCCTAATAGAAAAGGAAGCTTCTATTAGCGCCTTGAGACTGGAAAGTATTGCCGAATTAAAAGGGGGCAATATTAAGGGACACCTAAAAATTGTAGACAATTTTCTAGGCAGTCCCCTTTTGCATAGAGATGATACTCTATCGTCTAAAACTATCTTCTTCAAACTTTTTCAAATCATTATTAATGATCGTGAAGACTGGAGAACTAATTCTATTAAATTCAAACCCGGCTCCCAGATATGGTTTACAGGCGGGTCTAAACTTAAAAATGGTGGAACAGGGGCGGGAATTTATGGCTCAACATTCAAAAAATCTATCCCAATGGGTACCTACCCAACAATATTTCAAGCGGAAATGTATGCCATTGAAATCTGTGCGAGGGAATGTCGTCGCAGGAAAATGAGAGGAGTACATATTTACACACTCTCGGATAGTCAAGCGGCCTTAAAAGCCCTACAGTCGGTCACTTTCACCTCAAAGATGGCATATGGCTGCCTTAACCTGTTAAATGAACTGGGTAACTTGAATACTGTTGTATTAAGATGGGTACCAGGACATGAAGGTCATGAAGGCAATGAAAAGGCCGACTACTTGGCTAAACAAGGGGCGATCATGTCCTTTTTCGGTCCTGAGCCTTTCTGTGGTCTCTCGAAAAGCCACAAAAACGAAGCAATCAGGAAACTTGAGGAAAAGAAATTTCTAAAAAACTGGGTGAACTCCACCGGATAACGCCAGGCAAAACAATTCCTCACTCTTTCAAAGGTTATCTCGAATAAGCTTCTCTCACTCAGTAGAGTAGACTTACGCATTTTGACTGGATACTTCACGGGTCATTGCAACCTAAGGTATCATCAAAATAAGCTAGGTCTTTCCGACACTGACGTATGCCGATTTTGTGAAATGGATAAAAAAGTTCAGAGCATATACTCTGCAAATGTCCTGCACTCGGTAGACAAAGACTTCACCATATCGGTGACACTGTTGTTAATCCACACAAATTGTGGGACAACAAACCCCAAGTAATGTTAAGATTCAACAAAAGTCTAAACATATAGGGTTTCTATTAAATAAGGCCATGTACAATAGATCTTAATGGTCGCTGTGCTTTCGGGCCCGTTATTATTATTGTTCACATGGTTTTCAGCTTCTGTTCATCGATAGAAAATTTTAATCGATCACTAGGGAACTATAAAAAACAGTGAAATACACTGGGAAGCATGAATAAGCAGTCCGTTAACAAATTAGTGTCATATTTGATGCTTTAATTACTTTGGCTAGTGACACTCAGAAAACTGATGTTCAAGCTAAATATGATACTATAGTCGAACAGTTAAATGATTTTGAAAATAATATCGTCAGTAAATTTTTACAATCAATAGACATGGATCCTGTCAAATGCACAGAAATGTTGAAAAATACTGCGTTTTCTTGAAAGAGGATAGAAATATAGTCTTTAAAAGCGTCATTTTAACTGCACAAGAGTGTACTGAAGAACATCAGGACCAATCGCTGACCTTTTTCCGAGAATACAAATACTGGTGTAAATATACATAACAGACAGACAGTCACAGAGTATTCAAGCTTTGAATTTTGTTCTGTTCTACTGTTATTAGCTTCGTATTTGATCGTTCGTTCGTTCGTCGTGCTATGTGTCGTCATTAAGCACCCTAATGCATTTATTAAATTTTTATTAAAAAGAAAGGTTTAAACACCGGACTCTCGTTGAACTCACTCTCTCTGCTGATTTGTATAATTCTAGCAGCGAACGTATGATGTACACTTGTACATAGTCGAAGTGTTTAAGCTGTGTCATGGAAATCTCTTTCGCCTAAATTTCAACACAATTCCAAATCACTGTGTCATAAAATCCGCCTTCAGGTGAATTGAAATCGTCCGTTTTTTTAGACCCATTTTAGTTAAATTCTCCCGTATGTAAAGTTATTACATTTAAAAAAGTACCAACAATTGTAGTTAATTGTTTTCCACTGTAATCTGCATTTAGAGAATTCAACATTTCAGTTGTTAATATATGTGTGATTTTCTTAATTTGTTTTAAAAATGTGTAGAACGGCAGATAGCGGGCGCCGTAGAAATCTCGCCTAGGGCGCTGGTAGTGCTAAAACCAGACTGGTTGTAAGTCACACAAAGGAAGGTAAGTGCTGACTAAAGCAAAACTTCATCATAAAAGAAACAACATCTCAGACATATTGCCATGTATAGCAATGGTCCCCAGAAACTTCAACATCATTTTTGATGAACATCCTACCATTTTTAAGCAGCGTTATATGCTGTATGCTGTCTTTACTCAAGGCATTTGGACGCCACAACGACCTAACAATTGCATGGATTCAAGGGCACGAGGGTAATAAAAGAACTATCTGGTTAAGCATGTGACTAATCAGACTTTCATAATCTCAATTAGGAATATAAATATTTTTTGAATTCATGAATAATATCAGCTGTTTACGTAAGCTTACCGTAATGGAAAATATTTCCCTTGGTTATAATATTTTTTAATTGAGTTGTACTACAATGTTTATCTCACATCACAGTAAAAAACTGAAGTGCCGATTATATGGTATTGTAGAAGTGTGAACAAACAAACTTGAAAGATGAAGTTTGAACTGTGCAGACAAAAACTAAAGTCGTAATTGTCTCGTCATGAGTCAAATTTAGTGGAATAAAACTGAAAAACGGATGAAAGAAAGACAATAGTGACTAATCTTATTTTGTTCCGATTTATTAGACAACTACAAATGTGCAGGTATATGAAGACTAGACAAAATCGTTCAGTTAAAAGCTGAGGAAAACGAAATTTTAATTGTCGGTAATCATCTTGGGCCGGAGCCCAAGTACAGATTAACTGTACAATGTTTTAAATAACAT